>CM060320.1:936242-943742 GCA_030674155.1 Stramonita haemastoma
GGTTTATAGTCCGGGGGATAGAGGTTTTAGGGTCTGTTAAATGATACAGTGTGGAATGAACTGTCGGGTGGTGCAGAGTTAAAGGCAGCGGGCGTTGGCTGGAGAGTTTGGGGTTTGAGTCTCCCGGAGACTTTTTATGCCCTGGGGGAACTGTTTGAAAGTTCAAGTTTAGGGGGGACAGGGCGTGGGGCTGGGTGGCGGGCTAGTTGGCCTTTTCCAGAATTGAATGTTTGATTCAACTCAGAGTGAGACAAAACAGTACAGGAGAATACTCTCCACTACTTTATGGTTACAACTCGGCTAGTGTTGCTTCACTTAGGTGACTAACACAGCAGGTGTCCAGTCTGTTCCATGCCCGGATGATATTTGAAAAGTCATAGAAATCAGGTCACAGCAGATTCTCACATGTTATGTCAGAGATACTGGACAATCATCCTCATCGTTATGATAAGCAATGGCCGTTGGGGCCATATCATGAAGGCACCAGAAATCCCAGTCCTGGTTTGTAGAGGACTCTGTGGCATCATTGTCTTCCTCCTTGAACTCCTCATCCATCAGGCAAAATTTGGTGGTCTAGCCCAAGAAAGCCCTTTAGGAAAAGACAATAGAAATCACTGCACGCAACGGACATTGTGAACATGTAAATGAGCGAGGAAACAATTCAATCCAGTATGTTGTTTACAGCCCCGCCGACCACACAGGCCACATCGGGGCTGTCACCTCGTGAAGTTTTAAATCTCAGAATAAAACTTTGCAGCTGTATACAGATTAAAACGGTATAAAACCAACTCTGCTGTCCTTTCTTTGTCATGGAAACAAGAGAGTTGCCCTTGGCCAACTTCTGTAGAAGAGCTATTCACTCTAAGACAAAATCAAAAGAAACCCACACACAGGATTATTTCTGATTTGCGTTTTTTTTAATTGCTGGGCAATAATGGCGACTTGCTTTCTTGGGAGAGCAGCCCGAGTGTCCCGCTGAGCAATGGACCCTGAGAAATCCGCCCTTGACTCTGAGTCTGTTCTCCTGCAAGTCCTTGGGATGAGGATGCAAACTTAGACCGGTGTGTGAACGTGGGTACAACAGGTAGGAGGAATGCCTCGTTTATGGGAAGAGTAGGCCAGGTATGGCTGAGGTATGGGCGATACCAACATACTCAGCATACATCTGCGCCCTGGAAAGGGATGGGCCTAACATGCCCAGCTATCTGCTATCTGGAACATTTAGACCAGTGTCTCCATTACTCCCTAAGGAACTAGGAGAGAAGTCAGGTTAGGTCAGGCCAGGTCAGGTCAAGTAAGTCGTGCAAGGTCAGGTCAGGTGAGGTCATGTCAAGTCAAATCAAGTCAAAGTCAGGTAAGATCAAACTGGGTCAGGTCAGGTCAGGTAGAAAGTTACTACTCTGGTATAACTGTTGTCCTCCTTGTTGTTCTTATATATGGCTCGTGACCCACATGAATTTATGTGCTTTTTGAGACAATGAAGTCTTGATATTGGTTTTTGTATTGGTATTGAAAGTGATGTCAAGTCAAGTCAGGTTAAGTCAAGTCAAGCCACAAGAGATGAAAGAAAAAAATGTGTAAAAAAAAGAATGATGTTCCTTCACAACAACTACAATATCAGATCGTTTTGAGAGCGCTGTGTACGCTCGTGTGTATGCCTTTAAAAGGAATACCCCATAGCAATGAAAAATCTGCAGAATATTGTGGTGACAGGTTACAAGTCTTTAAATTCAAGCCACCTTTAAACTCTCTCTCCTCTCTCTCTCTCTCTCTCTCTCTCTCTCTCTCTCTCTCTCTCTCTCTCTCTCTCTCTCTCTCTCTCTCTCTCTCTCTCTCTCTCCTTGTCTTTTACACGCACCCCTTATGACTTAATACCCACATGGAGTTTTCCCCTGTGATGTTATTGTTTGACACAAAACGCCCCTATCCACATTAAACATGCTTTGATCTACTAAAGATCTGGCCAAGTTTCTTCTTTCTTGAAAATTAACGAATAGCGTGTAAACTGACCTGCAGGTTCTGTCGTTTATGGGCGACGTTTATGCTCGTTGCAGTATTAACTTTTGTATATTTTTGCATTATTATGGTCCAAAATGTCGCGGTAGTCCTTTGACTTTCCGCGTATGGTTTTTAAGGGGCACTTTTGAGCAAACATATTTTTGTCACTGAAGAGGTCAGTGCCCTGTGTTGTGTGTGTGTGTGGGTGTGTGTGTGTGTGTGTGTGTGTGTGTGTGTGTGTGTGTGTGTGTGTGTGTGTGTGTGTGTGTGTGTGTGTGTGTGTGTGTATGTGTGTGTGTGTGTGTGTGTGTCTTTGTGTGTGTTGTGTGTGGTGTGTGTGTGCGTGTGCGTGCGCACGCATGTATGTGTATGTGTGTGTATTGTGTTGTGTTGTGTGTCTGTGTGTATGGGGGGGGGGGGAGTGTTTGTGTGGTTGTATTGTGTTGTGTTGTGTCGCGTTACGTTGTGTTGTGTTGTGTGTGTCAAAGTCAAATTTTTATTTACAGATGGTACATTGAGTAAGCAAACACTTGCTTTTTTTCATCAAGCCATCTACGAAAGAAAATTATGTAAGAAAATGAAAAAAAGAAAAAAAAATGACATCAACAACTATTACAGAAATAAAGAGAATTGAAATTATGATAATCTCAAAAAACGAGCAAACTAGCCAACTATACACACCTTAACCAAAATTTTAGCATATCAATATGTGAACATTTCAATATTCAAAATACATACTAATAAACACTTGTTATCGACCAATCACTCACCCATGCCTGCTATTACATTGTGTGAATGTGAGTGTGAGTGTGAGTGTGATTGTGAGTGAGTGTGTGTGTGTGTGTGTGTGTGTGTGTGTGTGTGTGTGTGTGTGTGTGTGTGTGTGTGTGTGTGAGTGTGTGTGTGTGTGTGTGTGTGTGTGTGTGTGTGTGTGTGAGTGTGTGTGTGTGTGTGGTGTGTGTGTGTGTGTGTGTGTGTGTGTGTGAGTGTGTGTGTGTGTGTGTGTGTGTGTGTGTGTGTGTGTGTGTGTGTGTGTGTGTGGTGTGTGTGTGTGTGTGTGTGTGTGTGGTGTGTGTGAGTGTGTGTGTGTGTGTGTGTGGTGGTGTGTGTGTGTGTTGTGTGTGTGTGTGTGTGGTGTGTGTGTGTGCACGCACACAATATCTTTCCATGGCCGAACCAGGGAGCTCTAGCCGAAAAAAATGACCCCACCCCCTCTCCCTTCCCAAACTTGTAAAATTATGAATAAAAAGGAAATGGTTTGTTTCTTTTAAAATCAAACATCATTTCATCCTAGTAGTATTGAGGGGGGGGGGGGGGGGGGGGGGGGGGGTAGCAAGGGGAGTGGACACTGGGGAAAAATGTAGGGGGGTGGGTTGAGACGTGGGGGAGGGGTGGTCATGATAAAACATTGTGGAGCAGGAGAATTGTGATTTGCATCATTTTGCCACCATCTGTGGGCTGTGATGAATATTGATGCACAATGTCTACATGTTGATGACTGCAGTGAGGACAGTGCACACACTGTCTTTGTGTTGGATGGGATCTTGTTTACCTAGCTTTCCTTTTGATCGTCATAATCATTATCATTGTGTCAGGTTCTCTATGCTTGATGTTGTTGCATCTCTCTTTCTGTTTACTGTCTCTGCTTGTGTTTGATGCAATATTGTCTTACTTGTTTCAGTATTTTGGCCTGTCATCCTCCCCTGTGTTCGTGGTTACTATCACGTTTTGTTTGTGTTTGTGTTTTGGTTTGTGTGTGTGTGTGTGTGTGTGTGTGTGTGTGCGCGCGCACGCGCGCGCGCGCGTGCGTGCGTGCGTGTGTGCATGTGTGTGTATGCGCGCGCGCGTGTGTGTGTATGTGCATGCGGTTTTAAAAAAAGTTTTTCTGTTTTCTTTCCACAAAGAGAGTTTTCCTGAACTGTTGCCTATCTCTTTGGAACAGCCCCGTGGTTAGAACACCCCATTCCTCATCTGACAGTCTTTGAGGTCTTGGGTTCAACTCCCCACTGAAAATAATCTTTGACGGGATGTTTCTTCTGGAGTTAGGATTCTTGAGGAAAACAAGAGCAGGCAACCACCCACATCACAGTCACGGAAGCCCACCACTACAAATCCAAGTTGTGTGTGAACATAATGATATCAACATGAACATAATGATATCAACATGAACATAATGATATCAACATGAACATATGATATCAACATGAACATAATTGCATTAACTCGTGTGCAGTTTAAGACGACATCCCTGTTTTCTAGGAGAGGGAGCAGGCTGTGGCCAGTGGATGGGTGACCTTCCAGCAGGTTCAGAGTCAGGCTGTGGCCGGAGGACTAGATGGTGGCAGTGGATGGGTGGACCGCTCAGCACGTTCAGCATGGCTGGATGGGCCATGTTGGAATGGGTGACCACTCAGCACGTTCAGCAGGCCTGTGGCCAGTGGATGGGTGACCTCAGCCACGTTCAGGTCAGCTCTGCGATGCACCCTGTAGGAGCAGAGGATGGCTCTCCAGACCAATCTGTCACCACACAAACTTGCCGGAAAGTGCCGACAATCTCCGGCACTTGCCGACAATGTCAGTGCTATTCCTCGCTGACTCCTCAAGCCGTTAAGAGAGAATTCAAATCAAGTTGGGGAGGGGAAGGGGTGGAAAAGTTCAGTGGTCAGTGCTTAAGGCTTGTGATTTGATGGCCTGGGTTCGAGCCACTACCGAGACGCCCGTGTGAAGGGCTTTTTCACCTGGAGTTACTATCAGTACTGATTTCACTTCCCTCAAAGTCCTTCCAATGAGACTATAACATGAGCTCCTGTGTGTGAACGCGTGTAGAATATCTTGCACACATGTTAAAACCTGCTCTGCCTTTCGGAGAAGTAGGTCATTCGTGCTGGTAAAAATGGATGATCGAAAAAAAATCCACACAAAACCACATGCACACTAGTGTCTTGATCAGACATCATCCCCGAAGTCGGAATGCAGCTACCTACATGGTGAGCAAGAAGGGCTGCATGAGTGAAGAATATCACCACCACAGGTCACACTCAGAGTTCTAACCCATATAAAAAAAACTTACAAAAACAAAACCAACCCCCCACCCCCCAAAAAAACAAACAAACAAAAAACCACAAACAAAACAAAACAATAAAGAAACAAAAGCAAAAAGAAAGCCCAAATCGAAAACAAAACTCCAAACAAAATCAGCCAACCAAACAAAATATCAGTTCAAGTCGGTCTTACAGCTAACATTTTCTCTCAAAAACAATATGGGATTAGTTTAACAAAATAATGGAGATCTATAGTGTAGAGAACATATTCTTCGCTAAAAGACTGGCCTAACCACTGCATTAGTTTAACAAAAAATGGAGATCTATAGTGTATAGGACATAGTTATTCTGCCGCTAAAAGACTGGCCTAACCACTGCATTAGTTTAACAAAATAATGGAGATCTATAGTGTATAGAACATAGTTATTCTGCCGCTAAAAGACTGGCCTAACCACTGCATTAGTTTAACAAAATACTGGAGATCTATAGTGTACAGGACATAGTTATTCTGCCGCTAAAAGACTGGCATAACCACTGCATTAGTTTAACAAAATACTGGAGATCTATAGTGTATAGGACATAGTTATTCTGCCGCTAAAAGACTGGCCTAACCACTGCATTAGTTTAACAAAATAATGGAGATCTATAGTGTATAGAACATAGTTATTCTGCCGCTAAAAGACTGACCTAACCACTGCATTAGTTTAACAAAATAATGGAGAACTATAGTGTAAGGACATAGTTATTCTGCCGCTAAAAGACTGGCCTAACCACTGCATTAGTTTAACAAAATAATGGAGAACTATAGTGTAGAGGACATAGTTATTCTGCCGCTAAAAGACTGGCCTAACCACTGCATTAGTTTAACAAAATAATGGAGAACTATAGTGTAGAGGACATAGTTATTCTGCCGCTAAAAGACTGACCTAACCACTGCATTAGTTTAACAAAATACTGGAGAACTATAGTGTAGAGGACATAGTTATTCTGCCGCTAAAAGACTGGCCTAACCACTGCATTAGTTTAACAAAATACTGGAGAACTATAGTGTAGAGGACATAGTTATTCTGCCGCTAAAAGACTGGCCTAACCACTGCATTAGTTTAACAAAATACTGGAGAACTATAGTGTAGAGGACATAGTTATTCTGCCGCTAAAAGACTGGCCTAACCACTGCATTAGTTTAACAAAATACTGGAGAACTATAGTGTAGAGGACATAGTTATTCTGCCGCTAAAAGACTGGCCTAACCACTGCATTAGTTTAACAAAATACTGGAGAACTATAGTGTAGAGGACATAGTTATTCTGCCGCTAAAAGACTGCCTAACCACTGCATTAGTTTAACAAAATAATGGAGATCTATAGTGTAGAGGGCATAGTTATTCTGCCGCTAAAAGACTGGCTAACCACTGCATTAGTTTAACAAAATAATGGAGATCTATAGTGTAGAGGGCATATTTATTCTGCCGCTAAAAGACTGGCCTAACCACTGCATTAGTTTAACAAAATACTGGAGAACTATAGTGTAGAGGGCATAGTTATTCTGCCGCTAAAAGACTGGCCTAACCAACGGTTGGTTCCTTCCTTGGTTCCTCTTTCTCCACTTGCCGTGCTAAGCATCCACATGCACATTACACGCTCTTGGATTGGCTAATAGCTGTTGGGGAGAGCGTATCCCCTTCCTGGATACTTTATCCTTATAGGGCTGCTGGCGCACTGATATCAACGTGGCGTGTGGGCTTCGTACAAGTATCTGATGTCTCTGTCACAGGGCAGCCATGTCTGCTGTGGCTGCTATGGCCCAGAAGCTGCTCAGAGCCATGTCTGATGATGTTCCGTGAGGGCTGAAGGGATGGATGTCACCGCCTGCTGGTGTGGGCCTTTGAGGGCCTATTCTGACAATGTAAATGCGCCTTGCTTTTTTTTTTTTACCTGCTGCTGATCTGTTTGGATTGTGAGCGCCATCTGCTGGGGTTCTCATACATGTTTGATTGAAAGCCCCTGAATATTATTATATCCCAGGACCAGGATTTTGTTTATCGTGCTTGTTTGATGTTAGACATCAGCTGATAGCTGCAGCATAACCACCACCACCAACAAAAGGAGACATAATGAAGGTGATGTTGAACACCTCTTGGGATCACTGTTCTACAAGTTTGCCTTCCCCTTCATAACCACTGTAAACAAAAAGGAGGTTTGCCTCAGTTGCTTTCTTAGTTTTTGAAAAGAGGTGGAGACAGGAGTAGAAATTAAGGGGGGGGGGGGGGGGGGGGGGGCATTGTATGATAATTTACCATACCACTAGAAGGACAGCAAAAAAAACCTCTTTCCTTTTTAACATATAGGATCCAAATGACAACATGCAGAATGCTGACCTGTGTTAATAACGGTAATATTGTCAAACAAGATCCAAGTACATAATTATGAATCCATGTCAAAATAAGATCCAGGTAACATAA
>CM060320.1:946242-953742 GCA_030674155.1 Stramonita haemastoma
TCTGACTTGTGAGTGGTCTCCCTGTAAACACGGAAGCCATTAGTGTCAAACTTCACCTCGCCACCCCTTGTGCCCTCATATCCCAGCGCTAAATCCGCGGTCATGTCTTGTCGGCCCGCCTCGCGGCAAACAAGGCGACGGTTCAGTTGGCTGGTTAGCAGTATAGAGAGAGTTAATCCCAAGCACTTACGGCATCACACGTAGGCAGTCCGCCAAAGGGTCGATGAAGTGTTGTAGCTGGGGGACAATTATGATCACTTCAGGGAAGGAGAGGGAGGGAGGGAGAGAGGAGTGACTGACAGGGATTAGTGTTACTGATGCCCTTGGTTCAACTTGGAGGATAGGAAGGGGGAGGGTTCTCTACATTTCATATTTATATTACATATCTTCATGAAATTTTAAAGTAAAAAAGATTCCAGTGCAAGATGGTTAGGTTTTGTTCTCCTTTGCTTTCTCTCTCTTTTCCCACCCATTTAAACTAAAAAAAACCCACCCTCCCCAAACATTATTGGTTCAGACCAAGGTGGCACCAATAGAGGAACAAAGTCCAACAGGCAATGCTTCCATCACCAGAACTCCAGCATTTCTGTGCAGCGGCCATTGTCTGTGCCTCTTCTGAACTTCTTAACTAATATTATCCTGTCTGTCTGTCTGTCTGTCTGTCTTCTCTGTTATGTAACTACCTTTCGGCAAGGCAAAGTCCATCTTTGTCTCTTGTTAGTCTGTCAATCTGTCTGTCTGTCTGATTTAGCTATCTTTCTCTTTCTCTCGTCCTCAATATCTCCCTCTTTCTCTCTGTTTCTACTTCTTTCTCTCCCTTTTCACCCTGCCTCTTTCCTCTTTCTCTCTACCCCCCCCCCCCCTTCTCTCTCTCTCTCTCTCTCTCTCTCTCTCTTTTCTCTCTCTCTCTCTCTCTTGGGATGAGACGAAACACACACAACACACACACAACACATCACACACACACACCACACACACACACACACACACACACACACACACACACACACACACACAATCAACAACAAAAACAAAACAGCACAGATCTGGTGCTTTTTCAGGTTATCTTTTGAAATCCTCTCCTCCTCCTCCTCCTCCTCATCATCATCATCTTCAGCATCTTCTCCTCCCTGGCCGTTGTATGCAACTCTGTGGTATGGTAATAGTGGGTTGATAGATTGGTAGACTTGCCAAGAAAGTGTGTGTGTGTGTGTGTTGTGTGTGTGTGTGTGTGTGTGTGTGTGTGTGTGTGTGTGTTGTGTGTGGTGTGTGTGTGTGTGTGTGTGGTGTGTACAACAGGTGTTCCCAGTTTGCTCCTTCCTCCACTCTTCACTCCATCCCTGATTTCCAAATCCATCCCAGAAAAAAAAAAAAAGGAAAAGAAAGAAGAAATAAAGGATGAAGAAGAGTGTTTTTCCGTCTGCACATGTTGGCTTGGATCGGTAATATCCAGACTAAACAGGAGGGAGGGAGGGAGGAGAGAGGAGGAGAGAGAGAGAGAGAGAGAGAGAGAGAGAGAGGAGAGGAGAGAGAGAGAGAGAGAGAGGAGAGAGAGAGAGAGAGAGAGAGAGACAGAGAGAGAGAGAGGAGACAGAGAGACAGACAGACAGAAAACAGAGACAGAGACAGAGACAGAGACAGAGACAGAGACAGACAGACGACAGAAGAGACAGAGAGGAAGAGAGAGAGAGAGAAGACAGACAGACAGACAGACAGAGACTTCAGACTTCAGACTTTTACCGTACATCGGCCGTAGGCCACAAGACAAAAGTAAACTGGGCATAGGGAATGGCATATAACAAGAGTTGTAAACATGCTACTACCAACATATGCTGAAAATTAGTCTCAATATTTATGAAAACACGAATATTACATCAGCCATACCATGGATATTCAACGTGAAAAAAAGTCTACATCATAATATTCATAGTCAACAGTGTTTGCATAGAAATGTTATTGATCAACACGAGAATCCATTCTTACAAATTTATCTTACTTCTTCTTCTTCTTCTTCTTCTTCTTCTTCTTCTTCTTCTTCTTCTTCTTCTTCTTCTCTTCAGAGAGAGAGAGAGAGAGAGAGAGAGAGAGAGAGAGAGAGAGAGAGAGAGGAGAAGAGAGAGAGGAGAGAGAGAGAGAGAGGAGAGAGAGAGAGGAGAGAGAGAGAGAGAGAGAGTCAAGACTTAACTGAACAAAAAGTGGGAGTTTTGGAAACAGAAATCGATAAAACTGTAAAGATTAAACAAATAAACAAGAAAGGCAAATTTACAACAATAACAACACACACACAGATCAGCATGTGTCATTACATATATAATATATATAGATATAGATAGACATAGTTAGGGGGGGGGGGGGGGGTCTGTCGGTCGGTCTGTCTGTACGCGTGCCTATGCCCGCTTGCTTAGTCATTAGCGCGTGCTTGCGCATGCTTGTGCATGCAAGCACGCGACTGTGGAGTGCGTGCCTGGTGTGTATATAAACAGATTTCTCCACAAAGAAGTTGTTTGTCACTATGCTTAATGTGAAGTTGAGATCAAGGATTTAAGCTGTCGCACACTCTTCCTTTCAACTGATTCGGCATCTTTGGGGAGAGGAGGGCAGACTGGGGGAGGGGAGAGGGGGGGGGGGGGGGGGGTGTTAGTCTCGTGGATAGAACGTCGTCATCATAATCTGACAGTAGTTGAAGACTCGATGTTGTTGTAAAGGCTGTTGGGGTTGTTTGGTTGTTGTTTGTTTGCTTTTTTTTTAGGCTGGGGGTCGGGGGGAGGGGGTCAGGCCCCTCTGGAGTTACCATGATGTCTGACTCTGCTATAATTACTAGATATAGATCTATCCAAAAGAATCCTTTGACAAACTGCTACTTCTTCCGTCTCTGGGTTGCCGTTTTTTTTTTTTTTTTTCTTACTCTTGTTCTCACTTTTGTTTATTTGTTGTTGTTTTTAAACTTCCTGAGTGCATGTTGCTCAGGGGTCTCGGTATATTGTCTCATCCCAAACACTAGCGCCCAGACCATAACTCATAATCTACTGGATGAAGTGGATGAAAGCTGAGAGAGAGAGAGAGAGGAGAGAGAGAGAGAGAGAGAGAGAGAGAGAGAGAGAGAGAGAGAGAGAGAAGAGAGAGACAGAGACAGAGACAGACAGAGAGACAGAGAGACAGAGAGACAGAGAGAGAGAGAGAGAGAAGTTGATCTGAAACACAAAATTCTTCAATTCTCACAGTAGATTAAAATTCTGAAATTGCCTGGTAACATTGACACTTTCGATCTCCAAGATTCCCATGCGCGGAAAAAGAGAACTTGTCTCCCTTGGATTGCGGGGGATTGATGGCCTGTGTATGAAGACATAGCAGACACAAGGCAGTGATACCTTTCAGATCAACAGAGGATGGGTACAGAGAAATGACTAACACCTCCCCAAAAAAATTCACTGAGAGAAAAATTAAAGGAAGAAAGAGGAAGGAACTCTGTGTATACACATAAGTAGTTTTTTTGTGTGTGTGAGTGTGCGCAAGTGTTCGTGCGCGCCTGCGTGTGTGTGCTAGTGTGTGTTCGTGTGTGTTGTGTGTGTGTGTGTGTGTGTGTGTGTGTGTGTGTGTGTGAGAGAGGAGGGGGGAGGGCAAGGCAAGGCAAATTCTTTTATTCGAGGATAATGAATAAGCACTCGTGTGCATTTTTACATCCAGCCCCGCCCTTATAAGGAATAACATCACGATAAAAAACAGACATTTGACTAAACAACAACAATAACAATGATCAATATACCAAGAGCAAGAAACCATACCAAGTAGCAAACAACAGACAAGAGAGAAGAGAGAGAGAGAGAGAGAGAGGGAGAGAGAGAGAGAGAGAGAGAGAGAGAGAGAGAGAGAGAGAGAGAGAGAGATTTTGTGCCTGTATGCATCGCCCACACGTGTCACACACACACACACAACACACACACACACAACACCAAATGCAGTCTCACGAACTCGACTGTTAAGGCGAAAAAAGAAGCCAGAAAACCCATGGCGGCGCTGCTAGCACTACACGTGCAGTGTGTCAACAAGTACAAGAAGGGAGCTAGCTCCTCTCTCCGGGCAGCAGGCCGCCCTGCTCCTCTGGCACCCTGTATGTCTGTATATGCCAAACGGTGACTGACTGCACCCGCTGACATGGGAACCGGCCATCACGCACATTTAACATTCATAATAATCTAGCACTCTGCGCGACACAGTTGACAGACACAAGGCTCTCTCTCTCTCTCTCTCTCTCTCTCTGTCACACAGTAACAGCTGTGTAGAACAACAGAGATGTCAGAAAGAACCCCAGTAACGCTTTCATTGGAGCAACAACGCGGAAAGGGGCGGGGCTTAAACTGACACCCGGAGGCGAGGCCTAAATGCTTCGCTCCGCGCGCGCAGGAAGGGAAATAACTCGGGGCGATATCTGCTTGTGTCGCAGACGATCAAGTTGGTGCCATGTCGGGTTTTGTTTGATTGTTCCACTATTGTTCTCGCAGTTGTCTGCTTTTCCAGCCAACTGACGCTCCCTAGTGGCTTGGAGTCCCCTGGGAGAGGCGCTGCTCTTCTCAGTTGTGAGTTTTTGCAAGGCGATCTTGTGAGAAAGTGTTCCTTAATTTGTTAGCTACTTGAAAAATTGTTTTGTTGTCAACAAGTTGTTAACAGTTAATAATGCTTCATTGTATAACGGGAAAGGTTGCTTGACCCAGTGCCAGAGAGTTCAATCAACGCTACACAGATAATTATAGGGCTGCACACTCAATTAAAAAAATATTCACACTCAAAAATGGGTTATACAACCAAGTTATGTTTACATTTTGTAGCACAGATAAAAAGTGTGGGAGATAAAAAAGAAATATTGAAAACCCCTCCTGCATCATTAACTTAAGCAAACAAAAGTTTGTGAAGAAACTACACCAATTCTTGAATTTGAAATCAAGTGACGAACTTTTCACTCTTAAAACCCTCCATCCATCATTTTCAGAATTCACTGCCGCAGTCATGCAGCAGACAACATTTTCCGCCAGTCGTCTGCCGCGAGCCTTGAATCCTTTCAGCATCCGACGAGTGCTGGGGGAAGACTGGGAGACAGCAGACGACCGTTTCACCGTTCCTTTCTCTTCCTCGGCAGACGACAATTTCCGCGTGTCCAGCACTGCAGTGACTGGAGGACAGCTGCTGAGCGTCTCGCCCACTGGCAGCGACAAGGACGGCGCTGCCTCTGACGATTCCTTCAGTCCGTCCTCTTTCGCCGATGAAACTCGCAGCATCTGTGTCGACGACAATGAAAACACATTCCTCCATTCACGCAAAGACACGGACCTGGGTTTTCTCCAGCAGCAAACGGGCACGGACATGTGTAGTGGAGGGCTACAGCATTGGCAGAACAAGCAGTGACAGAAGTGCGGGAACGCTACCTGACCCTGACGGTCGGCTCAGCGTGGGCAGTGACTATGGCCGAAGGTGGGGGTCATCTCACCTGGGAGAAGGACCAGAGAGGAGAGAGTCGTCACGTGGGCTGGACAGGGAGGACCAGGACGATGATGTGGGGGATGAGGCCATTGACATGTCCTTGTCCTCGTCCTCGTCGTTGTCTTCATGTGTTCGCAGTCTCTGTCACGCTGTGAGTGTTGGCATTCTTGTTGTGAATGAGTGGTGGGTTTGTGGCTGTTGGTTTGCTGTCTGTTGTCTGTCTGTCTGTCTGTCTGTCTGTCTGTCTGTCTGTCTGTCTGTCTGTCTGTCTGTCTGTCTTCTGTCTGCTGTCTCTGTCTCTCTCTCTCTCTCTCTCTCTCTCTCTCTCTCTCTCTCTCTCTCTCTCTCTCTCTCTCTCTCTCTCTCTCTCTCTCTCTCTCTCTCGGTGTGTGTGTGTGTGTGTGTGTGTGTGTGTGTGTGTGTGTGTGTGTGTGTGTGTGTGTGTGTGTGTGTGTGTGTGTGTGTGTGTGTGTGAGAGAGAGAGAGAGAGAGAGAGAGAGAGAGAGAGAGAGAGAGAGAGAGAGAGAGAGAGAGAGAGAGAGAGAGAGTTGGTTGGGGATTATGACCGGATTTAGCAATGCCTTATTTATGACAGAGGATCTGGCGAAGTGCGCTTTTGTTTGTTTTGTTTGTTGTCTTTCTTTTCCTCGCTAACATATCCTGAAGCGTTTGAAACGTTAAGAAGAAACTAAGAAAAAATATTCCTTATTAGGGGATTTGTTGTTTCTTTTCCTTTTGTATTATTCTGTTTCCCCGTGAAAACATTTCTTTTCAAGCTGAAGAACATTTGATTATCTGTAACGAGAAGATAGGATTCGTGTTCTGTGAAAAGCTTTCCCCCCCTTAAAATCTAAATCTTGCTTTTGTAGGTTTAATCTTGTTTTACCCACGGTGTTTTTTGTGTTTATCAATTAAAACCTTTAGTAGTTTTACCAATGGTCGAGGGATGGAGGACGAGAAAGAGGGAGAGAGATGGAAAAAGAGAGAGAGAATGAATGAATGATCGAATGAATGTGTGTGTGTGGAAGACAAGGCAAGGCAAATTCTTTTATATCGAGGATAATGAATAGGCACTTGTGTGCTTTTTTTTTTTTTTACATCCAGTTCCCGTTTACATCAGAGAGAGAGAGAGAGAGAGAGAGAGAGAGAGAGAGAGGAGAGAGAGGAGAGAGAGAGAGAGAGAAGAGACAGAGACAGAAGAGCAGAGAGAGAGAGAGAGAGAGAGAGAGAGAGAGAGGAGAGGAGAGAGAGAGAGAGAGAGAGAGAGAGAGAGTAAGTGTGTGAGTTTCGGTCATTTCACTACCTCGCTTTTGGGTATGTAGATTTTTTTTCATATTATGTAAGAAGAGATGCTCGATATCACTGGAACGTTGAATTTTAACGATGATGATGGCTGGTTCAATCTGCCTCCTCATCTTCCTCCTTGATTACTGTCAACATCACTATTACCCATATTATACATGTAACAATAACAGTGACGATACAAAGCAATACGACCCTAGTTCGTTTTTGTTTTCCTTTTACTTTCTTTGTTTCTTGGCTGTGCTTGATAATTGATGTTTTCATGGAATGAATGCGACATCACCGGGAAAAAAATCAGGTTACTCCAATAATGGAAGCGGAAGGAGGCGAGGAAAGGGGTGTGTGTGTGAGGGGGGGGGGGGGGGGGGTGGCTGTCAGTGCAAAAACAAGCTACTTGTTTTATGCTAAGATTTGTCGATAGAAGGATAGAATAGATGTGGAGAGAGAGGTTCGGAGGGAAATAGATTAAAAACAAAAAACAACAACAAAAATACACACACACATATTCTCTCTGTCTCTGTCTGTCTGTCTGTCTTTCTGTTGTCTGTCTGTCTGTCTGTCTGTCTGTCTGTCTGTCTGTCTGTGTCTGTCTGTCTGTCTGTCTGTCTGTCTGTCTGTCTGTCTGTCTGTCTGTCTTCTCTCTCTCTCTCTCTTCTCTCTCTCTCTCTCTCTCTCTCTCTCTCTCTCTCTCTCTCTCTCTCTCTCTCTCTCTCTCTCTCTCTCTCT
>CM060320.1:958742-968742 GCA_030674155.1 Stramonita haemastoma
ATAAAACGTACACACACACACACACACACACACACACACACACAACCACACACACACACACACACACACACACACTACACACACACACACACACACCACACACTCACACCACACACCATACACACACACATGCACGCGCACGCATGTACACACACACACACACACACTCTCTCTCTCTCTCTCTCTCTCTCTCTCCCTCTCTCTCTCTCTCTCTCTCTCTCCTCTCTCTCTCTCTCTCTCTCTCTCTCTCCCATCTTCCTCTCAGGTGCATACTCGAGCATACACTGTTATTTTGATGGATATATAAAACATATATGCATATATATATATGCTTCCTAACTGCAAAATGCATGCGCGGGGTTGGGTCAGCGCTGCAGGAACACAAGCAATTCTCATTGGATGATTATTTCCATCTTTCTCGTGACTACCTGGCATTGCTCTATGTCCCAATCCCCAAAACAACTACACAGCGCATTTTTCATATTTAAAAAAAAAATCTGTGAAAATCACCAGCACTTTTCCGTTTGACATTCTATAGAAGATACTACATGACCTGCAAGGTAATTTTAGAGTGTAACCTTATACAGTGAGAGGCTTCTCCTGCCCAAGCAGCGAGTCACCAGGATAAAATCCTATTTCTGGGGTATGTTTCAGCAAGCTACCGCTGACACAGGATCTAGATCTATGAAAAAGACAGGGCAGGTAGCTGAAATGTATGTTTTAAAATAACGATAGGATGATGAGCAACAGTTTTGATTATCAGCCAACACTAATAGGGCTAAATTCATGACCAGAAAACAGTGCAGCCCCCCAACCCCCCCAAAAAAAAAACACCAACAAAAAAACCACCACCACCAACAAAACCACCACCAACAACAAAACCAACCAAACAAAACCATAAAACCAACCCCTCCCCCAACAAAAACCAACCACAATTTAAATTATATATATATATATATATATATATATATATATATATATATATATATATATATATATATATATATGTATGTATATTGTGTGTGTGTAGTCTACACATATAATTTACAGGTACATGAGATATAATGGAAACAGTGGTGTGAAGTCACTGTTTTTGACGTAGGCTTGTTTTCTGACAAAGTAGCATTAGAAGAGAATGCTTGATAACTTATCTAAAATGAAACTGCCAGTTTAGAAGGCACATAATAATACTCGAGCAGTTCATTTCTGTGCTCGAAACAGACACAGTTATATCTTTGTATTCTTTTATGTACTTCTGTATTCATTTTATGTATCCGTTTTATGGGTTTATTTATTTTTTTTTTGTTTATTTTACGTTATCTAGTTGATCTGGTACGTATATCAATCAGCAAGTTAGTCTATTTCTTATATAAAAAATATGCAAAGAAACTAACAAAACACAAAAAAACAACAAACAGGTAATAACGGCCTTGAATTGTGTCTTTTTTTGTTTCAGGTAGTTCTATGTGCTTTGTTCGAAATTTCATGTTCTCTTGAAGTGGCTTAATCAAAAACGGCAGTGTACAGTTGTAGATAACAGTAGAAAATTTTTTGTAAAACAGTCCACACGACCCCCCCCCCCCTCTATCTCTCCAAACACACACACACACACACACACACACACACACACACACACACACACACACACACACACACACACACACACACACACACACACACACATGCGCGCGCGTTAAAATTTGCCATATGTACGCACGCCACACCACACATCACACACACATATACTTTGAGTGAACAACAATAAAATTAAAGAAAGAACACACACACACACACACACACACACACACACACACACACACACACACACACACACACACACACACACACACACACACACACTGCTATCTCTCCTCTCCCGGATATTTTTTTCTGCCACAAGCTATCATCTCAGTCAACTGGAAATCTAATAGGACGTCACCATTTTTGGGACGCCGAGGGACCTTTCGGCTTTCATGGATATTTTGCTGGATGTTGTTGCTGTTAGTTTATTGTCGAGATGTTGCTGTTTGGTATTTTTACACTTAGTTTATTGTCGATATTGTTGCTGCTTGATGTTTTTATTGTCAAGATTCTGAGTAGTATGTACTTGTGATTTGCATTGCAATTGTTGTTCTTGTTGTTTGTTTTTAGTGCATAGTGTGTTCTACTTCTTCTCACGGCAGACTTCACTGAATACAATAAAACTTTTATATTTAAATCAGGAAAAGTGCGTTGCCACAAGTACTGTGCCATCCATTAACACTTTTCCTTGTGTGCTGGTGTTCCTTTTTTCTTCTTCTTCTGAGAGGGGCTTTTTCGATTTTCTTTTTATTTACATAATTTTGCAGGGACATGTGTGTCAGTTTGGTAGCTTACGAAACAGAAATATTCTTCTTGTTGTGGGATTTTCGTAAGCCTTGAATATAATGATGCAGATAGATGCACGTGACGTAACCATCGGAAACACCAGCACCTGAGGGGCAAAAGCTGACGTCAGACTGGAATCCAACCGGTGACATCTCTTTTCACAGGTGTGCATTACCGCCGAACCCTCGATCCCTGTGAAGGTTTTTGAAAAGCTCCTAGCCAGTATCCTGTCTCCTCGTCTGGGGGCTCCGGCGGTCGGCTTAGCTTAAAACCAAACAGTTGAATGTCAAGTATAGTTGGAGGGAGACGTTAGAGATTGACAGAAAAAACGAATGGAGTAAGTAATGATGCTGTCATGATAATTATCCCTATCCTGCCAAAAAAGGCCTAAAAAGTCGTTCCTCTCATGACGAAGCCCGGTGTATTTCACTGCTGGACAGTTAGGGAACGGACAGGAAGAAACAGGAGGGATGGGAAAGAGTGTGGGGGTGGGGGTAGGGATGGATTTGGGGGATGCGTGTGCAGAAGCGGATCAAGGAAGAGCATTGGTGGTGGGACTTTGAGTTAGGGGGGGAGGGGGTTGGGTCAGTCTTTTTGAGGTCTCCTTATAAACTCTCCTCCCATTTTATCGACTTAAAAATAATATATGAATGCAAGTCATCATAAGGTCATGACTTTTCATTGTCATTTTTTGTCGCCTCGTCGTCGTCGTCGTCGTCATCATCATCATCATCATCATCATCATCATCTCATCTTCTTCTTCTTCCCTTCTTCTTCTTCTTCTACTACTACTACTACTATACTACTACTACTACTACTACTACTACTACTACTACTACTACTACTACTACTACTACTATTGTTGCTTCATTTTCGTTTTCTTGTCATCGTCGTCGTCATTTGATTGTCGTTGTTGTTGTCACCACTCAGGTGGCGGTTGTTGCAGTAACTGTCACTTGCATTATTGCAGCAACACGATCTATGTGGCCAGTCCTTCCTTACTCACAACAGGAAAAGGGGGGAAACCCGGCCAGGAAACAAATAAGCAACCACCTCCCCCCCTGCTCCCCCCCCCCCCCTCCCTCGGCAATGAAATCAGGAGTTATAACTTAAAAATGATAACGTCATTGATTTGCGTTCGCAACAGCTTCAGCTTGTTGCTGACAGCACTTTCAGCCTGTGCACATTTATGTCCCTTGCTATGCAAACACGTATCGACAGATGTAGTTGCCCAAGATGGGTTTTTCTTTCCCCCGCTAGCAAGGCAAGAGTATCTGAATGATTATTAATGATCATGCATTATTCATACCCAAAGGAATTAGTTACGACCCTTGAGTATGCAAATCTGGAAACGATAGTTTGTGAAACACACCTCGTTGGTAAATCATGCAAGAATTAGACATGATTTGTTTTTTTAGAGAAAGATGCTGTTCTGTTTTTTTTTCGTTTATGTTTGTTTGTTTATTAGACATGATTTGTTTGTTTGTTTTTGTGTGTGTGTTTGTTTTTTTTTGGTTTTTTTTATAGAAATATTCTGTTCTGTTTGTTTTTTTCGTTTATGTTTGTTTGTTCATTTGTTTTGTTTTTCATATTGGTTTGCTCTTATTGTCATATTTCGTTTTGATTAGGCTGATTTGTTTTTTTTTGTTTGCATGTTAGTTCGGGTTGTTTGTGGTATTTTTATTTGTTTTGTTGTTGTTTTGTTGTTCTGGTTTTTTTTTTGGGGGGAGGGGGGGTGGTTAAGAATATCATGTGAGCCTACTTTAGATTGTGATTCAACCTTGATTATACTACCAGCGCTTCTGCTATTGCTGATGCTGCTAGTGCTGCTTCCACCACCACCACTGAAACTTCTATTACTAGTGCGCTGCTTCTTCAGCTAGTATTACAACTAGTCTACCCCCACTGCTACTATTGCTGCTGCTGCTGTTCTTGTTATTACTGCTGCTGTTTCAGAAACTATTGCTGCAAAACAGCTGTCACTTGGGTATTTGATTTTGTACGCACTCACGAACTGAAACAGTTTCTGCTCATTCCAGTGTACCTTGATTTGGAAAAAGCCCATTTTAACACGTTCAGCGTTTTCTATCTAAAAAGGTAAAAGATAAAGGTGTCCCATAACCTATGTAGTCGTAGGGGAGCGAGGGGTCAGAGACCTCAGCTTCTCCAGAAACCAGCATATTGAGGGCGGCGCTCATCTCCTCTACCTCGCTGCTTTGCCTTCCCTGATCCTAAAGAGGGCAGGTACCCATTTACAGCTGGGGGAGCTGAGGGACTGAACTGAAACCAAAGTGTACAAACGGTTACCCATTTCATTGGTAGCCACGCTCGATGTTGTTTAACCGTAGCTTGGGGAAAGCGAGTGCTCTGACCACTGAGCTATCCCGTCCCCGTTTTCTCTTAGTTAATCCCGGCCCTGTTCACTGAGCATTCCAGTTTAAGGTACAGAAATACTTCAAGGGGCACGACATTAAAACAAACTTGGGTTTTGAAAACATTTACATGGATAGTTAATGTAGCATCATGTTTACATTCAAGTATCTGCATTGATTAATTTCTCTAGTTGAGACATTAAAGTATTCTTGAGTCTCGAGTCTTGATACTACAGATTGAGCAGTGTACAGCAGCTCATCAGGACAGTGTCACAACTCAGCACTCTTCAGGACGTCTTGAGCTAGAACAGCAGAAAAGGTCTTCTTCGTCGAAAACTCCAATAGCAACTACTGTTGTCTGCCATATTAGCGAAAATGCATTGAGCTGCCCTTAAGCGCTTGACAAGTCTGGCCCAGCGCATCAGTCTTGGGCGTAGAAAAGATTTATCTTTTAAGTCTTTCTGGGAAAAAAAGACAGGAGGATGGACCAAGAAGGCAGAAAGTAGACAAGAAGGAGGTGGCAGGAAGAAAAAGAACAAGGCAGAAACAAGAGGATAGACCAGAGGGAATTCCTAGTACAGAATTTTCAGAAGTGGGGATACTATTAATACTGACAGTTCCCCCCCCCCCCCCCCATCCCCAGGGAAGAAGGAAGGGTGTGACGTCACTAGCAGAGCACAGCCACCTAGGCCACTTGGCTAAGGCAGGCAACAGGCAACTTTCTTAAACTACAAGAGAGAGAGAGAGAGAGAGAGAGAGGAGAGAGAGAGAGAGAGAGAGAGAGAGAGAGAGAGAGAGAGAGAGAGAGAGAGAGAGAGAAGGGATTGCCCCCCCCCCCCCTCCCCCAGTATTATTTTTTAAAAATGATAACGGTAAGCTATCAGCTAACCAGACACTGAAGACATCTAGCTACGAAAGTACATGTACCCTGCAGACTGCGGTACATTCCACAAATGTTTACATCTACACAGAACAAAGAAAGCCTTCGACAAGTGGATGAGCTGCTGAGGAATGAAGCAGATCTCTCTCTCTCTCTCTCTCTCTCTCTCTCTCTCTCTCTCTCTCTCTCTCTCTCTCTCTCTCTCTCTCTCTCTCTCTCCTCTCTCTCTCTTCTCTCCTCCCTCCCTCCCTCCCTCCCTGTGACTGGGGCTAAAGTGACTGTCTTAATCTTGACCAGTTTAAGACCACCCACACTACAGATTCCTCATGAAGTAGTAGTAGTAGTAGTAGTAGTAGTAGTAGTAGTAGTAGTAGTAGTAGTAGTAGTAGTAACGTAGTGCTCTTGTTCTCATCATCATTCATCATCGTCATTATCATCGTCATTATCATCTCGTCATTATCGTCGTCATTATTATTATTATTATTATATATTATATTATTATTATTTATTATTATTATTATTATTATTATTATTTATTATAAGTAGTAGTAGTAGTAGTAGTAGTTAGTAGTAGTAGTAGTAGTAGTAGTAGTAGTAGTAGTAGTATAGTGGTAGTAGTTGGTAGTAGTAGTAGTCCAGATCTACAGAGCGTGTGTTCTGAGCACCCTCCTGTATGACAGCGAGTCCTGGACTTTGTGTGTCCGATAAGTGCAAAAGCTCAATGCTTGTCACATGCGTTGCCTCCGACGCATCCTGAACATCACTGGCAGGACAAGGTCCCAAACAACACTGTCCTGGAAAGAGCTGGATGCACCAGCATGTACACGCTGCTGAAACAGAGAGAAATGCACTGGCTCGGCCATGTCGTGCACATGGGCGATGAACGGACCTCTAAAGACCTCCTCTAGGGAGAACTTGTGCAGGGAAAATGTCCCACGGCAGACCATGCTGCCATTCAAAGATGTGTGCAAGAGGGACTTAAAAGCCCTGAACATGGACCAGAACAACTGGGAAGCAACAGCTCTCGAACGGTCAACTTGGAGACAGACTGTGCAGAAATTCTCCAAGTTCGGAGAGACACTTGCTCAGCAGCACGAGACAAAGAGAACGAGATGAAAGGCTGCAGACCAGGCAGACAGACCAGCGTCAGACTTCATCTGTGCCCTCTGCCATAGGGACTGTCAGTCCCTGCACTGTTAGACTGGCCAGCCACAATCGACGCTGTACCAGGATTAACACCTAGAACGTTACTCCATAGTCTTCCGAGACTGAAGGGCGCCAATACGAGAAGTAGTAGTAGTAGAAGTAGTAGTAGTAGCAGCAGCAGCAGTAGTAGTAGTAGTAGTAATAGCAGCAGCAGCAGCAGCAGCAGCAGCAGCAGCACGCAGCGCAGAGCAGCAGCACAGCGCAGTGTTTGTTGTGTTAGATGCTGCACTGCGCCGTGTAATACGAGTGTTGCAAATGTTCTGTATTATCTGTTCAGTGCCCATTACTTTTTCGGCATTATCGCACAGCATGACTATGCTGTCGATATTCCACGTGACTATGCCATGTGATTAGTTATGGTGGTAACAAATTATGATAGCAGCAGCAGCAGTAATCGTGGTCGTCGTCGACGTCGTCGTCGTCGTATAGTAGTGTAGTGATAGTGATAGTAGTAGTAGTAGTAGTAGTAGTTAGTAGTAGTAGTAGTAGAAGTAGAGTAGTAGTAGTGTAGTAGTAGTAGTAGTAGTAGTAGTAGTAGTAGTAGTAGTAGTATCTGGTTCTGTAGATATTCCATCAGTGCTATACCACACTTACATCCAGAACGCATAATGATGATGATGATGATTCTGATACTACTAATAATGATAACAATAATTATAATGATGAGGATGATAATAACAATAACTATAGAGTAGTAGTAATAATGATAACAATGATAATGATCACAATAATTGTAACAACAACAACAACAACAACAACAACAAATAATAATAATAATAATAATAATAATAATAATAATAATAATATAATAATAATAATAACTAAAACTAATAATAATACTAATACTAATAATAATACAATACTAATATATAATTACTAAAGAAAAATAATAATAACAGACTGACGCGAGTCATGAGAAAGTTGAAAGCAGGTAGTACCCATCCACAAAGTTAGACTGTGGCTACTTAAATGTTGGGCAAAAACGGTCGCATACCTAAATATCTCCCCCCCCCATCTTGGGGAAGGGGGGGGGGGGCAGTGTTTGAAGAAAAGAAAACTTGACAAAAAACAACCTACAAAATGTTTGCCTAGTTGTATGAGGTGTGAGTGGAGCGTTACTTGTGGGATCTGTAGTGTCTCTGTGTATGTACGGCCTTGCTGACAGCCAAGATCCCACAGGAACAGAAGACCAATTCTTGCTGGTGTCAGTGGAAACGCTAAACTGGGTCACTGTAGGAACTCCGGCAAGTTAGGAGCTGTTGTGATTAATCCAATCGTTTTCTAACACCCAAAGACAACAATAACAACAACAAAATTCAGGAGAAAAGGACGGCAAATGATAATCAAAGATTCCATTGTATTATGTTATTGAGCATAGCAGACACAGCAGATTTCTGTGAGGAAGGTGCCGCTACCTGTTGCCACTTGCTTTCTTCCAGGACACTATTTCAAGACATTTTCTTGTCTTTTCTTCATTCACACACACACACACACACACACACACACACACACACACACACACACACACACACACACACACACACACACACACACACACACACACACACACACAGAGTGGCCTAGTGGTCAGAACATTGCGCTGGCAATTTGACAACCCGGGTTCGAGTCCAGTCGAGGAGATTTTTCTCCTGGAGTTAACATCAGTGCTGACTTCACTCTCCCCAAAAGTCCTTCGGATCAGACTTTAAACCGAGGCCCCGTGTGCGAACGCACGGAGAACATCTTGGCACACGTTAAATCCTGTTCCGCTTTTCGTAAGAGTAGGCCATCGTGTGCCGGTGGGAACAGATGACAATATTTACAAAACTGCATACACAAGGGGACCGGATGAAAAAAAGCACATGATTGCTTATTCTGTTATCCTCGATATAAAAGAATGAAAAAAAAAAATTAAAAAAATATAGAAAAACACACACACACACACACACACACACACACACACACACACACAACACACACACACACACACACACACACACACACATCACCTGTGAATTTCTCTGTTTAAAAGGAATAAAGCGTTTTGAATTTGAATGCGTTTATAAAACTTTGCCATCCGTTCCTACTGGCAGGAAATGGCTTACTTACTTTCGTTCTGTGAGGCGCTGGCTTCTAGCAACGTCGTGCTGAAAGATCGTTTTTGCACTGATTGGCACCACGGGGACTCGGTTTATAGTCTCATCCAAAGGACTTTGACATTCAGTTCGATTTTTTTTTGTCTAACTGGGAAGAAAGGGTAAGGCTGGGATTCGAACCTAGAACCTGACGGTTTTATTTGTCAGGCAGGTGAACGTCTTAACCATCCTGCCACTTTTGTTCTTTGATACATGTAGGTTCCAATCCAATCGTCTGCGTTCCTTTTCGATTAGACTTTTAACGTGTTCGAAAGTAGACACGTACATAGAACATTTTGGGCACACATGTAAAGGAAGAAAAGCAAAGTAAAGGAGGTGAAGGTAAAGGTGTCCCATAACCTGTGTGGTCGTAGGGGAGCGAGGCGTCAGAGACCTCAGCTTCTCCAGGGGCCAGCATGTTGAGGGCGGCGCCCATCTCCTCTTCCTCGGTGCTTTACCTTCCCTGACCCCAAAGGGGTAGGTACCCATTTACAGCTGGGGGAATTGCACGAAGCCAGGGCACGCAAACGGTCACCCATCCAACTGGCAACCACGCTCGACGCTGCTTAACTTGACTTGGAGAAAGCGAGCGCTCTGACCACTGAGCTATCCCGTCCCCCTCAGGAACGGACACAAAACAAATCCATCTTTCGTGAGATGAAGCCAAGTGTAGCTCATGGCTTGGATCACACCATCATCCCCAGTAATGAATTCCAGTACCAGTATTATATTTATTATTGTAATGAACACAGATTTCTTTTTTTTTGGGGGGGAGGGGTATGTGCTATAGATCTAATTGTATAAGAACAATAAACAGAAAAGAAAATTATCACAGGAAAAATAAAAATTCATTTTAAAAAAATCCTTAAACACATGCACCCACGCACACGAAAACACAACCGATACACACATGCGCGTGAGCTCAAGGCGCGCACGCACACACACGCACACACACAGTATGTATGTATGGACACATGCTCACACAGGGCGCGCATACTCATGCCCAGTGCCGTCATGGTCATAACATGAAGTGAGAGACA
>CM060320.1:973742-976242 GCA_030674155.1 Stramonita haemastoma
TATTTATAGTGTCCTGTTTTGGAAGCAATTGAATTTAATCAAAATATATGATTAGTTTATTTATAGTGTCCTATTTTGGAAGCAATTGAATTTAATCAAAAAAGTATTATTAGTTTATTTATAGTGGCCTGTTTTGAAAGCAATTGAATTTAATCAAAATATATTATTAGTTTATTTTTAGTGTCCTGTTTTGGAAGCAATTGAACTTAATCAAAAGAATATGATTAGTTTATTTATAGTGTCCTGTTTTGGAAGCAATTGAACTTAATCAAAAAAGTATTATTAGTTTATTTATAGTGGCCTGTTTTGAAGCAATTGAACTTAATAAAAAAAATATGATTAGTTTATTTATAGTGTTCTGTTTTGAGCAATTGAACTTAAACAAAAAGTATGATTAGTTTATTTATAGTGGCCTGTTTTGGAAGCAATTGAACTTAACCAAAAGAATATGATTAGTTTATTTATAGTGTTCTGTTTTGAAGCAATTGAACTTAAACAAAATATATGAATAGTTTATTCATAGTGTTCTGTTTTGAGCAATTGAACTTAAACCAAAAAAATGTGGTTAATTTATCAGTTAATGTTCAGTTCCTGCTTTGTATGTCTATTTTTTGGTTATTAGTTAATTAAAATTGGTTGAATAGTTTAGATGCACTTTTCACACACACGCACGCGCGCACGCACACACGCAGACAGGCACCAACACACACACACACACACACACACACACACACACACACACACACACACACACACACACACACACACACACACACACACTGAAGCTGATATCTAAAGTCAGATTATTGGATACAAACATCCACAACTTTCCGTATTAAGTCCGTTTTGTACTGTACTTTAATTTCTGAGTGTTTTCTGTTTCATAGTATTATGATTTCTTCAAAACACTTGTAGAACAATCACTTTGGATCTTTCAAGATGAAATTTAGAGATATAGATCTGTATGCAAGTGCTGAATTTCTGTCACTTGTTGATCATACTGAGAATTTTTGTTGTCACCCGGGAACTCCAGAGGCTTTGCCGACTGTTTCAATGATGGGGATCGATAGGTGTCTCTCAGTAACCTATGCCTGCCCAGTGATGGTAAAGGTAAAGGTAGAGGTAGAGGTGTCCCATAACCTATGTGGTCATAGGGAAGCAAGGCATCAGAGACCTCAGCTGGCCATTGACATATTATCATGTAAATTCAACGATTTCCATTTTTGGAATTTTTTCATTCTTAAAAAAACATCTTTTACACCTTTTCCCTTTCCTCTCTGTCTTGTCATAGTGTGGAAACAGTCCTCATGAAGAAAAAGCAACGAAACTGGTATGAAGAGAAAGGACAGCTTGATAGTATCATCTCTCACTTGAAAAACGTTTAGTCAAGCAAAGTTAATCATTCATGTTATTATTATCATTATTATTAAAAAACTAAGATGATAATGGTAAAGAAATTAGTCAAAAGTGCTAAATGTTGTTAGAATTAAAAACAAACTCGAATTACACACATCAAATGCTTGTGGAAAAAACAGGCTTCCATTTTTTTCAAGCAAAACTACCCCATCAGTTAGAGCATTAACAAAATAAGGTATTAACCTTTTTGAATTTTGTGCACCAAAACATCTTAAGTTTTGCAAAGAGTTTTGAAGGGAACAAGTCTTTTGTGGTAGGTTTCTTTGCTAACTATACGTGGCCATTGTATGCTATAACACACACACACACACACACACACACACACACACACACACACACACACACACACACACACACACACACACACACACACACACACCACACACACACACACGCACACACACACACCACGCACGCACGCACGCACGCACGACACACACACACACACACACACACACACACACACACACAGAGCTCCCCCCCCCACCACCACAACCACCCAGTCCAATAGGGGAAAGAAAAAAGCCACGCCTATCGTGGCCATGATGTTCAGCTATGTTGTCAAAATGTCTAGGAATTGATAATTAGCACACATTGACGTCTGCTTCGGATTCGGACAAACAAAGGATCACCCATTACACTTACACTGGCTATGGGAATGCATACACATATTTGTTTTAAATCATAAAGGTCAGAAGAGTGAGAAATGAATACATCACTTTCACGCTAGATCTAGGTCTTTTATATAAGGATTTTTTTTTTAAATTAAAAAAAAAAAATCTACATGATTGTTTTGTTCAGTGGTGCTGCCAAGAGTTAATCTTCCAAGACAGGTATGCAGACTGCACACTGCTGTTTGAAGTCATGAAGTTCTTGTGGACAGTCAGTACAGTCCTCTCTAAAGTCCACCTGTTGTGTTGTCCAGAGTCTTTCAGGCTGGGCTCTACGCTGGCAGTACACGTTAGCTGTAACTAACAATGGCGGGTGACATGGGGTAAATCAACAATGGGAAATAGTATAAGATGTAGCTTTTTATATATTCTGTATTTGAAGTAACTTTTTATATAGTCTATATTTGATGTAG
>CM060320.1:981242-986242 GCA_030674155.1 Stramonita haemastoma
TTAAATTAAAGTGGTGTACAACGTGGACATTACTTCCCCTGTTGCTAGGTTATTCATTTTGAACATCCCCGTTGAGATGCACACACTGCTTTTCTTGCTGATGAATTCTTTTCAAAATATCCAACGATAGCATGAAAAGTAACTTGGCCATTACATCTACTTTTCCTGTGATTAAATCTTTTTCTGCATCTGGTGAGACCATAGAATTAACTTGGACACTTTCCGCCCTGTTGATGAGTTGGTTTCAAGATATCTCGAAATACATTTTAAAACAATTTTATTGTTATTATTATTTTTATTTTATTTCGAGGATAATGGGATAAGCACTCTTGTGCTTTTTTAAAAATATTTTTTTATACATCCAGACTGTGTGTGTATGCAGTTGTGTCAATTGTGTCATCAGTTCCGTAAAGTAACGTGAACTTTATTGTTCCTGTTAATGAATTGCCTTAAAATAGCTGATGAGTCTGAAAAATACAACACCGGCACTGTTTTTCTTCTGTTGATAGGCTATTTTCAGTAATTATAATTATCTGATAAACAAGTCAAGTCCTGTGCACCCTGCTTTGATCTCTTGATGAATCAGTTTTCGGAATACCAAGAGAGGTCATCAAATCAACTTTGACTCTTATTCGCCCTGGTCATAAACTATTCTCAAAACAATCAGTAAAACTGTAACAGTTATATTAACAGTAACTAGTTTTTTTTCTGTTAATGAGTTGTAAGTGTATTAAATAGCACGTCTTTTACACACAAACTCTTTAAGTCCTTTCAATGGTTTTGTCAGGTGCAGACTACCCAGGGCGGTGCGCGCGCGCGCGCGCGCGCGCGCGCAGGCGCGTGTGTGTGTGTGGTGTGTGTGTGTGTGTGTGTGTGTGTGTGTGTGTGGTGTGTGTTGTGCTGTGGATTTGCTTGTTGCCCTGGTGTGTGGGTTTTTTTTTTTACGTGCGCTATGTCACATGTGTATTAGGCACAGGAAACAATCACACACGCCAGGAGTCTTGTCCGTGGCATAAAATAGAGGAAGCAAATCTCTCATTAGGAAATATCTAAATTATCAAACATTTTTTTGAAAAGTAGTACTGCTCTTGTGTCGACGCACACTTCCAAGGAGAGCAGCCCGAATATCACGTAGGGAAATCGCCGACTAGGAGGTAGAGAAAAGGAAGGAAAGAAATGAAGGATGAGGAGGAGAGAGAGAGAAGAGAAGAGGAGAGAGGAGAGAGAAGAGAGAGAGAGAGAGAGAAGAAAAAGAAAGCTTCTTGATGTAGTCACATCTTCACCTTTTGAAACTGTTCTTTTTTGCTGATGGTTTTATTTTGCTTTAATGAACTTTTTTCACACCACACCAGGCTACCAGCGCGTTATATTTGTTGCCTGCATTATACACTGTTTTTCTTTACAATGCTTGACTGTTTTTCTTTAGAAGGCTTGACCTATTTAACTTTGCTTCCTGTAACGGCATTTTTTTGGATTTGATACCATTATTCACAAAACCTCGGAGAAAATCCCAGTCTCTGCATTCAATGAAAAGTAATCCATAACATTTCTGTTTTTTGGTTGTTTTTGTTGTTGTTGTTCTTGTTGTTGTTTTTTTACCATATACACACCACATACAACTGGTGTGTGTGTGTGTGTGTGTGTGTGTGTGTGTGTGTGTGTGTGTGTGTGTGTGTGTGTGTGTTTTGTGTGTGTTGGGGGGGGGGGTAAGGTGGCAAACCGGCTGCTGCACCTGTCAAGTTAACTTTACAGTGAGGATAGGATAAGAAAAGGCTACTGCTGGTATTGTAGATTCTTTATTTTTTTAATAATTAAATTAAAAACCCTTTTTCTTTGGAAACAGATATGTGGACAGAGATTTCCCAAAATAAGTTTCTTTATTTCTTTATCTATTCTTAAAGTTAAATGCATTTGTTTGAAAAACAGGTTTTCAGTTCATAAATTCCAAGTTTGTGTTTTTAATTTTTCTTTTATTTCGAACTTTAATTCGTGTGTGTGTGTGTGTGTGTGTGTGTGTGTGTGTGTGTGTGTGTGTGGTGTGTGTGTGTGTGTGTGTGTGTGTGTGTGTGTGTGTGTGTGTGTTGTGTGTGTGTGTGTGTGTGTTGTGTGTGTGTGTGTGTGTGTGTGTGTGTGTGTGTGTGTGTGTGTGTGTGTGTTAGTTCTTCAGTTTAACGTCCTTCCACTAAATAGTGATATCAGTGAGTGAATGTGTGTATGGGAGGGGAGGGGAAGGGGCTGGATGGGTTGGGATGGCACATAGCTAATTATCTGCATTAAACAACTATAAGAACCATAAATTAAAACCATAGAACAAGAATAATGAAAAGAAAGAAATAACAGTTTAAAACACTAACTTTGCAATTAATATAACTAGTAAAAATCATTATACTATTATAACTAGTAAACAATCAATATACTATAAGAACCTGATAATAGTACTATGACTTAATGACAAAACAATTTCTTTCATTAGCGAAATGTCTTTTAGAATTTGCTCTAAGGAAACGTATTTGAAAACTGGTAAAAAGTTTTTCAAATCTCTGCATTCTAAAAGAATGTGACCTATGGTAATATTTTCGCCACAGATACATGTTGCTATTTTTTTAATTTTTAATTTCGATCTAAAAGCATTGAGCTTGAACCTATAGATAAGAAATAAAACATTTCTATATTCATGAGAGTTACGGCATTTGATCTTATCAAAAGATAATAAATGTGTGTGTGTGTGTGTGTGTGTGTGTGTGTGTGTGTGTGTGTGTGTGTGTGTGTGTGTGCGCGTGCATGTGTATTGTGTTTGTGTGCATGTGTGTGTGCACACGCGCGTGCATGAGCGTGTGAGCGCATGATTGTGTGTACAAGCGTGTTGTGTGTATCTTTCCTTGATGAAGTAGTGGGCAGCTTTTAACAGTGTCTTCATTCAGATTTTGCTTTGCTTCTACCAGAAAACGCAGGGACAAGACACGCGAGATGCCCCCGCCCTCCACAGAAAACGGGAAGGAACGGAAACAGAGGAGGACTCCCCGAACACCCAAAGCCGAAAAGACGACACGGACGGAACAACCTCAGGGGACCAGGGCAAGACCCACAGGGACCACCCCCTCTTCACAGGGGACCAGGACAAGACCCTACAGGACCAGGAGGACCAGGACACGTGCAGAGAAGCCAGCACAGGAGAAACTGCAGAAAAGAAGAGGAGAGTGGAGGAGAGCGATGAAGACTTGGACGAAAAGACGACAGGAGAACGAGAGGAGACTGGAGGAGACCCCAAAGCCACAGAAGAGCAAGAGAAGACCCCGGGTGAGCAGGAGAAGACGGACAAGGGGGAGGGGAAGGGCGAGGAGAAGAAGAACGAGAAGCCTCCCTTCTCCTACAACGCGCTGATCATGATGGCCATCCGCAGCAGCCCCGAGAAACGCATGACGCTGAGTCAGATCTACGAGTTCATCATGAAGAACTTCCCCTACTACCGCGACAACAAGCAGGGCTGGCAGAACTCCATCCGCCACAACCTCTCGCTCAACAAGTGCTTCCTCAAGGTGCCCCGCCACTACGATGACCCGGGTCAGTGACTGCAGGCAGCAGGTTTTTGGGGGGGGGGGGTGGTTGGGGGGGAGGAGGATATGTGGGGCGGGTGGGTGAGGAGGGTGGGGATGGGTGGTGGTGGTTGTGGTGTGAGTGTAGGCCTATGTGTGGGTGGTTGGGGGGGGGGGGGGGGGCTGGGGGGGGGGGGGTAGGGTGTGTGTGTGTGTTGGGGGGGTGAGTAATGTGTGTGTGTAATGCTTCGTTGATTTATTTTAACGTATGAGAGATTCTGAGGATGATTGGTGTCTAATAAAATTAGTATAGATAATTGCATTATGCTTAAAGTTAGCAAACTTGAGTGTTTTTCTCCACAGTGTCATTTTTTTCAATTCTCTTAGTGTCTTGGAATATTTACCATGTGCTGAATGTTGACCACTGGACTTCAATTAAAATTTATTATTTTATCCGAGAGGGTAGCAAAGAGACCACTTATCATTGTAAAGTCCATATAAAAAGAAGCATAATATGGACCAGACTTACAACCATAGACTTTTTGTTCATATACATATATATTTTTGGCTCAATGCAGTATGGACGTAAGTTTCCTTTTATGTAGTCTAAAACACGGCTTAAAAAGAAAACATCCAAAAGCCATAAGGAAAAGAAGGGGGGTGGGAGGTTGCAAGAAGAATTTTGTGGGAACTTTGAATAGAAACATAAAGCAAAACAATGGAAAACAAACACAAAATCAAGCTGATTTGAAAAAAATAGTTTTTTTTTACAAGTGAAGTGTTTTTTTTGTGGTTTTCTTTTTTTCGGTGTGTGTGCGTGCACGTGCGTTTTTAAGCGGTTGAAAGTTATTGCTTTGCGAACACTAGGCTTTACTGCATTGCATACACGTAGCTCTCCAATTTATGTCATCTAAAATACTAGTACACAATCCCCAGTAATAGTACAATCATACAGGAAAAAAGGGAAGTTGTTCCTTTTAGAGGATACAAAGATATTAACAGGATAGTTTATATTGTAGATACATGTAGGAGCGCACTTGTCTTTGCTTGTTCTTGTAAAGAGCATTCAACAACAACAACCGGGAAACTAATGCATCGGTCCGTGGTTTGTTGGGCATTTCTGGTTGATATGTTCGTTGTTCTCGTAGTTGTTTTGAATATAGCTTAATACACCGCCCTGCCCCCATGTTTGTATGTTATGTATATATATATTTGTAAGAGTGGATGTATGTACGTACGTTTGTTATGCTATAATATGTATGTCACGTTATGCTAAGTTATTGCATGAAATTTGGGCTTCTCTACCTGGGGAGAGTGCGTTGCCACACGTGCAGTGCCTACATACTATTGTTATTTTCCCTGTCCGCAACTGTGTGCGATATCAGAGTGGTTTATTTCTATTGAGGTAAATGTAGTGGAGGAATTTATCAAAGATTAAAAAACCAAAAAAAAAACCATTTAAATAAA
>CM060320.1:991242-996242 GCA_030674155.1 Stramonita haemastoma
ATTCATCAAGTCATGACCAGGGTTGTCTCTTCTTGTCTTCACATTAGCACCTGTTTTTTCTTGTTTTGTTTGTTTGTTTGGGTTTACTTGTGTTCTTTTTTATTGACTACGTTTTCACCTGACTGCTTTCTGACTAGGTCTCCCTCTCTCTTTTAGTCAGTCTGTCTGTTTCTCATAATGAGTGTGTGTGTGTGTGTGTGTGTGTGTGTGTGTGTGTGTGTGTGTGTGTGTGTGTGGTGTGTGTGTGTGCGCGCGCTTGCTTTGTGTGTGTGTGTGTGGTTGGTTTATTTATTTATTCTTTTGCATTGAGGATATTGAAATAAGCATTCATGTGCTTTTTTGCGTTCAGTCCCGTATGTATGCAGTTTTGTAAATCTTATCATCTGTTCCTACCGGCACACGATGGCCTACTCTTACGAAAAGCGGAACAGGATTTAACGTGTGCGCAAGATGTTGGTTGAGTGTGCGTTCGCACGCGAGGCCTAGGTTTATAGTCCCACCCGAAGGACTTTTGGAACGAGTGGAGTCAGCACTGATGTTAACTCCAGAGGAAAAATCCCCTCGAACAGGAATCAAACCCCGGTCGTCGAATTGCGAGCGCAATGTTCTGACCACTAGGCTATCCTGTGTGTGTGTGTGTGTGTGTGTGTGTGTGTGTGTGTGTGTGTGTGTGTGTGTGTGTGTATGTTGTGTGTGTGTGTGTCTGTGTGTGACACGTTTGAAAACGTTAAAATACAATGGTATCACAACCATAGAACTGATTCGTTTTTATAAACGATTAAAAAAGATACCGGAAAAAATAAAACATTTCTAGGAAAAGGAGGGGAATCAACAAGCAAGAAAACATACAAACAGTCCCCCCCCCAAAAAAAAAAGACCCCCCCCCAAAAAAATTATCAAAAACCAAACAGAACAAAACAAAAAAGAAAGAAACAACACCCCTCTCCCCCAAGAAAAAAATCCACATGATGTGGTACACATAGCTCTTAGCTCTTGCTTGGAATCACAAACTTATTTTCCTACTTTTTTCTTTCTTTTTTCTTCCCGCTTACCGACCCTTTTAGCTTTCAGAGCAAACGGTGAAGATTTACATTTGTCTGTTAATTAATCATTCATTGGCTTGTTGATTTTGCTCTCAGTTTGTTTTCTGGTTCTCAAAACGTCAGTTCTTTTTTAGTCTGCTTTTATCCAAATTGCATACCCCCCACCCCCCACCCCTCCTTTCACTTTCGCCCCTGGCTCCTTTCCACATCCATTCTCTCTCTCTCATTCACTTCTCTCTCTCTCATACCACACGCGCACCACCCACGCACGCACGTATACATACACACGTCTATTATTACTTGGACTGAATAGACGTTAAATTGAAGCAACAATAGTAACAATAGCAACAACACACACATATTAACAGTTAATTTTGATCGCACAGATATACACTGCGACACCTACCCCCCTTCCCTTGGGCACACACACACACACACACACAATGTTTGTTTTTTCCCCTTCTCTTTCTTTTGTTGGTTTTATTGTTTGCTAGGGATTTTCTGCTTTCATTTTTGTTGTTTTTTTGTGTTGCTTTGTTTTGTTTTTTGCAGTTGTTTTGATTTTTTATCTTTTCTTTAGATAGATGGCTTGATGGAAAAAAGCAAATCGATGCTTATTCAATGTACCATCTGGAAATAAAAAATTGATTGATTGATTGATTGATGTTGATTCACACACACACACACACACACACACACACACACACACACACACACACACACACACACACACACACACACACACAGAGCAGTGCCAACGGACGCGCGCATTGAAGACTTCTTTTTTGCTCGCTAATTCCATTTGAACTGTGAGGTGTCAGTTGTCCCTGAGTGTCGTTGTCTTTTTTCCTCCAGAAATGGAAGCCAGGCTTGTCAAGCTCAGGGATGATGATTTGCCTGAAGATGTCTTGACTGTGAACACAGCTAGGAAAAAGGGTGGATGGCTGGGGAAGGAAATAGTCAGAAGATGGGAGATAAGCCTGATAACAATCACCACTTCTCTCAAATTCTCGATGGGAGACTACTTCTTAGAAAGCATTAACAGTTTTAACATGGGAGATAATTACAAGTTTACATTTTTTGCTGAGAACCGATACGTACACTTGTAAGAAAACAAATAGCGTATAGTGGGTTTCTGCCCAATGAGGTAACAGAAGAAAAAAAAGGCGCATTCTTGAAATATCTGACCAGTGTTTCTTTCTCGTTCAGTAGCTCAACAATTTTGTGGTATCGTTATCATCATTGTCTGTATTATCGTTGTCATTATCATTGTCATTATCAACATCACAATCATCAAAATTATTATTACTGTTGTTGTATTGGTTCTTCTTCTTTGTAATTACATTTGTAGTTGTTGTTTTTCTTCTTCTATTTTTTTTTTTAAAGTCGTAGGCTAGTAGTAAAGGTAGCAGCAGCAGCAGTAGTCATCGTATTCGTCGTGGTGGTGGTAGTAGATGTAGCAAAACCGCGAGCAGCGGTAATAGCGCTAACCCACAGCAGTAGTTGCTGTCATTGTGGAGTGTGTGTCAGATGGTCGGTTGATGCTACAGTCCCTAATCGGATGATTCCGCAGGGACTCTAAAGTAGTGATGGGATGTTTATCATTTGAAGCAACAGCCAGATCACGATGATGCCTCACTCATAACCCTGGGAGCTGAGGTGACAGCAGGTGAGAAAAAATGTGTGTAGGGCATAAACACCTGCCCATTTTGGCAGCCATAACCCAGCTTCCGAGAAGAATTGTTTTACAATGGAATTGTTGAAACGAAAGGGTTGCCTGACCATGGCAATGCTAATTGCAGTAAAAGGACACGAACTATGAAAATAAAAAAAGCACTCCTCAGGTCATTATGTTGTTCTGAACTGTGGTTTCCGCTACTTTTGTTGCTATGTTGTCAGCAGAAGTAAAGGAGGCAAGTAGTATTAATTAATTAATTAATTAATTAATTAATCATTAAGAGAAGTAGTGGAGTAAAGTGCTGTTACAGTTGTCATAACTATTGTGATCACCACTCTTCTTCTTGTCATTCTATTTTTTATATTGGTGCTGCTGATACAACAGCAACTACTACTGTAATTATTATTGCCATGATTGTCATCAGGTTTTTAATTCTGTAACAGAATGACTGACATTGCATCATCATCATCATCACCCTCCTCCTCCTCCTCATCTTCATCTTTAGGGGTTTACAAAACAACTAACACTAATAGTAGATAGATAGATAGATAGATAGATAGTAGATAGGACATTGATAAAATAGCCTATGTTCACCCACATAAAAATATTTTTTAAAAAACAAATCAAAACACAAAAAAAATCTCTAAAACTTAAGCTAAAAGTGAAGTTTTCGTATGTATCTTTCTGTGTTGACTTAAGTGGGAAGAGTTGGGGGGGGGGGGGGTGAAGGAAGAATGTGGCCAGAACACACAGCCCCGGGCTGTTTGACTCCTTCCTCCCCCCCCCCCCCTTCCCCCCCTCTGTCTGTCTGTCTGTGTCATCACGGAGTTAGTGGCCGCTGTTTTTTCAGCGGACGTTTGTTTCTGAAGCGAGACGGGGCATACTCCATCACGACTTGCACAACAGACCACTGGCTCCCCAAGCTTGGGCCAGGAACATGCGCACTATTTTTGATGCCCTGCGGTTCTCTTTCTGCTTGATTTGCCGTCGTAACAATGAGCGACAAGCGACGCAGGCAATACTTCCGCGTCACGACATAGTTCTCCACTTGAGACGTCTTCTTCCGCCCGGCTAATGGATGGTCGGCAAGCTTTCCTGAAAGTTTAATTTCGTTTGAAACACTCGGCCAAATCAAACCACCATTAGACCTTGTCCGCGGTGAGAGCCCAAGCCCGCGCACGCGCGGTTGTTGCTTTTGCGTCACATCCGGTCGACAGAGGGGTTGAAAAACAATTGTTCCGCGCGCAGGAAGCGAGCTGCGGGTTGGAAAAGCGAACGTCAACACAATATTCCTCCGAGAGGCAAAGGTTTCCTTCTCCCATGACGTAGGAGGATGCCCATTAAGCCCCAGCTTACATTTGCCCGTCAGTTCCGATTAAACTGGCTTTTACTCATCATGTGATGTGTGTCCAGGCCAATATGTTGTGCAGTGTAGAGAATCGTATCTAGAAGGCCGGTGTCATTACCTTGGAGACGGATGGCTTCTCTCTGGCTCTCTGGAGAGAGGAGTTTAGAAGTTGGCCAAGTACAATTGGATCAAAGAGTTTGTTTGAAAAGTTTTTATTGGTCCGCTTTTTCTGCTATATATCTCTCTCTTTCTCTCTTTCTCTTTCTCTGTGTGGCAAGTTTGCAATAGCTGTAGATGTTAAAGCGTTTGGTTGTGGTTCTTTGTGTGTCAATTTGTAAGCGGTTTAAAAGCAGGTTCATGGGTTTGGGGTGGCTTTTGTCGTTGTTGTTGAGGTCTTGTGGTGTTTTTATTTTCATTATGGTGACTCTTTGTGGTTCTTGAAAAGTGAGAGGGTTTTGTGCTCATCATTTAACAGTTCTTGCTGTTCTGATTATTCGTTGGGAAAACTAGCTCAATGAAAACATTTCCAGATTTACAACTTGAAAGAGAGTCTATTCTTATTTTCGTTTTTTGTGTTAACCTCAGATTTTACTATTGTATACATGGGCGTGCGTACACACGCACACCACACACACACACACACACACACACACACACACACACACACACACACACACCCCACACACACACACGCACATCTAGTTCCGCTTTTCGTAAGAGTAGGCCATCGTGTGCCGGTGGGAACAGATGACATTTACAAAACTGCATACACACGGAGACTGGATGTAAAAAAGCATATGATTGCTTATTCCATTATCCTCCATATAAAAGAATAAATAAATAAATAAAAATGAATAAATAATAAACACACACACACACTCTTCCTTATCAGTGTTGTTTTAATGAAACATATTCCAAATGGGTGTCGAAA
>CM060320.1:998742-1056242 GCA_030674155.1 Stramonita haemastoma
AGAGAAAATAACAAAAAACAGAATGATACAGTCCTGAAACAGACAGGAGGAGACAGTTCCAAGAACAAGAAGCGGAGAGGGAAAATGAAGAAGCAAAGAGAGAGAGAGAGAGAGAGGAGAGAGAGAGAGAGAGAGAGGGGGGGGGGGAGGAGGAAGAAATCACCTGATCTACAGCCTTATCAGGAAAGTCAGCTTTCTTTAAAGACAGCATACACCTGACTGCTTAGTGACTCCTGTCAGCTTTCTAAAGACGGCACACACCTGACTGCCATCACCGACTCCTGTCAGCTTTCTTTAAAGACAGCACACACCTGACTGCCATCGCTGACTCCTGTCAGCTTTCTTTAAAGACAGCACACACCTGACTGCATCGCTAACTCCTGTCAGCTTTCTTTAAAGACAGCACACACCTGACTGCCATCGCTAACTCCTGTCAGCTTTCTTTAAAGACGGCACACACTGACTCTAGTGCTCCTGTCAGCTTTCTAAAGACAGCACACACCTGACTGCATCGTGACTCCTGTCAGCTTTCTTTATAGACAGCACACACCTGACTGCCATCGCTGACTCCTGTCAGCTTTCTTTAAGACAGCCCCACACCTGACTGCCATCGCTAACTCCTGTCAGCTTTCTTTAAAGACGCACACACCTGACTGCTATGGACTCCTGTCAGCTTTCTTTAAAGACGCACACACCTGACTGCATTCAGTGACTCCTGTCAGCTTTCTTTAAAGACAGCACACACCTGACTGCCATCGCTGACTCCTGTCAGCTTTCTTTATAGACAGCACACACCTGACTGCCATCGCTGACTCCTGTCAGCTTTCTAAAGACAGCACAACCTGACTGCTACCCGCTGACTCCAGACTGTTCAGGCCCATACTTCATTCTGGAGTTGGACACCAGAAGACAATCATTCATCTCCTTATCCTCTTCACAATATGTAGATTGACGTTTTGCTGGATCTTTCCATGTGTAACACACAGTGTCCATATGCTGCCATCTCTTCCTCTTGTAGTAACACTCCCATACTTTTTTCTCTTCCCCTTTTTTCCACTCCTCCCCCTTTTTCTCTATTTTATACTGCTCGCATCAACGCAAACCTGATCAGAGTCATCAAAGAGCTGTACAGCAAGGCCACCAGTGCAGTGTACCACAACAGCACATTGGAGTGTTGCTTTCGAACAACAGTTGGAGTAAGGCAGGGCTGTCTACTCTCACCCACTATTTTCGACATCTTCCTTGAGAGAATCATAACTGATGCACTGGAACACCATAAAGGATCAGTCAGCACTGGTGTCAGAACAATCACAAACCTCCGCTTCGCAGATGACATTGACGGACTAGCAGGATCAGATAAAGATCTTGTCAACCCAACAGAACACCTGAACAAGGCTTCTAAAACATATGGCATGGACATCAGTGCAGAGAAGACCAAACTGATGACCAATAACGCCAAGGGTATCAGCACTGATGTTAGGGTCAATGACCAGAAGCTGGAAACGATTCAACGCTTCAAGTACTTGGGAGCCATGTATCAGACAAGGGGTCCAAGCCAGAGGTAGTATGCAGGATTGCACAGACAATAACAGCACTGTCAAAACTGAACACTATCTGGAAAGATATAAAAAATATCTCACTCAAGATATAAAAAATATCTCACTCAACTCTAAGATCAGACTAATGCGCTCCCTTGTCATATCCATATTCCTGTATGCCTGTAAATCGTGGACCATCACTGCAAATTTGGAGAGAATAGTATAGGCAGTCGATATAAGATGCTTCCGGAGACTCCTTGGCATCTCTTACAGAGACCACATAAGCAACGAAGACGTGTATAACAGAATCCAGCAAACCATTGGTCCCTACGAAAATCTTCTATCAATCGTAAAGAAGCGTAAATTGAAATGGTACGGGCATGTCACAAGATCAAAAGTGCTTGCAAAAACAATACTGCAAGGCACTGTCCAAGGAGGAAGAGAAAGAGGCAGACCAAGAAAGAGGTGAGAGGACATCAGCGAATGGACAGGCCTAGAACTCAACAAAACCCTGAGAAAGGCAGAACAGAGACAGGAATGGAGGAAACTGGTTGTCAAGTCTTCAGGGGTTCTCCCACGGTCGCCAAAGTAAGGGATAGATAGATAGATAGATAGATAGATAGATAGATAGATAGATAGAAAGATAGATAGATAGATAGATAGATAGATAGATAGATAGATAGATAGATAGATAGATAGATAGATAGATAGATAGATACTGCTCTCCTACAAAAAGTGACAGGTAGGATGCCATGGGAAAATAAATAACAACATAACGCTGCCCCCCCCCCACCCCGAACAAAAAGAAAGAAGACCCTATTGATTGTTTTTCTTGCTCTACCAAAAGAAAAGAAAAATAGAAGGACGAGAAAGAAAAAAAAGGAAAAAAGAGAAAAACCACAGAGACGAAAAAGCGGGAGGTACTGAGCAGCCTAGACAGCAATGGAGATGTATGGTTAGCGCTGTCATCCGTCAGTGCTGACAGTATTGTTCTAGCAGCGGACCTCTGGGCAGAGATACTGCAGTGGTCAACAGAAAAGAGCAGAGACAATGGCAGGCGTCCACAACTGTCTTCAAAACGCACCCACTAAACTGTCAGCAGACCTGCTGGCCTCCCCGCATGCACCTAACCCACACGTACCTGCACAACAGTCAAGGAACCAGGTTACAGTGAAGAGTTCTGCAAACCCATAACTTTAGTGCAGCTATCAAGCTCTTGTTTCTAAAGTTGAAACTGGAACTGTGAGAAAGAAAGCGGAGAGTCAGGATAAGGAGAGAAACAAGGAGGAGGAGATGAAGGAGAAGGAAGAAAAGAGAGGAGCTAGAAAGCACCACACTCACCACACTTGTTGGAGAAAAACACCGTGAGATTCCTCTGTGTGCTGGCTTCACAGCAGTGGAGAAAGAGAGAATGCTCTGATTCCTTAACGCTTTTTCTTTTCTTTTGGTTTCATGTTTTGGTTGGTTGTTTTTTTTTTAAAAATTCCTTGGCCAGAGTTCTGAGGGTCACCCAACGGGAGATTTTGCGTATGCCATCGTTCATTTGCTCAGTCATGAAGGTAGCCGCATTCCGACGTCGGGGATCTTAACACGTAATAATTACTGGACAATTCAAAGGAAGCGCCATGAAATACCACCTCGACATTAGTTTTTAAGTTCTCACTGAACTGACCCCCTCCCCCCTTCCCCTTCCCCCCCCCCCCCCCTCTGTTGTCCTAACACTGCATTTCACGAACTCGCACGTGCAGAAGGGTCGCGCTGCCAGACCCCCATTAATATCAAGAGCTCTGTCCCCCAGCCCCTAACTAATGCTATGGACGCGTGGGTATAAAGGTTACAGGCTTGTGTGTCAGGGGGAGGGGGGAGGAAGGAAGGGAGGAAACAATCCACCCCGGGTGGCCTACATACAGACACAGCACCGGGTACCTGTGACCTGACACTGCTGCTGCCCGCAGTACGAGTTCACAGGGTAGAGACTGGGGTTTAGTTTTGTGTTTTTTACCTGGACAAAGAAGGAGGAGGACCAAGAGATAAAGAAGGAGGAGAACAAAGGGAAGGCAGAGAGAGAAGATAGAAGATAGAGAGAGAGAGAGAGAGAGAGAGAGAGAGAGAGAGGAGAGAGAGAGAGAGAGAGAGAGAGAGAATGAATAATCTTTATTTTCCAAGGATAACAGAGAAAGCATGCACATACTTTTTTCATCCGGCCCTTGCCCTGATTAGGAAATAGCAGCCCCCCCCCCCTCCCCCAAAACAAAAAAAACAAACCAAAACAAAACAAAAACCAACAACAAACAAACAACCAGGTATACTTTCAACAGATGCATAATCCCCACTAGATACATTGATAATCATTAAAAAAAAAAAAAGAAAAAAAAAAAAAAAAGATAGAGCCTATGAATTCAACAAACACATAACCCCTAACTGACTTGAACATTAATGAGAGAGAGAGAGAGAGAGAGGAGAGAGAGAGAGAGAGAGAGAGAGAGAGAGAGAGAGAGAGAGGAGAGAGAGAGAGGAGGAGGAGGAGGGGGGAGGAGGAGGAGGAGACTAGGAATTAAAATCAAAGTCAAAAAGTCCAACATTCTTTATTCCAAGAAACTGTTTGGATAGATAGAAACGCAGACACAAAACCTTCCAAATCATCATCAGCAATCGAGATTGAAAAGGTGAGGAAGGATCAGTTGAGGAGGAGGAGGAAGAGCACGAAAAAAACAACCCAAGCTTCTGTAAGGGACGTAACCCAGCATTGTTTACTTTACAGGCCAAAGTACGATCAATGCCGGATCAACTAATCCCCTAATCCGCCTTGGCTAAAATTGGTTTTCCTGACACTTCTTCTTTCAGCTGAAAGGGGAGGGGGGGGAGTAAGCTACTAAAGCAGAGACACAAGGAAGAAGAAAACTAACCCATCCCATGATCAATGCCCTGAGCAGCCATCTTGAGGCAGTGAGCATTAAGCAAGTGCAGCATGGTTCCTGTTCATACAAGGCAGTGAGCTTAAAGCAATGTACAGCATGGTTTCTCCAGAGGCATGCATTAGGCAATGCTAGCAGGTCAGTTTCTCCAAGCAGTGGCATTAAGGCAATGCTACAGTCATGGTTCTACGAGGCATGAGCTTAAGCAATTGCTAGCAGGTCATGGTTTCCTGTTCTCCAGTACAAGGCAGTGAGCATAAGGCATGGCTATCAGTCATGTCTCCAACGTGGTTGTCAGGTAAAATCTTTCAAGTGTTTCGGCTCACAGGTCTGATCACCCGTCACTTCATTCCATTTAACTGTCAGTGTGGAAGAGTTGAGTCAAGGTACCCACCCTACAGACAGACTTCATTAACAAACAAACAAACCATCAGTTAGTGCCTTTCACATCTGCTGGGTTGAAGACTGTGTGTCATGTGTCATCGGCTTTGTTGCTTCCCTCTCATCTCCAAACATAGCTACCCCCTCCATCTCTTCCACTTCTTCCTCAATGAAGAGTATTACATTGCAATGTATTGTATTACATTGTGTTGTATTGTGTTTTATGGTATTGTATTGCATTGCATTGCATTGTATTGTGTTGTATTGTATTGTGTTGTGTTGTATTGTGTCACATTGCATTGTCTTGTATTACATTGTGTTGTATTGTGTTTTATGGTATTGTATTGCATTGCATTGTATTGTGTTGTATTGTGTTGTATTGTATTGTGTCACATTGCATTGTATTGTATTGTGTTGTATTGTATTCATTGTATTTATTGCACAGTATTCTGTTGCGTTATATTGTATTGTTTTGTATACCAATTTAGGTCAAGGCAGAGTTCTTTGCGTGAAATTCGCGCTACTCTCCTCTGGAGACAGCGCGTCGCCACAAGAGCAGCGCCACTCATTTTTTCTTTTCCGTCTGCATGTTTATTAAGTTTGTTTCTTTCAGTGACTTTATTTCCACATAATTTTGCCAGAAGTAACTCTCTTGTTGCCGTGGGTTCTTTTATTTGCGCAAAGTGCGTGTTGCATAATTGTGGGATCTTGCTTTATCGTCTCATCCGAAAGACTAGCACCCAGACCACCACTCACGGTCTAGTGGATGGGGGAAGTTTCAGGCACAAAGGGGATCGAACCACCACAGATTCAAACTCGGGCTCTTTGCTTTCCAGGCAAGTGGGCTACCTCTGGACCCCCATTGCGCATTATTATGAAAATGAATTCCTTTTCAAACCCTGTAGACAGCACATAATTATCTTAACTGTTTGTAGATGACACTCAGGCCATTAAGAAAAACACCCCAACCAAAATCCAAAACATTCAATAATTCTTTTTCTCGAAAAAACAAACAAAGGTATAGACAATAGATTAATGAGAAGCAGGAAATGAAAGTAGGAATAAATAATATCCCCCCAAAAAAAAACAAAAAACAAAACAAAACAACAAAAAACAAAGCCCAAACAATAAAGAAAGGAAGTGCCTTCTGGAGCATGTAAAGACCAGCTGCCACGCAAGCCAGAAGAGGAACGAGTGATGTGGGAATCAAATCTTTCGAAACATCTCCATCAGCTTTACACTTTGAAAGAATAACACTTGGTTGACAAAGCCACATAGAACTTCTCGACCAGAAAGGTTATTTTAATGACTCCATTCCCCTGAGCTACAGACACGTGCAGCAGAGGGAGACAGAGGGATCATTACCTGAGAGTTGTATGCTCAAGTCTCTTGAGACTCCTACACAGAAATCTCCGATACACACTGTGGGTAATGAATGTGGCGGTTCTAGTGGCACAAGGGGACTGGAGTTAATTATCTTCCCATCTATCTCTGAAGACGGATTGAAGCTACCTAAAGTACGAGGGAAAAAAACAGTTGCATTGTAAAAAATGTCACCATTGGTAAACATCAGCGCTGTAGCTGAGGAATGCATAAAACTGTTTCCGTCTGAGAATGATGTGTCTGTCGCCATTCTAGATAGACTAGTTGTACACCAGCCTTTGCCATCGTGGCTTTCCCAGAGAAGGGGCAGGAAGCAAGGAGTGTGTTGTGGGCTGTGGCTGGAAAGCTGGGTTTGCAGCACACCTCTCTGCATAAAGGTGACCTTCTTTCTGATCTACTGGATGGCCCAAACAAAAGCTGTGTCAGTTATTGATGTCAGCACATTGTCAAGGCCTACACTAAAATGTTATGTTGTAAAATGTTATGTTGAGATTGCCTTCAGCCATGAAAAGCTCTTAACATGACAACCTGCACTCTCCTTTAAAGGAGAAAAAAGCCTCTGAAGTCGGAGTATGGCTGCCTATAAAACAGTCAAACACGCAAACTTCTCATTTAGTGTGCAATTTCAATCTCACAGTGATTCCCAGGTGGGATGAGTGTGTCAGAGTGCACATTCTGGGTGGCAGACCCCAGAGTGTTACGCTGGGGAACGCACAACAATAACAATAACAACATCTACTAAACCCGAGCAATGAAAAGAGAGTGGCTTTCTTTCCTTCAAGAAAGGGAAAGTTGTATTTTTTTTAAATGTGACCTGGGTCTGCATTGCATGCTTGAATCAGGCCATTTTTATGGGGCCGGGATAGCTCAGTGGTAAGAACACTCGCTTTCCCCCCAACCAATGTTAATCAGCATCCAGCGTGGTCACCAATTGGATGGGTGACTGTTTGCACGCCTTGGCTTCAGTACAGTCCCCTAGTTCAGCCAGCTGTCAATGGGTACCTGTTCTCTTTAGAGTCAGGGAAGGTAAAGCAGCGAGGGAGAGGAGTTGGGCGCAGCCCTCAACATGCTGGCCCCTAGAGAAGCTGAGGTCTCTGATGCTTCGCTCCCCTACGACTACATGGGTTATGGGACACCTTTACCTTTACCTATAAGTGTACAACATCTTACGTTTTGGTCTGCTCGTCACGGCATGAGATTTTAATGTGGGCCACGGTATTAAAAAAAAAAAATATACCACTTTATGTCACAGCAGATTTCTTTGCGTGAAATTCAGGCTGCTCTCCCCGGGAAGAGCGCGTCGCCACAAGTGCAGCGCCTACCCATTATTTTTTCCCCCTCAGGGATGGTGTCTAAACACGACACCTGTGTGCATGCTGTTTTTTTTATTATATAATTTTGTCATCCGCTCCTACTGGCACACGATGGCCTGCTCTTCCGAAAGGCGGAACGGGGTTTTAACGTGTGCGCAAGATGTTCTGCGTGCGTTCGCACACGGGGCCTCGGTTTCTAGTCTCATCTGAATAACTTTGACATTCAGTTCGATTTTTTCGTCAAACTGGGAAGAAAGGGCGAGGCTGGGTATGAACCCAGAACCTCACGGTAAAAATTAATGTTGTCTTGTCTTGGGTGCTATTTATTTACTTATTTTTTTTCATTTACATAAATAACTGACAATACTTTTGGCTTGGACCAACTTGCTATAGTACTGCTCTGTATTGGATAATGTTGCACCACATTGTGTTGCGTTATTTTATTTCATACTGTGTTGCATTTTAGTAGAATTTTGGCTGCTTCCTATGGGAAATGTAGCACCATTATTTGGCAACAAGCAGTTCTAGTTGTTCCTGCATGCTGTGTACCTGCTTCTCGGGATGAATTTTCTGCACAACTTAGGCTGGAAAACCGGCCTGCTTTCCGTGGGTCTTTTCAAGGCTATTGAAGATTATAATGTATGAGAAGTCAGCTTCTTGTCTCTATCAGCACACACACACACACACACACACACACACACACACACACACACACACACACACACACACACACACACACACACACACACACACACACACACACACACACACACACACACACATACTTCTGCTATGTTTAGTTTTGTAGTAGTATAGATATGATCTATCAAAGTTCTAGAGTTCTAGAGTTAACCAACTCGGGTAACAGATAACTCTAGAACTTTGATAGATCATATCTATACTACTACAAAACTAAACATAGCAGAAGTATGTGCCCCCTCCTGTGGATGCAGTGATCACAATTCTGTGTGTTTTACTTGGTTTAAACATCGTGTAAAAATTCCCAAAGTAGGACATAAAACCATCTTTTACAGAAAATTTAATAACTTCAGCGAACAAGACTTTCTTTCAGACTTGATAAACTCGCCATTCCAAAACATTTATCAAATCAGAGACCCCAACGAAGCTGCAGAATTCTGGATTGCCACATTTATATCAGTGTATGATAGGCATGCCCCCTTCATCAAAAAAAGAGTTAAAGAAAAAATTAAACCTCCTTGGATAACAAAAGACATAGAGTCTGAAATGCGCTTAAGAGACCATTTGAAAACCCATGGTACAAAAGATGAATTTAAAATGCAAAGAAACAAAGTAACTTCACTAAAACGCAGATCAAAACGTGATTACTTTCAAAAACTGTTAATCACAACTACCGACTCTCGCCAGGTATGGAAAGCCATCAATATTTTAAATAATAGACCTATATCAAAAAGCCAAAAGACAGTTAAAGACATAACAGCTGATGAACTGAACACCCATTTCTCAAACATCGCTACTAAAATCATATCATGCAATAAGTCAAATGAAAATGACCTCCAATACTTAGAACAATATATTGATTCAAAAGAAATTAAATTCCCGGTTGAATTATTGCCAATGACAATTAAAGACGTGTTGGAAAGTCTATCTCTCAACAAAAATTCCAGAACACGTGACCTTGACAATCTGGATGGAAAAATATTGAAACTTTCTGGTCCTATTATAGCTGAAACACTGACATATCTATATAACTTGTGCATAGATAAAAGCAACTTTCCTCTCATATTTAAAAAGGCAAAAGTCATACCTGTCCACAAATCTGGAGATTCCTCTTGTCCTTCAAACTACAGACCAATTTCAATCCTATCGGTCTTATCTAAACCCATCGAAAAACATATCCAAAAATCTTTATATTCCTACTTTGTTAACAACAATCTAATAAATGAAGATCAGTCAGGCTTTCGTAAAAACTATTCTTGTCACACAGCTCTAACTCAACTTACAGACAGTCTCCTACACAACATAAATGAAAATAACTATACAGGCCTAATTTTTGTTGACTTCGAAAAAGCATTTGATGTAATTAATCACTCCTTGCTAGTGCGTAAACTTCACCTATACAAACTAACACCTGAAATAATCAATCTTTTAAAAAGTTTTTTGTTAGATAGACAGCAGCTGGTAACTGCAAATAATCAAACATCAGAATTAGTACCTATTAAATATGGAGTACCACAAGGATCAATATTGGGTCCTCTTTTGTTCTCAATATATGTAAATGACTTACCCTTATTTCTAGATTGTAGTTGTGAAATGTTTGCTGATGACACATCCCTCTTTGTAGTGATACTGACCCCCACAGACTAACACTCAAACTCCAAAATAATATCAACAAATTGATTACTTGGACTCAATTAAACCATATGTCCTTAAATGCACAAAAAACTAAGAGTATGTACATACTAGCAAGACAAAAGAGGCAAAAAATGAAAAGTAAATTTCAACCCCTGTTGATAGATCAAAAAATTATTGAAGAAGTCGACTCACACAAAATTCTGGGTGTAATTATCGACAAAAATCTTACTTGGACTGACCATGTGATGGCACTAGGAAAACGTCTTACAAACAAGGTACGTCAGCTATCAAAAATAAAACACTTTCTAGATAATCATTCACGCAAACTCTTTTTTTGTGGACACATCTTGCCTATAGTTGACTATGCCTCATCTCTTTGGGACAACTGCAGTGAAACTAATTTGAAATTCATTCATCGATTATATAAAAGAGCACTAAAACTTGTCCTATTAAAATCAAGCTCCCTAACCATCAATGATTATAAGCAAACAAATATTCTTACATTCCAAAACAGGCTTTATTTCAATAAAGCTCTATTTGTACAAAAAGTTGTCAATGGAAATGCCCCTCCCAAGATCACCAATAGATTCAAAATTAATGAGCACAGGCATAACCATCTACTAACATTTCCCAGACCCAGAAACAATCTTTACAAAGCAAGCTTCCTATATTCAGGTAGTGATTTATGGAACAAGCTCCCAAAACAGTTAAAATGTATCAAAAATAAAAATCAGTTCAAAAATCAGTTGAAAAATCACTTAATGCCCTTATGCAAAAATGTTTAAGAACTACACATCAATCCAATCAACCATATTTAGAACAGACTAAAGATATTGGTACTCTCTGCTCACCCTGAAAAATCTTTCAAGTGTGGTTTACTGTGACTGAAAAATCTACACTTTGCTTGCTATATATGCATGTGGAAAGGGGAAAAGGTGGAGAAAGGTTTCTTTTTTGTTTTTCTTTCTATAATTTAATTTTGAACAGGATAGGGAATAAGTGATGTATGTAAACACGTGTATATTCTGCAAATTTAAAAGGAGAAAACCAAACCATTGATCTGATGACTAGATTGGAGAATTTTTTTTTTTATGCATTTTTTTTCTTACCCAGTTTAATAGTTTCAATATAATTTTTTTTAAATTTATTTTATTAATGGGACTATTAGCACTATTATATTTATATTATTTTGATTAGTGGATAAGGCCTTACTTTTAGTTCTGGTTGTTGTTGTTGGGTGTGTGGTGTTTTTTTTTTGTTTTTTGTTTTTGTTTTGTTTTGGGTTTTTTTGTTTTGTTTTGTTTGTTTGTTTTTTGTTTTTGTTCATATGTGTAGGGAATTTTATTTATGAATATAATCATAAATCATTATTATAATTCTTCTGTTTGCTGTTTGTGTTTACCCCCTTCCTCCTTGACACCCCCTCCCCACCCGTTCCGCCCCCCCCCCCCCCCCCTCCCAATTTTTTCTTTTTTGTGTGTGATTTTTGTATTTTTTTGTTTTTTGCTTTTGGTTTGTTTTGTTTGGGATTTTCGTTTGTTTGGTTGTCTGTTGCTTTTGTTTGTTTTGTTAGTTTTTTTGTTGTTTGTATGTTTGTTAGTGTATATGTTATTTCCTCTCAGTGGAGATCGGTATTATCATATGGTATTGTAGCGTTTGTTTGTTTTGTTTTTGTTTTTGTTTTTTGTTTTTTTGTTTGTTTGTTTTTTTGTTCGTTTGTTTGTTTGTTGTTGTTGTTGTTGTTTTTCTTCCTCCTAATATATAAGTATGAACTAAAGTGTGGAGATATTGTAATTTGACATAAGTTGTTTAATGACATTTTATGGATTCTTTTTCTTAAGTCTGAAATAATAGTAGGTGACATTGTAACTGATATAAGCTGGTTTTTTGTGTGTGTTTTTCTTTTTGAAACTATATGATTTTTAAAAGACTCTAAATGTGTGCATGTACGTAGGAGTATACGTGCTGAGTGGATGAGCGCAAACCGTGTGTGTGTGTGTGTGTGTGTGTGTGTGGGGTGTGTGTGTGTGTGTGTGTGTGTGTGTGTGTGTGTGTGTGTGTGTGTGTGTGTGTGTGTGTGTGTGTGTGTTGTGTGTGTGTGTTGGTGTAGTGTGTGTGAGTGTGTGTGTGTGTTTGTGTGTGTGTGTTGTGTGTGAGTGTGTTTGTGTGTGTTTGTGTGTGTGTGTTGTTGTGTGTGTGTGTGTGTGTGTGTGTGTGTGTGTGTGTTGTGTGTGTGTGTGTGTGTGTGTGTGTGTGTGTGTGTGGCTTTTGAGTGGTTTTTGTTGTTGTTATTTATTATTATTATTTTTTTATTATTTTTTTTTCTCCTTTGGTTGTTTTTGCTGTTATTGTAGTTGCTTGTATTATCTATAGGCATATTTTATTATAAAGCTGTTGAAATCATGTTAGCTAATTAATATTGGTGTAATGATTGGTGTTGTTTTATTTGCTTGTTTGTTTTTTCCCCTTTTCTTTCTTTGTTGGCTTTATTGCTTGCTAGGGATTTTCTGCTTTGTTTTTTGTTGGTTTCTTGCTTTGTTGTTGTTTTGATTTTTTTTTTCTTTTCTTTAGATAGATGGCTTGATGGAAAAAAGCAAATCGATGCTTACTCAATGTACCATCTGGAAATAAAAATTTGATTGATTGATTGATTGATTGATTGACACACACACACTCACACACTCACACTCACTCACTCACACACACACACACTAACACAGACACACACAGACACAGACACAGACACAGACACAGACACACACACACACACACACACACACACACACACACACACACACACACACACACACACACACACACACACACACACAATGTACCTTTGTCTAAACTACCTTGTAGTGAATGGACATTAAACCAATGAGAAGAAGAAGAACCTACACACACACACACGCTGACTCCACTCTCCCCAAAAGTCCTTCGGATGAGACTTTAAACCGAGGCCCCGTGTGCGAACGCACGCAGAACATCTTGCGCACACGTTAAATCCTGTTCCGCTTTTCGTAAGAGTAGGCCATCGTGTGCCGGTGGGAACAGATGGCAATATTTACAAAACTGCATACACACGGGGACCGGATGAAAAAAAGCACATGATTGCTTATTCTGTTATCCTCGATATAAAAGAATAAAAAATAAATAAATAAATAAAAAAAAACACACACACAAACACACACACATACACACACACACACACAAACATACACACACACATACACACACACGCACACACACATTATCCTCGATATAAAAGAATAAATAAATTAAATAAGCACACACACACACACACACACACATACACACACACACACACACACACACACACACACACACACACACACACACACACACACACACACACACACACACACACACACACAACCGCCACATACATACATATACACATACATATTCCTTTTCAAAAAGATTTAAGTTTTCTAACTGTAAGAAGGGTTAGTTCATTATATTTTAGAATGAAATTAAACGCATTCCTTACCCAATTTTGCAAAAATGTCCGATGTCTATGTGGAGATCATATTTCAAACACTCATATCATATTTGAGTGTCCAATTGTAAAACCATTTTTGCCTGCATTTTCTGAGCAGTTTCTGGAAAATGTATTTGAAAATTCAAAGTTAGCCTTTGCCATAGTTGGATGTTTACTGCACACCCCACTTGAACATTTCTTGTAGCTACACTATTATAATTAATTGTTCCTACTTTGTTGAGTTTAAATTTTGCTCCTGGTTTTAAGAGTATTGTTTTTATCTTTTTTTTTAAGCGTACAAAAATACCACCATTAATGCTATCTTATAATGTTTTCTCTTTTCACCCCTTCCACTCACTTCCATAACTTCCATTACACTTTCCACTTCTCTTGTCTAATATCACTTAGAGTGAACAGACGTTAAATTGAAGACAACAACAACAACAACAACAACAACAACAACACACACACACACACACACACACACACCACACACACACACACACACACACACACACACACACACACACACACACACACACACCACACCAAGAGTTATGGTCAAGGGTATGGAAAAAGAAAGCCTGACCCCACACAAACATCAGCACCCAGATGTCCACCTTTCCATCCATGCAAGTGCATCCCCTGTACACCTCTGGCCCTGGGTAAGCAGTGTTAGCCACTGGGTCCGGACAGAAAAACTACATAACACAAGTGGGGTTTATTTATGTGAGCTGACTGAAGCACATTGTCAACTCTGAAATGCTACAGCTGACCTAAGCCTCTGTGGACACGGGCCATTGAAATGATGGGTTTGTTCTGGCTAAGTGAGCTACATTTGATCAAAATACAAGGGTTCATTTTTCTTCTTAACCTTTCTGCTTTTTATGATCACCAAACCTTGTAGGAAAGAACTCTGACTTTTCTTTCGGTGCATGTTCTTGTACCCACACTAACATCAAAGAATCCAGCAACTGCAACCCCCACCATCGCCACTACAACCACCACCACTTTCATTACGCCTGCTGCTTCAGCAACATCAAAGACAACGAGCACACCATGCTCCTGCTAATCTTGCTGTACTCTATTCCTCCTCTCTCTGTCTCTTTCTATCTTTTTTTCTGTCTGTCTGTCTGTCTGTCTGTCTGTCTGTCTGTCTGTCTGTCTGTCACTCTGCCTTCTCTTTCATTTGTCAGCTTTCCCCTGGTGCCATGTGCAGTGAAGCGTGACAAGATCTGAACGCCATCAACCATAGCGGTTGTTGCCAATCAGCAAGTCAAGCGTGACGTGATGTTCAAATTGATGCCTCAGGTTGGGCTGCAGAGGAGGAGGAGATGGTGCCTCTAGCTGGTGCTGACTTCAAACGTCTGCTGTCATGCTCTGCAACGAGTCAAGCCATCAGTCAGACTCACAGTCCTTCTGCTCCTGCTTACCATCAACACAGGTTTTGTGTTGGTTTCTTTTTTGTTGTTTTTTATAAAACATTTTTAAAGAGGACAATGATGCACTTTTTGTGGTGATACATTACCTTTTTTTTGTTTTTACATTTTTTAACCAAAATTTTATGGGTCCATTTTTCTGGGAGGTTGCTAAGAAATAGAATAGTCACTGTAATCATGGTCAAAGAGGTAGATCATAGCAACTGGAAATACCATCGTGTTATGCCACTGGGATTTTTTTATATATTAGAAGTAATAATGATAACAATAATAAAACTGATCATTATAAATGGATTTTTAAAAAAATAATAGTGCAAAAAAGAAGATTAGAGGCGAAAGTTGCCTGAACTTAATTGTTAAGCACACAATTAGAGAGAGAGAGAGAGAGAGAGAGAGAGAGAGAGAGAGAGAGAGAGAGAGAGAGAGACAAGAGACAGAGAGACAGAGAGACAGAGAGACAGAGAGAGAGAGACAGAGAAGAGAGAGTAGAAGGCCCAGTGTTGTAATGCAGTTTGCAAGAATGTCCCACAGTCCTGCAGGAGGGAGACAAGGGGAACCAGGAGGAGGAAAAAGGGAAGTGTAGACTTACCTGCCTAACTTCCTACCTACCCACCTGCCTACTTACATACCCCTCTCCCTCCTATATATCTACCCACTTTCCTGCTAGGCCTACCTGACAACTCACATACCCAAACGTGTTGGCAAGAGGAAAGGCTCTATACTGTCTCTGTCAGCGAACTTGCAGCCACAGATAACGTTTAAACAGCCCTGCAGAGGTACTGTAACCTACAGCTGCTTAACCACACCTCATAAAGGAGTTTTGTTTCCATCCCCTCTGCTTTTATACTGAGAATAAAATGTTGACTTTTTTTTTCTACGAACAGCTTTCTCTTGTTACCATTGGAATTGTGGGGGGTGGGGGTGGGGGGTTGTTGGTATCATTTAAAGACAATGCTGCAGTCTATCACTTGTGATCAAGGAGAGAAGAAAAAAGTCTTGCTTCACAGAGTTTTAAGTGCTGACTTCTCATTTCTAACTAAATTGAGTACATCTACCTCTTAACAGCACTTCTCTGCATTTGTGTGGTTAGCACCTGAGAGAGCACACCTGCCAACAAAGCAAAGAGTCTGGGTTTCACGCGTGTGGTGGGCCGATCTCTGTTTGGCCAGAAACTTTCCCCCCTCCACTAGACCATGAGCAGTGGTCTAGGTGAAAGTCTTTCGGATGAAATGATAAGCCAAGGTGATGTGTATTACATATAACTATTTAGTACACATAAAAGAACCCACGGCAACAAGGGAATTGTCACTGGCAAAATTCCGTAGAAAAAAGCCACTGATAGACATACAGTTGCAGACAGGAAAAGAAAAACAAATAATGGGTGGTACCACCACCACTACCACCCCCCCCCCACCCCACCAATGCAGCAGCCATGACCACAGCAGCCCCTATTCCCTGCCGGCCCTGCAGCCCCTGTCCTCTGTGCACAGCACACGGCACCATCCAACAATGCAGCAGGCATAGCATAGGACACTACTGCTGCTTTCTGTATGCCCCTTTCTTTCAATGCCCTCTCTCTCTTCTCTCTCTCCTCTCTCTCTCTCTCTCTCTCTCTCTCTCTCTCTCTCTCTCTCTTCGTGTCTCTCTCTGGTCTCTCTCTCTGTCTCTCTCTCGTTCTCTGCCTGTCTGTCGTCTGTCGTCTTCTGTCTGTCTGTCTGTCTGTCGTCTGTCTGCTCTCTCCCCTCTCTCTCTCTCTCTCTCTCTCTCTCTCTCTCTCTCTGTCTCTCTCTGTGTCTCTCTCTCTGTTTTCTCTCTCTGTCTGTCTCTGTCTGTCTGTCTGTCTGTCGTCTGTCTGTCTGTCTGTCTGTCTGTCTGTCTGTCTCTCTCTCTCTCTCTCTCTCTCTCTCTCTCTCTCTCTCTCTCTCTCTCTCTCTCTCTCTCTCTCTCGGCTTGTTTTCTGTTGCTGCTACATGCAATGACCCATCAGCCATGGCGGCTGTTTTCAGCCAGCAAGTCAAATGTGACGTGATGTCAAAATGGATGCCTGCATTCATGTGCTGAGGACAAAGATGATACAGTATCCTCTTGCTTTCTCCCTGACCTCAAAGACTTGGCACTATCTTATACAACTGAATTGATGAATGATTTGAAGTTAGATTTCTTAAGTTAGGTGCTCTGTGTTCATATATTATTCTTACTGTACTGTATGGGATGCAATGCATATTTTTTTCAAGATGGCATAAGGTATTTTACTTTTGACACAGTTGGAAATATTGTTCGAGGGATGGAGTCATGACAAAAATAGCTATATTATGATACAAAATGCGGGATGGTTGAAATTGAAACTTCAGTGGTCACTTTTCTTTTTTATTCTTAGCTTTTCTGCATAAAAGGATGAAAGTACATGCCAAATTCACATGTAGTTACATATTTATTAATATATTCAAACCCTCATTGTTTTTTCTTAATTAAACAGTCCTTTTCAGCTGACATGAGAGTCAAGGAATTGGCTTTGCACTGCATAGGGCTTATTTTCATGTCTTTCTTTTCTTGTTTGACAATCGAATTATGCGTGCTGAAAAAAAAACAACTAAATATGAAATTTTCCAAAATATAAAACATTATGCTTCTGAGAATCAAACCTAAGCACAGCCTTACTAGAAATCCTCTAGAATTATGCTGTACTTACAGGCTCCAGAACGTGTCCTCTCCTCTCCCTCTCTGTCTAACACTCTCTTACTCTCTAGTCTCCACACGTCATCATAATCTCTGGGCCTCTCCTCCCCGCCCTTCAATCTGACAAGTTTGCTTCCACTTCCAAAAAAAGGGTATGACCTCTCTCTGTTAGCAAGCAAGGCTAACAAGAATGACTGTGTTGATTTAACAAATAGCTCATGCCTGATGACTAGTTTAAGACTAGTTCATTGTTTCCATGTTGTAATGTGGCACAATAACAACATTTAAAAACAGCTGGAACACTGATGACAGCCTTCCTCCTGGCCAATCCATTGATTTGTTAGGGGCTCAGGTGGGAACTCTTCTGAGTGTGGAGGTAATAACAGCCTCAGCGGATGTGATGTCAAACAGGCAGACGTCAGGGGAGGGAAGCTATTGACAGGCACTGGAGGACAAATCACGAGCTGGAAAAAATCCCCGTCACCGCCTGCCTGCCTGCCTGCCTGCCTGCACTGGCCTGCCCCCAGTCTGGCTGCTGTGTAGGGAAGGGGAGTCAGGCTGGCTTTGATGGAATTCCCCAGTGACTGGCTTCTGACTGCTGCTCCAGTTAATTAGCCCCCATCTTTGCCAGCAAAACATGGCTTGTGTTTGCCGATAATTTGACCAACATTTTCTCAATTTTCTTGTATGTGTGTGTGTGTGTGTGTGTGTGTGTGTGTGTGTGTGTGTGTGTGTGTGTGTGTGTGTGTGGTGTGTGTGTGTGTTGTTGTTGTTGTTGTTGGGTTGTTGTTGTTGTTGTAGTTAAATTTAAAGTCTATTCACACTTGGTGATATTAGACTAAACAAACAAACAAACAAACAAACAAACAAAAAATCCTACCATAAAATATTTACAGAGGACTTCAGTAATTAACGGTTTTCTCGAAATTATGTTCAATGGTTCTCTTTGAATTTCAACGCTATTTTGTTTATAAATTGAATTTAAAACTGAACAATGAAAAAGAATATGTTCACAAGATAATGGCTCAGAACAAAAGCAAGTTACATTACGGGAATATTTGGTCTTCCAAGAATTCAATCGCAACTTATAAATGATGTTTCTAATATGTCTTGAACAGCCTAATATTTCTAATTTTCCATGGAGGTTATTCTTATGTACATGATTTTCCAATAATGAATTGATTTCACGACAATCTTTTCTTAAGTTATGAACTGGGCAATCTCTATTTGCACCTTGTTTGCAAGATTATCTGCTATTTTATTCCAGTATATTCCGCAGTGGGAAGAAATTCAGCAAAAATCTATTCCGATACCTTTTGTTATCTAATTATCATATTTATTTCAAATAATAAATCTGTTCTTACTTTTGAGCTCCAGTCTTGTAATCTATTATTATTAGTATAGTATAGTATAGTATGTATAGTATAGTAGTAAGTATAGTATAGTATAGTATAGTATAGTATAGTGATGCATAGTATAGCATAGTATAGATAGTATAGTATAGTATAGTATAGTATAGTATAGTATAGTATAGTATAGTATAGTATAGTATAGTATATATGTATAGTATAGTATAGTATAGTATAGTATAGTATAGTAGTGTGTGTGTGTGTGTGTGTGTGTGTGTGTGTGTGGTGTGTGTGTGTGTGTGTGTGTGTGTGTGTGTGTGGAAAATAAGATGCCCAGAGTTGTAATATACACAGAGGAATGAAGAAGAAGAAGAAGAAGAAGAAGAAGAGAAGAAGAAGAAGAAGAGAAGAAGAAGAAGAAGAAGATGATGATGATGATGATGATGATGATGATGATGATGATGATGATGATGATGAGAAGAAGAAGAAAAAGAAGAAGAAGAAGAAGAAGAAGAAGAAGAAGAAGAAGAAGAAGAAGAAGAAGAAGAAGAAGAAGTTAATGATGATGATGATGATGATGATGATGATGATGATGATGATGATGATGATGATGATGATGATGATGATGATGATGAAAAAGTAGTGGAGGAAAAACAAGTGCAGGTAACAACTTCTCAATCATTTTAAAAGTGACTTGTCAAAGATTCAATGATGTAAAAAAATAAATAAATAAATTCTAGGGAATAATGTCTTTCAGTGGCAGCATTTTAGGCTTTTTTCTGTTTAGTAAGAACCATCGCTTTAGCCCGACCTGACTCGAGTTTCGGCTCCTGGATGAGCCCTCATCAGAGGTCCCGGTGGTGATTGAAACTCTACCTGCTGTGGTACCTTACACTACTCTTGTATTTCCTCCACTACTTTTTCCTCAATAATTCTTTGTGGTCAAGTGGGAATTGCATCTCTAGTAGATCCAAGTGTAGGCCATTTCTGTTTTTTCCCAACTTCTCTTGCCTGTGCATGCACTTAAAGTGTATTGTGATGTTTGGGTTATTATCAAGTTAAGACTGACCACTTGGCTGGATACAAACTTTATGACCTCCCTTGCATCCTTTAATAGGATCCCCAAACAAGGCACAAAGATTCATTAGGTGCTTATTTTCTCCTATTCAATTTTTCTCAACATATATTATAAGCATATTTTGTTTATCTTTTTAATCATTGTCTTTTAAGGGCAGCTTCAAAAGGCCACAGGGATATCACATATTCCTGTGAATGCAATTGACACTTTAAAATTCTGAAAAATGTCTTGCTGTAAGGGTCCACAGCAGGTGAAATTTCAATCATGGCTGGGACTTCTGATGAGGGCTCATCCAGGAGCCGAAACACAGTCAGATCAGGTTAAAGGCATGGTTGTACTAATAAAAAGCCTAAAATGCTGCCACTGAAAGACATTATTCCCTAGAATTTATCATTGTAATTATCATTTTTATACTGTTGATTCTTTGACAAGACATTTTCCAAGTGGTTGAGAAGTTGTTACCTGCACTTGTTTATCCTCTAGATACTACTTTTTCCTCAATAATGATGATGTAAATTACGATGGAGATGATGATGACCACTATCTATTCACTCAGACTATCATTAATTTTTTTTATGTGTCATATGTATTGGGGAATAAAAGCTTACTTCACACAATAACCATACGTATCATCTCTAGACTGTCAAGGTGCAGATTTTCATTGTTGGTAGCTGAAAGAACAGAAAACACAAACACTATAGTACAAAGCATGTAAAATCATGCATGCACTTGATCTGCTCTCCTAAATGTTCGAGCTGACTTTTAGATTAGCAGATTCCAGTCATTGGGAATATTATTAATTTTCCTCTCTAATGAGCTGTACTTCACTGAATTTTAGATGTTTAGACTGATTTATTTTACAGTGGAATCTTATAGGAATGACCTTCATAAATTTGAGTGTGTATTGTGGTATAGATAGTGGGTGTAGAAAGAAATGCAGACTGTAAATCCCAACCATAACCACCAGTGCCAAGGGTAATGATGACGACGACAACCACTGCCACCAACAAAACCACAGTGACCACCAGCCCTGACTTGCATCACCATCAAAGAAACAGACACATTGCACTCATCCTGATTATTTTTGCCCCGTCTTCACACCTCCCCTTGCCTTTTCCTCTTGTCGGTGTATAGATCTCTCCATTCTCTCTGACTTCCTGGCAGTCTCATGCTGCCACATGCAGTGAACTGTGACGAAATGTGAACGCCATCAACCATACCTGCTGTTTCCAATCGGCAAATCATGCGTAGTTTGATTTCAAAAGTGAGTTCTTCTATAAAATGTAGTACAGTAATGTCACCTCCTGTGTTTTTTCTTGCTTAAAAGGATTGCTGTCATGTTAAACAACAAAATCAGGAGAGCAGTTGTACCCTTATTCTTTATCTGCCTGCTTCTGCTATTGCTTTTTGGGGACATTTTCTTTGGGACAAGGATGCTATTTATCCTGATTACATAATACTTTATATTCTTGATGCATCTGGATTAATTATTTTCTTAGGTTTTTGTTAGTAGACAAAAAAGAAAAATTGATGAGCAAAATGGATGAAGGCTAACAACATTAGAACTACATTTGTCACATCTGAGTTCAGTCATTAGAATCTCTGTGAGAAAACATAACTCAGAAGCAAAAATTGTTTGGACCTGAATGTTAGATGTAGATCATACTGAACGTGACTGTTGTTTTACATTGTAAACAATTATAGATCGTAAATGCATTTGTTGCCCTAAACATTCAATGGCATGTTTCACTTGTCCACTGCATATACTTTGTTTGACATAATTGTTCTTTCACTAAGTATAAACAGCTGGTTGATTAATGTGAACACTGCAAGTTCAGAGTAATCTCAAAGCTCTCTGCAGGTTCATGGTTTTGGGAAATGAAAGCTTAAACCATGGCAGAACACTGCAAATCCATAAAGAATAACACAACAGTTTCTAACAACTAAACGGACTTCAGTTTTATCTTCTCTTGCTCAGTTTTCAGTGCTCTGTCAGGTTTTTTTTGATTACCTATTTTCACTTTTCGTTTCTCTCCATTTTACTCTGTGACCCTCCATCTTTCCAATGCCACTGTAGCTCCTAAAGAGGCCAAGCCTTTGTGTAAACAAGCAAAGTCAGGAGTCAGAAGGATTCCAAAAATCCATGACTGATTACTACTCTGACCCCATTTCGTTTGCTTTGTTTCCCACATAAGGATCTAGTGCTATGAGTAATTCTGGCCAGCCTTTGCCCCCCCCCCCCCCCCCTCTCACTGCCCATTGATTCCTGAGGAGATGAGGTGGAATTCTCCTGAGTGTTGACTTAATAACAGATCTCTGGGAGAGTGATGTCAACAGGGAGACGTCAGGGGCATGGAGCAAAGGGGGCTCCAGAGGACAAATTGGAGACTGCAACAATCACTGTCTCTGAATGGCCTGTACTGAAACGCCACTGAGCTCCATGATCGGTATTGACCCAGGAAGTCAGGCTGGCTATGATCAAACTCCCCATTAACAAGGCTGCTGGTTGGTGACTGCTGTTTTGTTTACTTAGCTGCTATCTTCATCAGCACAGAAAGAAATGTGAAGCACATGTCAGTTTTCATTTAAAATCAGTGTCCTGTTTTTCTTGCCATTTAACTAAGTAAGATTGTAGAGTCTTATTAGTGTAATGCACAGCAAAACATTGGTGATTCAGTAGATAATCCTTTTTGCTATCTTTGTGTAGAACATTCTCTCTCTCCTGTCGGAGTATTTGCTGATGCCTCAACATTTTCTTCCCTATCCAGCCGACTTTAAGTTTCACCATTCCTCCCCCCCCCCCAATTTATCCTGGGCTAACCTATGGGAGAAAGTGAAGCCTCTCATTAACAACCACCAGGGCCAAAAAGTCAGGGTAGTGCTATCACAAATCCATGCCTAACCACAGTGTCTGACTGCTGTCGTGTGTTTCCCATGTTATGATCAGGGAGAATCAGCTCTCCTGGACAGGGTGTGCACGTGAAGACATGAATGTTTCCCCATAGCCCTTCCTTCATTGATTCCCGGGCAGCTGAGGCGCTGCAGAGGTAATGACAGTCATCAGTGGACCTGATGTCAAACAGGGCAACACAGGAGGAGAAATGGGCTGGGAAGTATTGACAGGCCAGGGGGAACAAATCACAAGCTGGAAAAAAATCACTGTCTCTGCCTTCTACTTTGGAAACTCTCTGCAGTTTTACAATTTGTATTGCACTGATCAATTCAGATGAAGAAGAACAAGAAGGAGGAGGAGGAAGAGGAGGAGGAGGAGGAGGAGAGAAGAAGAAGGAGAGAGAAGAAGAAGAAGAAGAAGAAGAAGGAGAGAGAGAAGAAGAAGAAGAAGAAGAAGAAAAGAAGAAGAAGAAGAAGAAGAAGAAGAAGAAGAAGAGAGCAACGGTAACAATAACAACAACAAGAACAACAGTAACAGAAGTCAGCCAAAGCAACAAATGCAGCATAAACAAGCAATTTTTTTTTTGCACAATCATTTCGTGTCTTTAATTTGGAGACACCATACTATCTTGTGTACATACGTGCTTTAAAAATAACAGCTAAAAGTAAATCCCTGTTGCAAAATACAGTGAAAATCTCAATGCAGGAGAGATCCTTATTAAAATTCAAATCTGCCTCGTTTTGCAAACCAACACATTGTGCTGATTTCACACTTATGCCATCACAATGTGAGCATACGTGCTACATAAGAAACGGCTTTTGCAATTAATCAATTTAAGAAATAAAATACATTCTATATATAGCCACCAAAAGCAGGTATGGCCTGGTAATGAATGCTCTGCTGCCTGATCAGAGAAAAAAATCAGATCAAATAAAAGCAAAAAAGGAGTGATTTTCCATTGTCACTCTCTATGAAGACAGTCCTGGCTTAACTTACCAAGGACCTACAGTTATGAAAATGTTCTCCCACTCTGATGCTGGGTGTGCCGAACCTGACTTATCAGGCGTTTTGCAACAGCACCACGCATTTTTGCTCATATGACAGACAACAGTAGTTGCTGTCTGTACCTTCTGTGAAAAAGAAGTCTTTCTCTCTATCCCTTCCATTTTCAACTTCCGCTTCCCCTGCTCTCCTTCTCTTTTCTAGTCTTGCCTCTTCACGTGGAGAAATGGCTTCTAATTGTCGAAAACCAAAAACCAAATGTCAGAGTAGCTTTTAAAAAATCCATGCCTAAGTACCGTGTCTCGCCTTCTCCATTTGTTGTCCATGTTATGATCTGACACACTGAGCAGCTGTGCACAAAGTTTGCAAATGAAATCAACAGAATTTGCTCTTGGTTCCAAGCCTGTCCTTTTTACCCTCTATTGATTTCTTCGGAGCGAAAGTGAACTCTGCTAACTGCAGGAGCAATAATGGTTATCAGCCGATGTGATGTCAAACAGGGAGACAGTCAGGTAGGGAAGCTGTTGGCAATGGACGACTAATCACAAGAGACCTCAGCTTCTCCAGGAGCCAGCACATTGAGCGTGGTGCCCATCTCCTCTACCTCACTGCTTTATATTCCCTGACCCTAAAGACGACAGGTACACATTTCCATCTGGGTGAACTGGGGGACTGTACTAAAGCCAAGTCATGCAAAGAGTCACCCATCCTCTTGGTAACCACGCTGGATGCTGCTTAATATTGGCTTGGGGAAAGCAAGTGCTCTGTCCACTAAGCTATCCCCTTTACAAAGAGCTACAACAATTGTATTCATTGAAGAGGACTTGACAATTTTTTTATTATTACTTTTTAAAAAAATATTCTTACATGAGGACAATATACTGAAGCAAACAAACAAATAAACAAGCAGAACAATAAATAAGAGAACAGTCTATGCAAGGATGTAATTAGCATCATGACTGGGTCCTACTTTCCAGAATTGTTTTATGAAAGATTATCCTCAACTTTTTAAGCATATCATGTTAGAATTAAAGCCATTTAGGTTTAGTCAAACTGAGTGGAGAGTTCAATGATCATGTTGTAATCTTTCATACCCCTGCTCCTTTTTCAGTCACCGATTACACCTTCCTCTACCTAATTTGTGGGAAAAATAAACTGCCCTCTTCTCATACTGCACATGCTATTTCTGTCTTGAAGCAATTTTGAACAGCATAAAATGTCTTCCTGTCAATGATGGAGTCTTCAGTAGGGGTAGTGTCAAAACTCCATGCTTAACTGTCATGTCCAACATTCTTTGTTTGTTTTCCATATTAAGATCTGGTACAATGAGCACTTGGGGGCAAAGTTTGCAATAAGAAGTGAGCGTGTTTTCTCTTGGTCCCTAGCCTGTGCCTCTTAGTCGCCATTGATTTTCATTGAGCTCAGGTGGACCTCTTGTAACTGGTGAGCAATAATGGTCATTAGTGGTTGTGATGTCAAACAGGGGGACACAAGAGGCGGGGAGCTATTGGCAGGCACTGGAGGACAAATGACAAGCTGTAAAAATCCCTGTCACTGTCTGCCTCTGCAACACTGCCCCACGTTCCCTGCTCTGCATTGAGGTGGAGTCAGGCTGGCTTTGAAGGAATTCCCCAGTGACTGGCTTCTGTCTGCTGATCCTCCCCAGTGACTGGCTTCTGTCTGCTGATCCTCCCCAGTGACTGGCTTCTGTCTGCTGATCCTCCCCAGTGACTGGCTTCTGTCTGCTGATCCTCCCCATGACTGGCTTCTGCCTGATTACCTCCCAGTGACGGCTTCTGTCTGCTGATCCCAAGGGACTGGCTTCTGTTGCGATCCTCCAGTGACTGGCTTCTTCTGCTGATCCTCCCATGACTGGCTTCTTCGCTGATCCTCCCAGTGACTGCTTCTGTTGCTGACCTCCCAGTGCTGCTTCTTCGCTGATCCTCCCCTTTGTTACCCTGTTAGCCTGTCCTCTCTGGCAAAAACAGGTCACTCCTCTCTCTCATCTCTTCCTTCCTCCTCCTCCTCCTCTCTCTCTCTCTCTCTCTCTCTCTCTCCTCTCTCTCTCTCTCTCTCTCTCTCTCTCTCTCTCTCTCTCTCTCTCTCTGATGAGACTTTAAACCGAGGCCCGTGTGCGAACGCATGCAGAACATCTTGCGCTCACGTTAAATCCTGTTCCGCTTTTCGTAAGAGTAGGCCATCGTGTGCCGCTGGGAACAGATGACATTTACAAAATTGCAGACACACGGGACTGGATGTAAAAAAGCACAAGAGTGCTTATTCCATTATCCTCGATATAAAAGAATAAATCAATCTCTCTCTTTGTATGTGTGTGTATACATGCATGCCAGTGTGTGAAAGAGACAGAGACAGAGACAGAGAGACATAGAGAGAGGAATCAATTGATAAATAATTTATCAAACAGTGAATGGTATCAACAATCATTGCTTACTTCTTGATTGTGTGATGATGGGGGACGAGGTCGTCTGTTGGTTAGGACATTGTGTTTATAAGTTAACAGCCCAAGTGCAAACCCAGATTCAAAATAGAACATAAGTATTCACCTTTAGTACAAGTCAACATGACTTTGTAGGCTTGTATCCAAAAACCAGTTCCCCAACATTGTATAGGTTAAAGAAGGCTACATGAAATCGTCTGAGAGAGCTGTTCTGTAATCAATGTACCTCCCAAACATGTCACACAACGCTGTTAGGATTACTGTTTTTTCTTTCTTCTCACTCCAAATAATCCTGATTTTGTTTTGGGTCACACATGGTCGAAGTATTGTAAACAAGGAAATAAAACCCTAGTCTTATTGATATAGCATCAGACTTTGGCCCACATATCGATCGGGGCTTGTAAGCTGGCTGTGTACTTTGTGTCAGCATTCCTCTTTAAAATACCAGCGAAAATCTGAGCTGTAAAAACTTTCTGAATAATGCTATTCAGATTCTTGCTCCTCATTACCGTCAGTGGCAAGAGCAGCATCAGCTGTAGCATCAGTTCTGTTTTCAATGGCAGAGTAACAGTAGAAGCTGTGGTAGTTAAAAGGCTGCAGGAGCAACCACAGCAACAGCAGAAGAAGCAGGAAGAGCAGCAGCAACAACGGCAACGTCTTTGTCCCATCTCTTAATCAATTCTTCCTGTACACTCTTCTCCATCTGTTACCTGCTCTTGTCAGTCTGTTTTCTTCATGAAACGAGGATCAGAATGTGTGTTCGAAGGACAATTTAGTGCATAGCCATTGTAATTGTGTGATTCATACTACTGCAAGGGGAGGGAGGGAGGGAAGGGGAGTTGCAAAATTACCCAGACATACAACAAGCTTCCCTTTCCCTTAAATAGCTCTTCCAGAAATGTACTTTATCAAGTGCCTGTTATGGATTTCCTGACAAGTGGTGTTGTACTAGTTTATTTTTGTTTGGTTGATTATATGGTCGGGGTTTTGTTGTTTCTTATTGTTATTTGTTGGGAGTCTATGTTGGGGGTGGATAATTATTTTAGTATAACATTTTAAATTTCTAATAAAAGTGTCATGCTGTACACTACCACCTAAAGTGAAACTTAAATTACTGCTGAAACCTCTAACAAAGGCTCATTCATGAGCCAAAACTCAAATCAGGTCAGGCCAAAGGCATGGTTATTTCTCAAAAATGCCTAAAATGCTGTCATTGAAAGATACAACTGTCAATTAAAAAAAATTGAATCTTTGCTAAATCATGTTCTGAAAGATGAAGAAGTTATAAGTAGTTACCTGCACTTGTTTTTCTTGCTACGTTTTACTTAATAACATTATTGAATTACTGTTGTTGCTTTTTTTTTTTTATAAAGAAATGAAACTTGTGCACAACATTCTATTATTCCAGGCCATCCACTAAATTAAATGAGGGCAGCAAAAGAATGTAGAGATGCCAGTGAAGTGTTGTGTGAAAGAGCTGATCACATGGTTGACCAATATCCGCCTGAAAGACAAAGGAAGGCAAAGGAGGAGGTGCAATGATGTGGAGGATGAATAGCGTGTGCAGAATAGAATTATACACTAATAATATTTATGAAAACGGAAAATATAAAGTACACACTGTTACCAAAACAGCAGGATGGTTACCTGTATACATCTAGTAGGTTTGCCTAAATAACATTATCTTGTTTTAATACCAGTTGGACAACTCATGTTGCCACTGTTTCCAATGATTTGTTTGATAGAATGCATAGAATAAGAGACTGAGGGAGGGGGTGTTAAGGTAAGCTTGTAATTTTTATGGAAAAAGAAGTATTTTCAGTGTAAATGCTATACACAAGTCTCTTTAACAGGCCACCTCCAGCCAGGCTTTGATATTCTCCTTTCCTTTTTGAAACAACCAAGAGTTGTTTTTTCTAAAGTTAAAAATTGATGTCTAATTTTAAGGTCAAGTTGACGGAAGTAAATCCATAATGCTGCTTGGAAGGAGGAAGCTAATTGAACAGGGCAGCAGTCAGAAGCCTGTCACTGGGGAATTCGATCAAAGCCAGCCCCAGTTCACCAGCTCAATACTCTGTACAGATCACAGACCTTGGGGATGGGGGGCTACAACTGAAATGCAATGACAGTGATTTCTTTTCAGCTTGTGATTTGTCCTCCATTGCCTGCCAATAGTTCCCTGCCCCCAACATCTCTCTGTTTGACATCACATCCCATGAGGACCGTCATTACCTCTGCACCACAAGAGCTCCAGCCAAGGTTTGGGGAAATCAATGGGTGGCCAATACAAAACACTCTCAGCTTCATTTGCAAACTTTGGCCAAAGGTGGTCATTGTGCCAGATCATAACATGGGAAACAAGTGAAGGGGTGTTAGACCTAGCAGTTAGGCATGGATTTTTGAAATGTTACCCTGACACTTGGTCCTGCTGGCTGACAATTAGAGGCCACACTCCTTTTGTGAGGACAGGCAAGACTAGGGAAGGAAGGGAGAGTCTTTTAAAAGTCCTTCAGATGAGACTATAAACCAAGGTCTTGTGCGCAAACACATGCAGAATATCTTGCACAGATGTTACGTTAAAACCCTTTCTGCTTTTCAGAAGAGTAGGCCATTCCATGTTGGTGAGAATGGATGACAAAATTTACAAAACTGAATACACATGGGGTAAAAAGGTAAAAAAGAAAAAGAAAAAAAAGGGGGGTAAAGGTGTCCCCAAACCTGTGTCCTCATAGGGGAGCAAGGGGTCAGAGACCTTAGCTTCTCTACGGGCCAGCATATTGAGGGCTGTGCACATGGGACTGGATGTAAAAACTCTCTTGAGCTTATTCCATTGTCTTCAAAATAACAGAACAAAATAAAAGAAGCAGTGCACAGGAGAGTGTGAAAGCATGCTGGGTAGACATGGATGCTACAGGGAAATGGCAAGGAAACAGGAAAAAGAGAAAGGAATCCATTGGCAGTGACAGAGATCACTAAAACCATAACAAACAGAGAACAAAGCCAGGAGATGGGGTGAAATCAGTAACAGAATCTCAGGACAGATTTCAGCTGTCATTCTTGTTTTTATGTTGCTATATCTCATTCTAACCTTCTCTCCTTCTCCTTCTTTCTTATACATTCCAGTTCCAGTTTTTACTTACCCCTGTTTAAATACTGTACTGTTCATCTCTCATTTTCCCATATACATCTTATGCTTCAGCTTGTGTGTAGCACACAGTGAGTGTCTAGGTACACTCAGTCAACATCCCAAGCAAAAAGTAAGGTCATGATTGTAAAATCCATGACCCCAAACCATGCTCAACTATGATCATAATGAATATTTCTGGATGTTGTTTGCAAAAATACTGAATGTATATTTTAGTCAGCTTTTAACTATTTCCACCCTTTTTCCTATGAATTATGTGGAAGCTAGGGTAGAAGCTATGTCAGTGTGGAGGTGTTAACCATCATCACAGGGTGGGGTGTAGGATTGGGAGGCATGACGAGAGAAGCTGTTAGCAGGCACTGGAGGACAACTCACAAAGTGTAAAAATCCCTGTCACTGTCTGCCTCTGCAACACTGCCCCGAGTTCCCTGCTCTGCATTGAGGTGAAGTCAGGCTGGCTTTGAAGGAATTCCCCAGTGACTGGCTTCTGACTGCTGCCCTGTTCAGTTTGCCCTCCTCTTCACCAGAAAGGAATGGAGTACACTCCCCACAAACTTTAGCCATAATCAATCTCTCCCTCTCAAGACCCATCGATCTGTCTGTCTGTCCCTGTCTGTCCCCCTCTCTATATACTTCTTTCTTTCCATCGCTCTATATGTATTGTGTATTCTTTTATGAAGCTTGTGTCTAAAATATGCCTGTATGAGAGAGAGAGAGAGAGAGAGAGAGAGAGAGAGAGAGAGAGAGAGAGAGAGAGAGAGAGAGAGAGAGACAGAGACAGAGAGAGAGAGAGAGTGATTGATTGATTGATTGATTGATTCTTTTATATCGAGGATAATGGAGAGAGAGAGAGAGAGGAGAGAGAGAGAGAGAGAGAGGAGAGAGAGAGAGAGAGAGAGAGAGAGAGAGAGAGAGAGAGAGAGAGAGAGAAGGGCAAAATAAGGAATGATGAATGGTTGAATAAATGAATTGGTGAACAATCAAAAATTACTTCTTTTTATACATCACCATTACTTTAATAGCACTGAACAGCTTGATTAGATTTGTATGTTATCGAATTTCTGATGTGTACCTGAACTGTGTTGTTCATATACTTTGGGAAAACACCACACTATTCTTTTTTTCTTTTACAGTCAAGTCTCTTAATCATTTGAATAAAACACATTTTCTAAAAAACAACAACACTTAAGTTCAGAAATAGATTACAAACTGAAGTACAGCAACATCTAGCCAGGAGCCTTGTCACCAGGAAATGTGAGCACAACCACCTTGCTTTATCACCTCAATGCTCTATACAAGAAAAGATCACAGACCTTAGGGAGAGGGTGAGGAGAGGGAAGGAGAAAGGAACTAGAAATAAAACTGGCAGGCAGCGACAGTGATTTCTTTTCAGCTTGTGATTTGTCCTCCATTGCCTGCCAATAGTTCCCTGCCCCCAACATCTCTCTGTTTGACATCACATCCCATGAGGACCGTCATTACCTCTGCACCACAAGAGCTCCAGCCAAGGTTTGGGGAAATCAATGGGTGGCCAATACAAAACACTCTCAGCTTCATTTGCAAACTTTGGCCAAAGGTGGTCATTGTGCCAGATCATAACATGGGAAACAAGTGAAGGGGTGTTAGACCTAGCAGTTAGGCATGGATTTTTGAAATGTTACCCTGACACTTGGTCCTGCTGGCTGACAATTAGAGGCCACACTCCTTTTGTGAGGACAGGCAAGACTCAGGATACTAGGGATGGGAGCGAAAGAGTAGTGGACATGAGAAGTTGACAACAGGCCTGATAGGGATGGAGATAATGGGCTTTGGCAAGTGAACAGGAGGAAAAGAGGATGTTCTACAGTCATTCGGAGTAGTAACCAAAAAGATGCAGTTTCAGTGTTTCATATTCACCTTTATTTGTTTGAAAGTTCCGAGAGTAGAAGGTGGAGTAGTCACAGTTAATTTTGATGCTTTTGCATGTACAATGGTTTGCAGTTAGACTTTAGTGCAAAAGTTCTAGATTCTGTTTAGAAGGTATATTCAATATTGTGTTGTGCAAGTTTAATATATGCAGAATAATACCTACTGAAAGACAACAAAGGGTTCCATGTTGAGAGGAACATTTTTTTTGGTATTAACTGTCTGCTACCAAGTGGATATTCTGTAGAGTTGTAATATTACACACACAAATTTAACAAGCAAAGATAAAGAAATCTGTTGAAACATAGAATAGGGATTTTAATTGCTCTTCTTCTCCTTTGTGTTTCTTCTTCTTCTTCTTCTTCTTCTTCTCTTCTTCTTCTTCTTCTTCTTCTTCTTCTTCTTCTTCTTCTTCTTCTTCTTCTTCTTCTTCTTCTCTTCTTCCTCTTTCTTCCCTTCCCTCGTGTCTTGTATCAAAACTCAAAGGATATGCAATATTACTGTTCATCATTAATTCTTTTTAATTGAATGTTCGTGAGAAATATTTTATGAATACCAAAGATCTTCTTTTCTTCAAATGGTATATTTCATTATGAATTGAGAAAAGTTCCTCCAGCAGAGAAATTAAAAACATCACGAAACAAATCATCATAACGTGTGTGATTTTTATTTTATCTTATTTTTACCACTTTAAGTCATAGATTTCTCTGCTGAAATTCGAGTCGCTCTCCCCGGGGAAAGCACGCCGCCACAAGTGCAGCGCCATCCATTATTATGATTTTCTTTTCCCTGTCTGCAACTGTATTTGGTTCCTATCAGAGGTTTTTTATTTATTCATTTATTTATTTTTTTTTTTTTACAGAATTTTGCCAGGCAAACCTCTTGTTGCGTGGATTGTTTTTTTCACCACCCACATTCACCTGTCCCTTGGTCCCGTGGACCGTGGGGGCACAACTGAAGATTCTGCAACCAGCCTCCTCCACTCCCCACGGTCCTCTGCCCTCTGTAGCAGGTCGTTCCACCCAAGGCCTGTCCATTCTTTGATGCTGTCTTTCCATCGCTTCCTCTGTCTGCCTCTTCATCTCTCTCCCCTTATTGTTCCCAGTAAGACTGTCTTGGCCAGTCCAGATGACCGTGTGACGTACCCGCACCACTTTAGCTTACGTTTTTTCACTGTAGTTAGGAGGTCTTCATATGGACGGATGGCGTTCTTTATTCTAACTTTTACTTCTTCATTAGTGATGTGATCTCTGAATGAAATGCCAAGGAGTTTGCGAAAGCATCTCAATTCCATTGCCTGTATTCTTCTTTCAATGTCTGCTGTTATGGTCCATGTTTCACATGCCTACAAAAATGTGGACATGATCAGGGAACGCATTAGTTTGATCTTGAAGCTGAAGGCGATGTTCTTATCATTCCAGAGGACTTTAAGTTTGGTCATTGCAAGTGTGGTCTGGGCTATCCTGGAGAGAATTTTAGGTTTTAATCCTTCATCTGATACTATCGCTCCCAGATAATTGAAGTTATGGATAATCCCGATTTTCTTACCATCTAAGTGCACTAAATAATAATGTGTAACACATTGGACCTCAGTTTATTTTCTTATCCGAAAGACAAGTACCCAGACCACCACGTACAGTCTAATGGATTGGGGAAATGTTTTGGGCCCACATGGGATTCAAACCATTGCACACTTTGACCCGGTCTCTTTGCTTACTAGGCAGGCGTCATATATGATTATATATATATATATATATATATATATGTATGTATGTATGTATGTATGTATGTATGTATGTATGTATGTATGTATGTATGTATGTATGTATGTATGTATGTATATGTAAGAATGCAACTGTCCTAATGGAGGGCAAAAAGGGTTGTCTAGGCACAAATAACTCCATTGATAAACCTTACAGACCTAGTTGGGAAACGGAAAAACAACAAAACCCTTTTGCATCGATATTATATTAGTATTGGTAATATAATCTTACTTTGTTATCACACACACATACACACAAACACACAAACACACAGACACACAAACACACACACACAAACACACAAACACACACACACACCACACACACACACACACACACACACACACACACACACACACACACACACACACACACACACACACACACACACACACACACACACACTACCGGAGGTCCTAACTACTTGACTTGTCTAATATCACTTTTTGTGAAGAGACGTAAAATTGAAGACCACACACACACACACACACACACACACACACACACACACACACACACACACACACACACACACACACACACACACACACACACACACCAAACCAAACCAAACCAAACAAAACGAAACCAAACTAAAAAGGAAAACCCCATTAGGTCTGGAAAAAACAGGTGCACAACTTGCACAACAAAGACAGTAGAATACTGGTGTGCAGGACAATGACACCTGACTTCCCTTCCTCCTTCATGACATGACAGCAAAACGTTTGAAGTGAGTGTATTCTTTACCAAAGCTGCAATTATGTCATTCTGTCAGGCTTGACTTGCTGATTGGAAGCAGTAGGAATAGTTAGCTGCTGCCTTCAGATCTTGCAATGCTTTCCTAGAAATAATGAGAGAGAGAGAAAAGAGGAGAGAGAGAGAGAGAGAGAGAGAGAGAGAGAGAGAGAGAAGAGAGAGAGAGAGGAGAGAGAGAGAGAGAGAGAGGAGAGAGAGAGAGAGAGAGAGAGAGAGAGAGATTAAACATGTTGAAAGAAGACAGAAAAAAAAATGCCAAAAATGTATTTGATTCTCTTCAGGGGAAAAAATCAGTACAATCTCAAAATGATAAAGATGACTTTCTTGCATTCAATAGAGGTTATTATGAGATCTGCAATCCACCCTCTCTCTCTCTCTCTCTCTCTCTCTCTCTCTCTCTCGCACCAAATAAGATGGTTTATGGTGAGCTGGGAAGATATCCACTATATATTCATTCTTGTATTAATTGCTTGAGATACTGGCTAAAACTGTTACAGATGGATAGAAGTAGACTACCACATAAGGCTTATGCAATGCTCTTTGAATTAGATAGATCTGGAAAGGACTGCTGGGCTACAAAAGTAAGAGAAATTTTATGTGAGACTGGGTTTAATATTGTGTGGATGCAGCATAGCGTTGGGGATGTAAAAATGTTTTTACGTGTATTTAAACAAAGGCTAATTGATTTGTTCGTCCAGGAATGGGATGGAACCATCAGAGACCGTACAAGGTATGATTTATATCGAACATTTAAATCAGTTTTCAAAAAAGAAAAATATGTATGTGATATGGAGACGTATTGTTTTCGTGTCGCCCTCACCCAGTTGAGATTGAATGTGCTTCCGCTTAAAAATAACGTAAATAGATACAGTGAGGTAGCACAGGATAGAAATTGTCCATTTTGTAATGACAAACCCGAAAACGAGCACCATTTTATTTTTGATTGTTGTCTCTATAAAGACTTACGAGATAAATTCCTAAAAGAATCAGTAAATGTTCCTGTACATGCGCTTTTAAAAGCAACAAATGGAAATCACAGACACAATTTGTCCAGATTTGTTTTCCATGCAGTGAACAGAAGGCAAAGTGCAATTCTTTAAAGTCATCAAAAGATGAGGAAAACAATATGCTTCTGCTTATGATAAATTATTTACTTATTTGATTTGATGATTTGAAAAGGTGTTCTTGCCTTGAGCTCTTTTGGTAAGCTTTAAAGTGCAGATTAATATTTTCGTGACTAAGAAGGTTGTAAATTGCCGTTTCATATTTTACAACATGTTGATGTATTGTGACCAAAGGCTAAAGTACACTAAAATCTTTGAGTTCTCTCTCTCTCTCTCTCTCTCTCTCTCTCTCTCTCTCTCTCTCTCTCTCTCTCTCTCTCTCTCTCTCTCTCTCTCTCTCTCTCTCTCTCTTTGATGTACATTGCATTTTATGTTTATATGTTGAATGCATGTGTTGACATTGTCAGGTATAACTGTAATATCAAGTTTGATTCCAGTTTTGCTATGCGTTGTGTTTTACTCTGTACTTTGAGCTCAGATCTGTTGTATTGTTTAAGTCAGCACTTGGGATCTTGAAATATGCATTTTCAGGAGTGCAGTTTAGGTACATGCCAAGGTGTTTAATGTGGCAACGTATTACGGAGGAGCAACGTATTACCAAAGACTGCGTATTACCAAAGACTGCGTATTACCAAAGACTGCGTATTACCAAAGACTGCGTATTACCAAAAACTGCGTATTACCGAAGGCTGCGCGCGAAGTTCTGTTTCATTTTCTTTTTTCTCCTTCCCTTTGAATTGTATTGTGGTCAAAGGCTGAAGTACAATAAATCATTTCAGTGTTCAGTGTTCAGTGTTCAGTGTTCTCTCTCTCTCTCTCTCTCTCTCTCTCTCTCTCTCTCTCTCTCTCTCTCTCTCTCTCTCTCTCTCTCTCTCTCTCCTCTCTCTCTCTCTCTCTCTCTCTCTCTCTCTTTTGACTTTTTAAATTCAATGTCTTGAACACGATTTTAAAAATGTCATGTTTGGGTATTTTATGTGGCGGTACATCTTAATATTGTTGATTTTTTTAAAGATTGTTTGTTTGTTGTCGTTAGGTTATTTTTGTTAGCTTTTTTCTTCATAATTTTATTTGAAAGTAAGACAGATTTGTGAAAATGTCTTGTTATATTTTTTTTGTGTAGGTTGCTTTTCTCTGCTGTCTCCTCTATTTTTTTCCTTTTCACTATTCTAATGTATTTTATTTACTGAATTATTATCAGTGCATCTGTCTTGACATTAAGGTTTGAGGCAGTTGGAGATTAAGTGTTTGTTAAATACATATTTATCTCTTTAAAAAAATAATTATCAATGTACCCAGAGGGGATTATGTGTTTCTTAAATGTATACCTATATTTAATTTTTTAAATCATAGGTTGAACTGTTGTTGGTGATTGTGGTGTGTGGGGTAGGGGGTTGCTATTACCTTTGAACATTTTTTGAAAATACATATTCCCTAATCAGGGCAAGGGTGGATGGAAAAAGTGTGTACATACTTACTCTGTAACCATTACAAATAATGTTATTCACTCATTCATGTATTATTCATTCATTCTCTCTCCAGAAAAAAATATATACTCTAGAATGTCCCATGTATCGGCATGATTTCTTTGAGTTTGAAACAAAATGTCTTCTGAAGTCGAACAAAATAATGATCTTGGGATATCTACCGTCAGAATGGTATTTTAGGGAGGTAAATAATGTTATATATTCAAAACTAGACATGAAAGAATTCTTCGTGCAGCAAGTTACTTTGTGGGTTTCTTTAATTAACTCCCCTGAAACGGCGGTCCTTTATGAATTTTAGTAAGAACAAAGAAGACAACAGCGTTCCTGCTAAGGGAGGCCAATCAGAATCCTTTATGAATTTTAGTAGTTTTAAAGAAGGCAACTGTCTTTTTCATGGTCAGGGGAGGGAATTTTAGGCGTCGCACATTAGAGCAACATGGACCAATGGATGTAGGCAAAATAAGACAAACAAAAGGTAAATTGTATTTTTAATATTTTTCCTAACATGCTTTTAAAAAAAGTACTCTATTGTAGATGTTCTCTGTTCGGCACAATAGACTATTGCTACCCACTTCCCGACACATATAAAAAGGGAGTGAGAGAAGGCCTTCTAAGTACATATCCCGCACACCCTGCATGTAAATCTCTCCGTGGGACAGCAGGTTATAAAAATGAGCGCTAAGAATAGTAAGCCGAAACGGCAGTTGGCTCTACAGTTTAATTAAACTCGAAATCTAACTATACTACATAATGCGCTGTCCTTTCTCTCTCTCTCTCTCTCTCTCTCTTTTTTTTTTTGTTTTGTTTGCAGAAGGAGAGAATGTGTACCTGCAGTGACCTGTTCGTTTACCTACCGCTTGTTCCTTTATCTTACTGATTGTCAGATTGTTGTTTTGTAGTTGTGCTTTTTGCAAAGGCGTTCCTTCTTGATTTGTTGATAGTTCCTTTAGAAAGAAGTTTATTGATGACATGTAGGCGGACCTATGATGTGATGAGTGAGTGAGTGATAGTGAATGTGTGTGTGTGTGTGTGTGTGTGTGTGTGTGTGTGTGTGTGTGTGTGTGTGTGTGTGTGTGTGTGAGTTTTTTTCTTCGCTTTTATCAAAATGTTATGTTTTATATGACTTATTTTGTCGATAGATGGTGGTGGAGTAATGTTTTCAGTCATTTACCTCATCATATTATCATGTTTGCTCGTTAATTATTGCGCTTTTTTTCAAATCAAAATCATCATTTGCTTCTTACTTCTTATTTTCGTTTTTGAATGCGTGTCTGTAAAAAAAAATATTACCTTAATATTGTATTGCTTTCTTATTTCTTGTCTGTTGTTTGCTACTTGGTATGTTTTCTTGCTCTTGGAATTTGGATAATTATTATTGTTGTTGTTTAGTTAGAGATTTTTTTATCTTGATGTATCCCTGATAAGGGCGGGGACTGGATGTAAAAAAAAAAGCACACGAGTGCTTATTCATTATCCTCGAATAAAAGAATTTGCCTTGCCTTGCCTTGCCTTGCCTCTCTCTCTCTCATCTCTCTCTCATTCTCTCTCTCATCTCCTCTCTCTCTCTCTCTCTCTCTCTCTCTCTCTCTCTCTCTCTCTCTCCTCTCTCTCTCTCTCTCTCTCTCTCTCTCTCTCTCTCTCTCTCTCTCTCTCTCTCCTCTCTCTCATCTCTCTCTCTCTCTCTCTCTCTCTCTCTCTCTCTCTCTCTCTCTCTCTCTCTCTCTCTCTCTCTCTCTCTCTCTCTCTCTCTCTCTCTCTCTCTCTCTCTCTCTCTCTCTCTTCTCTTCTCTCTCTCTCTCTCTCTCTCTCTCTCTCTCTCTCTTCTCTCTCTCTCCTCTCTCTCTCTCTCTCTCTCTCTCTCTCTTCTCTCTCTCTCTCATGATGTCTACTGAAGCATGACAAGATCTGAACCAACTAACCATGGCTGCTGTTTCCAATCAGCTAGTCAAGCGTGACAGAATGGAAAAATGGCAGTTCAGCTGCAGACTGTAATGACATCAAAAGTTTGCCGTCATGTTATTGAACTGAGCAATGAGGTGGATTGTACTTTCAGATGAGGGACCCGATCCCCAATGCTTGTGTTTGTCTGTGTGTCTGTTGGTTTGTACTTAGAAAAAACTGTTTAAAGTCCTTGAACTGAATGCAAAGAAGCACATGAGCGCTTATTCATTATTCTCGAAAACATTTGTCTTGAAGCTTGACTTGAACTTAATGAAGATTTTTTTTAAAGACAATGGAGGGGAAGAAGGAGGGGGTGTGGTGGAAGTGGTGTGGTGAAGGAGAAGGAAGACACAGTGATGAGGATGGGGAAGAAATGAAGAAAGAGAAAGAGTAGAAGAAGAAGAATAGAGTTACGAGGGAAAGTGAAGGAAATGGTAGTTGAAGAGGAGAAGGAAGAGAAGTAGGGAGGAAAGAAAAGGGAGAAAGAAAGGAGAAGAATTCCGAAGTAAAATTCCAAAGAAGAGGAAGAATTCCAAAGAAGGAGAAGAAGAAGAAGAAGAAGAAGAAGAAGAAGAAGAAGAAGAAGAAGAAGAAGAAGAAGAAGAAGAAAAGAGAAGGAGAAGAAGAAGAAAGAAGAAGAATTCCAAAGTAGAAGAAGAAAAGCTTCTCTGGCAAGTGGCCCCATGGTGGCCCGACATTGATAGCCTCCCAGTGAACTTCCTACCATGAAGATGCCACATAGCACATACAGGTGTGGCTGGGGTGGGAAGATTACAATGCGGATGTGGAGACAGCAGGATAGGAACGTTAGAGAAGATGAGGCAGCCAAGAAAGAAATCAAAGTAGCTCCATGTCCAGCTACCATGTCTATTCATGGGGTTTATTTCCCCTGTTATGATCTGGCCCATTAGGCAGCCCTGGGCAATGACTGCAAAAATGAAGGAAGCTGAGAGTGTTTCTCTGCTGCAGCCCATGCACCCTCTGAGAATCCCTGTGGACCTCTCGCTGGTATACAGAGAAAAACATCCATCAGCCGATATCACGCCAAGCAGGAGGAAGCTTGGACATTTATGTTAAAAGCAAAGTCAGATTGATTTTTGTAAGTACATGGCCAGCATTGTTCGTTTGGGCAGACATTTTGGTCAAGAGAGTACCACCTACAAATATGATTGTTTGTTTATTGTTGTTAGTGTAGTGCAATCTCCAAAAAGACCAAACAGTTCATTTTTCTGAGGTCAAGTTGCAGCTACCTGAATGGTGGTGAAGTAGGTTTGGTGGTTTTAGAAACACAAACATACCCTGCATGCACCTACTACCTGGAAGGGAATGAACTCTACCATCTTCATTTATCCCCTAACATGGTCTGAAAACTTAGCATGGGGCCCAGTGACTCTGTAGGGAGTTAAAGATTACAGTGAAAGGAGAAAGAAACGAAAAACAAGCTGGAAAAGAAGCTTGTTACTTTGTCAGAGTACTTCTTGTCAGTGCTTAGCAGCAGCTGTTTCCACTCTTCAGACACTATGTTGACAAAGAGCTTCTACCCTACATGGCCTGCAGATAAATCCTGTTTGCACACACACAGACACACAGACACACAGACACACAGACACACAGACACAGACACAGACACACAGACACACAGACACACAGACACACACACACACACACACACACACACACACACACACCACACACACACACACACACACACAGCAATCCACCTACCTACACACCCTTACTGCACTCCTTATCCTGGTCCCAGTCAAGCTGCTGACACTACAACAACAATAGGTGATTGTACGCTTTTTAACGCTCTACCAAGATGACGATTAAAATGTCCACATGCAACAGGATCCTGGCAGCTATTAGACCTTTATGTCTTGTTGAAAATGCAGTTGTACCTGCTTTTGGAAAACAGGGAGGAACTGTTCTAAATCAGAGGTAGGTGGTGAAGGCAAGTTTGACTCTGTAAGTTCTGAGGGAACTGGAGCTGGCAAGCTGCCTGTTGAGACAATCGTCTGTGAGGGTGTGGGGGGTGACAGAGAGAAGCATTGAGAAGTAATATAGTGTTTTCTTTTTATTAACAAATTGTGGATATACTCCCACTGAAAAATGTGTGGTGTGTGATTTACGTCTATACGTATAGATGAAGATATGTTTATGTCTCCCCAGGGAGAGCAGGCCGAATTTCATGCAGAGAAATCTGCTGTGACTAAAAGTGGTGTAAAATGTCAAATGTAAAGGACAGAATATCTAATTGCAGATTCTTGATGAACTAAGGTATAAATATACCAGCTGCCATGGTACAGTGGTTAGCGCTTTGGATTGTATTTTGTATTTTGTATTTTGTACCACTTTATGTCACGCAGATTTCTCTGCGTGAAATTCGGGCTGCTCTCCCTGGGGAGAGCGCGTCGCCACATGTGCAGCGCCTACCCATTTTTTTCTTCTTTTTCCTGCATGCAAGTGTATTGTTTCCCTATCAGAGTGGCTTCTTTCTACGGAATTTTGCCAGGGACAACCCCCTTGTTGCCGTGGGTTCTTTTACGTGCGCTAAATAGTGATGTGTAACACACGGGACCTCGGTTTATCGTCTCATCCGAAAGACTAGCGCCCAGACCACCACTCAGGGTCTAATGGATGGGGAAGAAGTTTTGGGTCCAAACGGGGTACGAACCCCGCACACTCCGACCCAGACTTTTTGCTTTCTAGGCAAGGCGCGTGACCACCTAGACCACCGATTGCGGACTGGAAGGTCGCGGGTTCGATTCCCATTAGAGTCATGGGGATTTTTCGGACTCTGGCCGCTCATACCCAAAGTGAGCGTGCTGTGGGCTCAGTGGGGAGACTGGGACCACACAGTCGAGCTTCATCCACTTTATGAATGTGAATTTGAGCGTGTTGCTCTAATTACCTGACCAACACTGCAGGTGTCTGTATCTCTCGGCCCGGTTGACGCCGTGATATATTATGATAGTAAGTGTACAGTACAACCCTGTCAAGCAGTCTCAAAGCAGATGCACTTCCACAGCAGCATCATTACATCATCCTCATCATCATTGATCATCATGCAATAATAAAGATCGCTTCTGATTCGGAAGCCCCCGTTGCTCTGGTCTCATGGTGACCACAGATTTCGGTTTCCCCATGCACTTCTGTGCCTGTGGAGATTTTTGTGTCAAAGCCTTTGGGGTTGGAGGTTCATGGGGAGACGGTCATTGGAGGGACGTCCAGCGGGTGACTCACTCAATCTGGCTCCGCGACTGAGCTAATACTGTCGTTAGTAGGGGGCTTAGTAGGTGGTGTCCTGCCTATATTAGCTTGGAACAGGCACCACTGAACACCACCAAAGTGACCCAGTAGAAGTGCAGGACCCCTCTGGCAGGTGCCCCCCCCCAGCCTAATATTGATGGGCTCCCTGTGTACTCCCGACCCTGGGGATGAGACAACGAATCTGGGTATGGCTGTTGTTGGGGGAGGGGGGGGGGATTGAAATGAGTGGTGTGGAAACAGCAGGAGGAAGAGGTTGTAGAAGATAAGGCAGTAAAAAAAAAAAGTAAAAACATGTTCACACATCTGTAAGGATTTGCCCCCCCCCCCCCCCCTCTCTCCTCTCTCTCTCTCTCTCTCTCTCTCTCTCTCTCTCTCTCTCTCTCTCTCTCTCTGGTAGAAGTGAAGAAGCAACACTCAACATGATCACAGAGTTGCCAGACAAAGGCCTGTGTGCAGAGCAACAGATGGCTACACACCACTTCTCACAATGCTTCCCGCCAGCCAGGGAAAGGGAAATGCACAAACAACACGTCTCCACCCAAACGAACTCTTGATTCCGCCGTCTTTTCCTCTCAACAATGGTGCCATTCTTCCAGTCTTCACCACAAGAGGCAGGAGGAAAAAACAACGCTGGAAGGCAGGAAGACAAGAGGTCAATTCTGCATAAACACACAGCACCAAGCATCAAAATGAGCTCTATTCTCAATGGCGAAAATAAGAGCAAAGAAACAACAACATTGACCAGTTTTGGAAACATGAAGCTGACAGAGAAAAGCTGTCTCGTGATGCAGACTTTGGGTGGACGGTCCAGAAGTGAAGGTTGAATCCATGCTAAAAACAGTCCCAAAGAGGTGGGTGAGAACTGGAGAGTTGTGGGAACAGTGGGAATGTTTGCACACACTCACAGGCTGCCCTCTGTCTGTTTAGTTTGCCAGCAGGGGGATGATGGATGTTTTTGAAGGGAGGGGATGGTCACTGATCATGACAAAGACGCCACCTCCAGCCTCTGGCTCCACTGTCCTTGTTGATGTCTGATTTGGTTCTGAGGCCAAGGCATTGAAAACTTGCAAAGCTACGCGAAGCCTTTCTGTGTCTGCCTGTCTTTCTGTCTGTTTCTGTCTGTCTCTGTCTTTCTTTTTGTCTGTTTGGATGGCTGGCTGTCTGTCTGTCTGTCTGTCTGTCTCTGTGTCTGTCTCTGTGTCTCTGTGTCTCTGTCTCCCTGTCTCTCTCTCTCAATAATGCTTTTGGGCAATTTTTTGTGTCAAACTTAAAAATGACAGCAGCATTGTTAATATTTATGTTGTCATCAATGACTTAACCTTTGCTGTGGTGACTCCAAAGAAAAGTTTTATGATAAACAAACTTGGTTTGTTTTCGACATTGCAATTCACAAGAAACTAGCCAGGGGTGGGTTAGGCAGCATCAGAAACAACAAAACAACAGTAACAACCTTATATTATATTGTGGGCATGCACATACACACACATGCACATGCACACGCGCACATGCGCGTGTGCTCGCACACACACACATGCACACACACACACAAAACCCATGCAATATAGATGAGAAAATAAAGAAAAATTTAGGCAAGCAGCAAGCTGAACCATCATGCAAGTCATGACAGGATTCTGACGAAAATCTCATTGTCATACTCTCCTATCCACGCAGGGATGGAACAGCTAGCTAAATGATAAGAGCCCATGCTCTCCCCAAGCTGAGATGAAGTAGAATTGAGCTGGATCACCTCACGGATAGGTGCTGGTTCGTGAACCTTGGATTCAGCATATTCCCCTGATCACCCAGCTGTAAATGGAGACCTGTCCTCTTTGGGGATATGGAAGGTAAAGCAGGGAGGGAGAGAAAATGGGTGCTGCCCTCAAGATGCTCGCCCCTAGAGAAGTTGAGTCTTGGCTCCTTGCTCCCAAATGCAGGCATAGATTATGGGAACGCCTTTACCTTTTTTAACACCCTGCCCACCCCCCACGTCTTCCCTTACAAGTTTATTATTATTGCAATGAGTCCTTCACTGCCATGAACACAACAAAAGGAGATTCTACACAGTTTAATGTTGTGCCAAGATGACGATTAAAATGTACTCCCCACAACAGGACACTGCCTGCTCCTCAGATCACCTGTCTCATTAGAAATGCAACCACTTCTCTGGTAGAAATCAGCCATGACTGGGTCTTCAGTAAAGCTAGATGTCAGTACAAACTCAATACTTTACAACAAGCCACCAAGGTGCAGTGGTTAGCACCTTGGGTTATGGATTGGAAAGTCATGGGTTCGAATCCCATAAGATTCATGGATTTTTCGGACTCTGGCCAGCTCATACTCGGAGTAAGAGTGCTGTGAGCTTGGTAGGAAGACGGTTCAACACATTCAAGCTGTACCCAATTCAGGGATGTGAATTTGAGAGTGTTGCTCAAATTACCTGACCAACACTGCAGGTGTCTGTATCTCTCAGGCTTGGTTGACACTGGGATATAATTATTATGATACAGCCTTGGACTGCCTTGGGGGCTCCCTACTCCTGATTTTACCAGAGAAGTCTAACTTCACAAAGTAAACTCCTGGTAACAAGTGTGACAAAAAGAAAATGTATGGATGTAGTCTATATGATGAATGCAGTTTTAACAGAAAAGAATTAACAGGATGACTGCAAAAATCTGAGGCCATAAAACACACACACACACACACACACACACACACACACACACACACACACACACACACGCACACACGCACACACACACACACACACACACACACACCACACACACACACACACACACACACACACACACACACACACACCACAACTTTAGTATACCCAGTTTCTGTGACAAGTGGGATTGTAGGTCTTAACCTTCACACATTTGAAAAGTTTACAGAGTGAAGGAAGCTAACTGGGATGCTATCACCCTCCAGCTACATTGATCTGCTGAAGGAAGCTAACCAAGATGCTATCACCCCCCAGCCATATTGATCTGCTGAAGGAAGCTAACTAAGATGCTATCACCCTCCAGCCACATTGATCTGCTGAAGGAAGCTAACCAAGATGCTATCACCCCCAGCCATATTGATCTGCTGAAGGAAGCTAACTAAGATGCTATCACCCTCCAGCCACATTGATCTGCTGAAGGAAGCTAACCAAGATGCTATCACCCTCCAGCCATATTGATCTGCTGAAGGAAGCTAACCAAGATGCTATCACCCCCCAGCCACATTGATTTGCTGAAGGAAGCTAACCAAGATGCTATCACCCTCCAGCCACATTGATCTGCTGAAGGAAGCTAACTAAGATGCTATCACCCCCCAGCCATATTGATCTGCTGAAGGAAGCTAACTAAGATGCTATCACCCCCCAGCCACATTGATCTGCTTGTCAGGCGGAAGGGCTGGGGGACACAGGACAGAAGTCAATAGAGAGTGCAACTCTTCTTTCACACAAATGTTGAAGGAAGCGGTTTTGGCTGACAGTTAGGGAACCACTTTTTTGCATGATGCAATGCCTTTGCACAGAGGTGGTTGGATTTACTGCTGGCGTGAGAAATGGATCTGGAGAGGTGAGAAATCGGTCACCCATGATCAAAGCCAGGAAAAAGAGTGTAGCGCCTTGGATTTCGGACTGAAAGGTCGCGGGTTGGAGTCCCACAATTCATAGGGATTTTTCGGACTCCGGCCGGCTTCTACCCAGAGTGAGTGTGCTGTGGGCTCAGTGGGGAGACTGGGACCACACAGTCGAGCTTCATCCACTTTAGGGATGCGAATTTGAGAGTGTTGCTCTAATTACCTGACCGACACTGCAGGTGTCTGTATCTCTCGGCCTGGTTGACGCCATGATAGGCCTATATTATGACAGTAAGGTAGAATACAACCCTGTCAAGTAGTCTCAAAGCGGATGCACTTCCACAGCAGCATCATTACATCATCCTCATCATCATTGATCATCATGCATTAGTAAAAATTGCCTCTGATTCGGTGGCCCCCATTGCTCTGGTCTCATGGTGACCTCAAATTCGGTTTCCCCTTACGCTTCTGTACCCGTGGTGAGTTTGTGTCAAAGCCTTTGGGGTTGGAGGTTTGCGGGAGACGGTCATTTGAGGGACGTTGTGGTGGTAGCCACCTCAGGTGGGTGACTCACTCAGTCTGGTTCCGCGACTGAGCTAATACTGTCGTTAGTAGGGGGCTTAGTAGGTGGTGTCCTGCGTATGTTAGATCAGAAACAGGCACCACTGAACACAACCAAAGTGACTCAGCAGAAGTGAGGGGCCCCTCTGGCTGGTGGCCCCATGGCGGCCTAATATTGATGTGCTCCCTGTGGACTGCCCATCCGAGGTTGAGACACAACAAATCAGGGTATCGCTGTGGCGGGGAGATTGAAATGAGTAGCGTGAGAACAGTACAAGGACGTCACAGAAGACGAGGCAGCAAAAAAAAAAAAAAAGGAAAAAGAGAGTGAAATTTAGCTCAGGGTGTTTCAGTGGTTTCCAGACAAAGGTGTAGCATTGTTGTCAGTACACACTCCCGCCTCTGTTGTGTTCCTGATCAGCTTGAGGTTCAAGTTATAAAGGGGGATTGCAACTGTTTCTTATTCAAGGGAGGAAAGAGGGAGAGACCACCCACCAATTGTTGTGGTACAGTGGTTATTTTGTGATTCAGGGCTGGAGGTTCACGGATATGACCCTGATCAAGGCTATCAGTTTCAACTTGTCTGGAAGAAAAAAAGTTGTACATTTAAAAAAAAGTGATTACTGTAAGCACACAGTCCATGATTACTTTTTGAATGAAGAAATCATTATGAGAGTGTCTTTTCAGATGAAAGAGAGAGAGAGGAGAGGAGAGAGAGAGAGAGAGAGAGAGAGAGAGAGAGAGAGAGAGAGAGAGAGAGAGAGAGAGAGAGAGAGAGAGAGAGAGAGAGAGAGAGAGAGTAGAAGGGAGAAGAAGAGGGAGACAAAGAGTGTTTCAAAGAGATTTTTTCCATCTTAATGTTTGAAAAAGGACCCAATCCCCTTCCATTGCACACCAGAGTCTGTGCAAAGTAATCCTGTATGTCACCCTAGACCTGATGGATCAACCCACAGTAAGCCACAGCAGTTCCGAAACAACTCCAGGGTGAATTATAAAGCAGATTATGAAATGTGAGTAAACACCACAATCTGTCTGATTTCCCCTGTTGACAACAGTCGATCTTTTCCATTCTGTTGTCTACTCAAAATGGATCCATTTCGATCCCATTGTTGACCAAAGCTCTTGTGGTGACAGATGTAGGGAATGCCTGTTTCTTTGCTCTTGGGATTAGTGACTGATCTGTGGGCTGTATCATGTTGTATCGTGGCTATGCTGTGTTGCATTGTGATGTTTGTATTATATTGTATAGCATTATAGTATATTGAATTATATTGAATTTTATTGCATTGCATGTGTTGCATTGCATTGTATGAAATTGTGTTGTATTGCACATAGAGCCTTGTGAGACAATTATAGAACAAACTTTTAAAGTTTTGTTGGAAATCTTTTGGTGAGATCTTTAGGAATTGTCCTCCACAATTAAAGCACAATTTGCAGTGAAAGTGGTGTAATATAAAAGACAGGGGAAAGGCCTTTCAGACAGGAAAGTTCCTTTTTTTTTTTACATCACTGAGAAACTCTGTGATTACTTGGATTCTTTGTATTCTAACTTTGTTCATGGGTGACCTGTTTCTCACCTCCCCAGATCACTTTCACAGGTTATTCACCAGCATTGCCTGATTCAGTCACTCTCCCCAGTAATCTGTCTTGTTTCTCTGACTGTAGAAGTGTGTGTTGAATTTCATAGCGCAGTAAGTCCAGGGTTATGTTTTGTTTATTGGTATGTTTGTGTGGTGGACAATCTAAATGAATGTTCAAATGATAATTGTAATTTCACTGCAGGAGTTTATGGTTGATGGACATTGTATACATTTATAAGTTGGGGGAAGCAGGAATGGAGGGAGGGGTTGACACACATATTGTGACTGATGCAAATTGTGTTGGTACAGCTTTTTGCTGGGTATTCCCACACACATCCCAACTGGGACTGAAGATGGGGAAGGAGGACTGACATCACTCCTGGAGCCACTCTGGAGCTGCTGCTTCTGGTGTGGCTGGTGTGTGTCCATTGCTCCATCATCGACACTGCCCCAGGGCTCCGGTTGAGTTGTCCCCCATGTTCTTTATGTCCTGGCTGTCTTCCCCCTGACCCCCATTGTGTAGGTTCTGTGGGCATACTTGTGAGTGTGTATGAGCATGTTATCCTTATTGGTTTTGTTTCTAGTTTATACTTTTGATAGGGGTTAGGGGTGTTAGGATGGAAGGGGTTTCGTGCATCTTACTTTAGACAGAGATTTTGAATTTGAATGAAAGTGGAATAAAGCCTCTTGCTTGTAATATTTTGCCTCTGAGATGTGCTTTGTGAGATATTTGCCATTGCCACATTATTTTCTGGACGAATTAAGAATAACGAGCTAGTCACACCAATCTAAGGCTATCCTTTTGAGGATAGATTTGGATAACCCTTTTGTTTGTTTTTTCTGTATTGTGACAAAAGTCTTACAACATGTTCTTTTGTTTGTTATTGTTGTTTTGCAGAGTTAGCATGTTTTGGTTGATAAGAGGTTTTATTATTTTATCAGAATGCACTGAATAATTTGCTTAAAAAAATTTAAAAGCTGTTACTATTTTCAGGGTGCTAACTTTTAAAAGGGTAGATTAACTAAAAAAACAAAACAGTATCTATGGTTGACAAATCTTGGCGTGGTTTGAATGAAGGACAGTGGACACATATCAATCAGTAATTCATTAAGTACTCCTGAAGATGAATAATGGCTCTGTTTCCTTTGTGAGCTTTACCTTGGACACCCTGTCTCCATCTATATCTGTTTTGTATTCTTATTTGATTTTTTTCCTTTTGAAATTGTTTACTTAAAAAAACCTTTATGAAATAACAATGAACTTATCCTTTGACTCAACATTTATAGCAGTTGATGATTTATTTGTTATTCAAACAATGACAGAAGGTACACATGTTTCATTTCATTAATCTAAATTGGCTGTCCAAAAACTGACTGAAGGAGAGGCTTCCATTTTTTTTAAAGCACACCTAGTTCAGTCTGTTTTCTATCCATGTTATTGTTTGTTTGAAAAGTGAAATTCCAGTCTCCACATTTTTGTCCCAAGTTCTTTGGTGTTTCCTGTGCCAATATCCAAAAATATGATCATAACTTAGGGCCTCTGGCACGTTCTCATGGAGAAGAATCTTTGCTTGTTTTCAGAAGCAGGGCCATGTGGTAAACAGAGAAGTTGGTGCCTGGCCAGTGAATGTGTGGAGAAACATCGCTGTGTAGGACAGGGCTTGGCTCCTGTACAACAAGACGGCAGCTGGCTGCTCCTTCCTTCCATACCTCTGCTGCTTCCCTCCTTTGGGAAATGGTGCAACTATGGGCTTGCATTCTTACCGCTATGTATATTGCTATTGTTTAAGAGATGTCAGTCAATCTGTCTTGCTATCCTTTCAGAGATGTCAGTCAATCTGTCTTGCTGTCCTTTCAGAGATGTCAGTCAATCTGTCTTGCTATCCTTTCAGAGATGTCAGTCAGTCTGGAGACTGTCTAGAAGTGAAAGGGATGGTAGACACCATACAGTAAAAGTGTAAAATTTAGTTGAATATCCCCCTTTTCATCTTGATAATTCTCTGCACGCGCGGGCGTGGGCGCATGTGTGTATATATATATATATATAATATATATATATATATATATATATATATATATATATATATATATATATATATATATATATATATATATATATATATATATATATGTGTGTGTGTGTGTGTGTGTGTGTGTGTGTGTGTATGTGTGTGTGTGTGTGTGTGTGTGTGTGTGTGTGTGTGTGTGTGTGTGTGTGTGTGTGTGCATACGCCCTGTGCATGCATGTGAGTATGTGTAGGTAGGGATCTTTTTTAAATGTAGAGTAGATGTGCACATGTTACATTAGAGACTGGAATCACTGCGTTGTATTTAGCTTTAAAAAAAACTACCTGTATGTTTAAGGTTATTTTTCAGATTCCTTTCCATCACCTGAGTCTAAAAGGAAAGAAAGAAAGAAAGGACAGCAGCAGTAAAGAAAGTCTGTTGTTAACAAAACTAAATGTTCAACAGGACCTAGCTCATCCATTCACAGTTGCACTAACCTTGACCCCAGGCTTTGACCTCTTGGTTAACCCCACAAAGTCCAACAGAGAGTGACAATGAAGCCCAGAACTTGACCTCACCATCTTTGTAATGATGGAGGAAATTCACGTTTGAAAGCTACTATTCCACTCTTGCCATCGAACTAAACAGATAAAGGAGAGCGTAGGTATGTGTACAAACATTCCCTTTGTTCCCATAATAGCCTAATTCCCATGCATTCCCACCCACCTTCCTAAGACTCCAGTCAATATTATGTCTATTTCTGATCTAAATTCTCCATTGCTGTAACATTTTCTTGTGTTAGGTTGTGTTTCCAACAGTGATCACTCCTCTTTTTTCGTTGAACACTCAAACAGTAACCATTGTCTGTCATATAAGCAGACATGCATTGCAATGCTGTTAAGCACCTGACAAATCAGGCCCAGTGCATCCTGATGATCTTTTAAAACTTCCAACAGTTGCCCTAGTTTGGTGCATTTTCATGAAAATTTATGAGTGGTCAAAAAACTCGTGGCTGTTTGCATTGTCTTGATGCTAAGTTCTATCATTATTATAACTATACATATAGGCAGGTGTGTTACCTCGAGACCACCGATCCATGGAATGGTTCAAGAAGATAGAAAATAGACAGGAGGGAGGTGGCAGGAAGGAAAGAAACGAGGCAGAAAAAGAGACGAAACGAAAAGAGGGAATTCCTGGCACATCATTTTTTGGTGGGGATACTATCTATAGTCAACTCAAAGTCAAGTCAAGTCAAAATAATTTTAATCATCCCTGAAGGGCAATTACAATACTGACAGGCATATTGATACAAATCATAATCAAACACACGAAGTAGCTACATTCACATTATATAACTTCAAATAAAAATGTCACAAACACTCACACTCTACGCGCGCTTGCACACACGCAACGCATACACACACACCAATGTTTTGATACAATGTTCTTAAAAACCATTGACTAGAAAAGACATATGACAGCTCCCCTCATTTCCACAGGAGAAGTGAACTCTCTCTCTCTCTCTCTCTCTCTCTCTCTCTCTCTCTCTCTCTCTCTCTCTCTCTCTCTCTCTCTCTCTCTCTCTCTCTCTCTCTCTCTCTCTCTTGTCATTGTCATTGTCATTGTCATTGTCTCTCTCTCTCTCTCCTTTCATTTTTACATACAAGTGCAGAGCTCATTTTGATGTTGATTCTTATTGACAGACATGATTTGACAGACAGCTCCTCTTGCTGCCCTCCAGTTTGCTTTTCTATTCCTAAGTTTGCCTCTGGAGAGGAAAAAGACAAGAAAGAAAAGAGTGGAGGAGGGAAGAGGCAGCAGATTTTGCAGGTCTATTTTTGGTGTAAACATGTTGTCTGTGCATTTTCGTTTCCCTGGCTGGCGGGAAGCATTGTGAGAAGTGGTGTGTAGCCATCTGTTGCTCTGTACACAGGCCTTTGTCTGGCAACTCTGTAACCATTGTTGCTCTTCACTTCACCACACACACACACACACACACACACACACACACACAAGAGAGAGAGAGAGAGAGAGAGAGAGAGAGAGAGAGAGAGAGAGAGAGAGAGAGAGAGAGAGAGAGAGAGAGAGAGAGTTTCCCCACCATAAGAGGCACACACACACACACACACACACACACACACACACACACACACACACACACACACCACACACACACACACACAGGAAAGAAAGTGGAAAAAAGCAATGGTGAAAGGCATAGTAGCCAGGGGTCAGTCATTTCAGTTTTGCCAGCAAGATTCTGTGTCCAAATGAACTCTTCATTCAACAGTGGAATTTTTAAAAATAAAAAAAACGTCCAGTGGTCAGTTACTTTGAAAACAGGATCTGACAGGAAAGGTCCTTAAGCAATGGAGTTCCAGGAGCAGAGATTCAATCACAATTGAGATAGGTTGTAGGAGGTGGGGGGAATATTCACAGGGGAATGTGGAGAAAGTGGGAATAAGGGAATGCTTGCACACACTCAGATACTGTTCTTGATGTGTTTAGTTTGAGAGCAGGGGATTATAAAAGATAGGGGAGAGTGGTGATGTGCCTGTTTTCCATTTTCACTGTCTTTTGCTCTTTGATTTTGCCCTGTGACAATAGTAGTCAAAGATTGCTGTTAGAGACCAAACCTATTGCAACAATGAATGGATGGAGTCATGCCAAACATTCAGTGGTATTTAAAACAGACTTTTCTGTTTTTACATTTGTTATTCAAAACCAGTTGCTTAAAAGAAACCCAATATCTCGGAAGTATATGCAGAGGTTAAAACTAAATCGAAAGACTACAACACAAACGAATGACACGACATAAATTAATAGTTTGTTGTTGCTATGCTCATTGTGTTTTTTATGTTATATTCTGTTCCATGCTTGTTGAATAAATAACCCTTTTATCAAACAAAACAGATGACTAAAGTTTGAAATACAGCATATACCTATGCTCTTTATTCTATAGTCACAAAACTAATCCCAGAAACGACACAAAGCCACACACATGGTCACTGATATACTGACACCCCCTCCACCTCCTCACCCCCCCCCCTCCCTTTTATGCACAGGCACATAATCAAGATCCTAATCTAAGGAACACAACACAAGTCAGAGACAGAAACTGAGACAAAGAATGAAAAAAAGCAAAACTGTAAAAGGGACAATAGGCCACATATCCAACTTCATTCCTCAGACCCTCTCACCCCCTACTTTGCTTCCCTTCCTGTTAAGTCACTCACTTCTTCTCCCACAACAATGGGGGATTCTACTTTTTTTTTACGTTGTGCCAAGCTGAGGATTAAAACGTGGCCTGTGCAATGTGATCCTGGCAGCTATTTAGCTCTCCTGTCTCATCAGGATGCCTCCATTTGTCCTGTAGGCAAAACAGCCAGAACCCCCTCCTTAGTGGAAGCAGATCAGCAGAAACTCGACACTGTGGACACCCACGGTACAGGTGACTCGGTAATGGAATTGGATGAACTACATAGGTGGTCCCTTTGGAGGGTGAAAAAGAAAGAAGGAATTGTTTAAAACAAACATTTTTTTAAAAAAACAACGAACAAGTTTTAAAATATTATGTTGATTTTTTAAACTTTCCATTAGGAAGCTGTACTGATCACAGTTTTGGTCAAGAAAGGAAGTTATTTCAGATTGTGAAACTTTTGTCTGGTTTCCTCACCCCTGCTATTGGTAGAAACTACAGGTGATGTCCTTAAATGGCACCATCTTTCTCTGTCTCTGCTGATTTCTATGACTTCCTGGAGCCTGACCGATCTCAGTGATGTCGGCAATGTAGGATGTTGGTGGTCTGCCTCTTTTCCTTTTCCCCTGAACTTACCTCCAAGACCTGCTGTCATCAGATCAGTTTTTGTCCTTCTGTATCTGTAAGATTGCAGAAAAGGTAATGAAATGTAAAGAAAAAGACACCTTTATGCTGCCTGTCTGTGTATCACCAATGGGGATGTAAACATAAACAGAGAGAGAGAGAGGCCCACGTGTGCATGTGCACGGGCACAGGCCCGCCCCTATGCACACACATGCACACATACACATTAACATATACACACACACACATTTACACAAGTACAAACACAAGCACATACACACGAGAGAGAGAGAGAGAGAGAGAGAGAGAGAGAGAGAGAGAGAGAGAGAGAGAGAGAGAGAGAGAGAGAGAGAGAACACACACACACACACACACACACACACACACACACACACACACACACACACACACACACACACACAGAGTGGGAGAAAGAGAGGAAGACAGAAAGAGAGAGACAAAAAGAGGGAGACAGAGAGAGAATCATTAAAATGGCAAGGGAGACTTGTAGCCTATTTCGAATTTCTTTATGATTCTCCAATGTCATAACCTGCCAATCTATCACTTCTTGCTGTGCACAGATTTGGGAACCTTTACACAACAACATCAGACATAACATCAGAGAAGAAAGCACCTAGTTTCTGTCACACAGGAATGAAGCAGCAGAGAAACTGGAGCAACCAGCTGCTGTGTTGTTGTGCAGAGGCCAAGCCCTGTCCTACACAGTGATTTTTCTCCACACATTCACTGGCCAGGCACCAGCTTCTCTGTTTACCACGTGGCCCTGCTTCTGAAAACAAGCCGGTAGATGACTTACTTCTCTATGTTAGTGTGCCAAAAATACCTAGGTGATGATCAGATTTTCGGACAAAGGCAAATAGCTTTGGTTAAAAAAATGGGATAGGATTGTGAAAATTGGAAATTCATTTTTCAAATCGACAACCAAAGAGATGGAAAACATGTATGACTGGAAATTCAACCACACCTGCTCTTGAACTAATTCCAGTCACTTTAAATTGTTATTGGGTGGACAAGTTTAATACACAAACTGTAACACATTTTTTGTCATTGCTAACATAACAAATGCATCCTCAACAGAAATGAATGTTAACTTAAAAGGAGGCTCATTAATGACCATATCTAAAAAGATAGGAGGGTGGGGGGTGGGGGGTAAAGTATTCAAAGTTTAAAAGAATTCAACCAAAATACAAAAGAGACATGTATGCAGACAGGATCTCACAGATAGAAAAGTACACAAATGAAAAGGTAGTTTATTAATCAGCTCCTGCACTGTTTGATGAAATATTGGTTAAGTGCCAGCTGCTCTCAATTTAAGATGTGGGAAAGTTTATTGATGATAGTGTCTGCTGTTTTATTAATTTGCTGCCATTTAGAAGTAGGCACTTCTTTACAAGTTGTTTAAAGGACTCACAGCAATTTTCGTAATTACTAACTTCCCATTGAAATATTTTGTCTTTAAACTAAGATGCTAAATCTGGAAAGTAATGTTTTTAAGTGATACATTCAAGTCTACAGCTGGCTGAACATGACATACGAGAACTCATTAACAATTTACAAACAAAATTAGCAAGAAACCAAAATTGTAAATGTTCATCATAGTGATTTGTGTTTTTTTTTTCTCCCTTTATGCCACGATGGTGTCCTTATCAATATTAGCAAATACACAGACAGAGAGATATGAGAGGTTTCACTTATAATATGATCAGAGGGGATAAGAGCTCCTTAGGAAATTTTCCCCTCAAATTGTCCCTCTGTTCTGTTCTTCTTCCCAAACAAAATTGCAACCCCCAAAGTGTGTTTACACACACACACACACACACACACACACACACACACACACACACACACACACACACACACACACACACAAAACACAGATGGACAGTTGATTTTATTGCCCACAGTAATAAATCTTAAATTAATGTACTCACCTCTCATGAACACTGGGATTCTGGGTTTTAAAATCCTCACACAAACGGAAAGCTTATGGTGTGAAGAAACACTAGCTAGCTGACTTCTTTTCTCCAAGTCATGGTGATCCACTTACCAAACAGAATGGGAAGGGTGACTGGGGAGAGGGAGGGGGGCATAGTGTGAAAGGGTGAATAAGAGTGATAGAGGATACAGCTTTTATTCCTTCACAGGAGACAGTGAAGTGGGGTAGGTAACAGTCTCAGCCGACTCCATTTTCACATGATGCAATGCCTTTTGCCCAGAGGTGGTCCCATTTACTGCTAACCTGTGAAAATGATCTGGTGAGGTGAGAAATAGGTCACCCATGAACAAAGCTAGGAGACAAAGAATTCAAGTAATCACACAAGGTTTTCTGTGGTATCCTGAGGACAGCGTTTTTTGGTTAGGTTATTTGCCAGTAGTGTCTTGCTGCCTGTGGGTTATATTTTATCCATTATTCTGAAACTAACATTGAAAGACAAGACAGGTAATGCCTACAGATTTAGGTAAGAAATTTCAAAGTACAATGTGAGAAATTGATCATGGTTTAAAAAAGTGGCTGCATTCTCAGTTTCAAAAATATATACATCTATCAACTTTATATTATCTGATGAAATTTAGACAAAAACCTGACAATGGTTTTCCAGAGGTATTTTGAAACAAAAGTAGTAGGGAAACAGATCAAGTCACTGAATAGACATTAGCAGTTAACTCCCATTGCTTGTAAGCCTTTTTTTCTTTTTCCTCTCTGCAACCCTCTTTGCATTCAAATGCTGCCTCTCTTTGTCCCTGGTTTGTTGACTGAAAAAAAAATCAAAGCAAAAAGAGTTGGCTACATTTTATTTGTTCCAGGCGAACTTACATACCAAATAACTTTCTTACTGTGAGAAATAGAAAGCTGGACATGTAGGCCAAAAATCCCTGTAAAGTCTGGTGGAATGTTTTGGTGATGCATCTTCACATACATAAGCAAATCGAGGATATAGGCAGCACAGATTATGCTGAAAAATCTCCCATAATTGTAGGTACAATACAATGGAACATAACACATAACATAATACAATACACAGCAGTACAATGCAAACAAATGCAGTAAGATATGGTACAATACACCACAATAATACAAAGCAATAGAATGAGATAATACAAGATACAAAACAATACAGACCAATACAAAAAGATACAATACAAGACACAACAACACAACACAGCACAATACAATACACACCAATAAAGTACACTATAAAACAACAGTATAAAATATCACAACATAGCACACCTCAAGTTAATGACACAATACAGTACAACACAGCCCACTGATCTGTCACTAATCCCAACAGCAAAGAAACACGCATTCCTGGCAGCTGTCACCACAAGAGCTTTTGGTAAACAATGGGATTAAAATGAATCCATTTTGAGTCAACAATAGAATGGAAAAGATCAACTGTTGTCAACAGAAGAAATCAGAGAGTTCCTGGTGTTTACTCATGTTTCATAGTCTACATTATTATTCATTGTGGAGTTGGTTACTCCTGTGGCTTACTGTAGATTGGTTTATCAGGTCTGCATACTTACAAGATTTTTTTTTACAGAATGACAATGTGCATGGAATGTGATTTAGCAAGTTTATTTTGAAGAGACTCTTTCTCCCCCCCCCCCCCCTCTTTCTCTCTGTGTTTACCTCTTTCTCTATCTGACAAAAACATTGTCACTCTCTCTCTCATTTATACTTGAGTAAATATAATGGAGAAAAACAATTTCTCATCATAACATTGATATTTTCAAAAATTCACAAAGTACACAACAAAACATATGCTATAAAATAAGTCTTTGAAGGCAGCATATGGGGAATTATTGAATAAGGACCATGGTTTGGGCCCGACCTGACTAACTAGGCTCCTGGTTGAGCACTTTTGAATGGCTGTGATTGCAACCTCTGTGGTAAGAGCAAGACACTTTTCAGAATAATATATTATTCAGAAGTGTTCATTGCAGCCTTAGGAATAGGTAAATATTCCTGTGGCCTACCACTGCTACCAGTAAAAGATGAAAATAGAAAGAGAAAGAAAATATGTTTGAAAAAAATGTTGTAAAAAAAAATGAATGTAGAGGAAAACATGCACTTAGTGAATCTTTGTGCCTTATGTTTGGGGATCATTTATAAGAAAGGATGCAAGGGAGATTAAAAAAAAAAAGTCTGTACCCAGCTGATAGGCTAATCCCAGCTGGATAACAATGATAACCCAAACATTACCAGTCACTTTCAGTACTGGCAAAGGCAGTAGAAGTTGAAGAAAAATGGCCTTTACTTGGACCTCAAAAAGAGATGCTATTCTCCACTTAACCAATCATATAATTGAGAAAATATAGTGGAGAAAAACAAGTGC
>CM060320.1:1061242-1103742 GCA_030674155.1 Stramonita haemastoma
CACCAGTTACAATTCATCACTTAGGGTCACCTGGGATCAGGGAAAACCTTGGATTACCTCACCCCCCGTTTTGGTTCCCAAATGGAAAATGGAAAAGACTACCCTTAAGGTGAAACCCATGTGGTGAGAGAGAGAGAGAGAGAGAGAGAGAGAGAGAGAGAGAGAGAGAGAGAGAGAGAGAGAGAGAGAGAGAGAGAGAGAGAGAGAGAGAGATTTGATTTGATTTTGATTTGATTTGATTTATTCTTTTATATCAAGGATAATGAAATAAGCACTCTTGTGCTTTTTTCATCCAGTCCCCGTGTGTATGCAGTTTTGTAAATGTCATCTGTTCCCACCGGCACACGATGGCCTACTCTTACGAAAAGCGGAACAGGATTTAACGTGTGCGCAAGGTGTTCTGCGTGTGTTCGCACACGGGGCCTCGGTTTAAAGTCTCATCCGAAGGACTTTTGGGGAGAGTGGAGTCAGCACTGATGTTAACTCCAGGAGAAAAATCTCCACCGGACTCGAACCCAGGTGGTCAAATTGCCAGCGCAATGTTCTGACCACTACTACTACTAATAATAATAATACATGGAATTTGTATTGTGCTATCTCTTGTAAAAACAAATCAAAGCGCTGTCATTCGACCTACACAACACACAACCAACAACTATTTACAGTTTTAACAAATTCAAATATACACACACAACACGCACACACGCATGCATGCAGCACGCCCGCTCGCACACACACCTACAAACGTTAAGCACTTTGGCAGGTGGATGTTGAAGGCAGGGACAGGTAAGAGATGGAAGCGGAAGGAGAAAAACTTAGGTTTGAAATAAGTGTGTCTTGAGGTTGGATTTAAAAGTGTCATAAGTAGGCTTTTGCCGGAGGGAGAGAGGACGGTCGTTCCAGATCGATGGACCAGAAACAGAGAAAGAGCGGCGGCCAACGGTAGATAGGTTGAATCTGGGTATTCTTAAAGACAAAGTATCTGCCGACTAGCGGAGGGAGCGAGAAGGTGTGTAAAAGTGAAGACATTCACAGAGGTAGGATGGTGCAGTATTGTGGAGACACTTGTAACAGAGGGTATTGATCTTGTAGTTTACTCTCTGTGGTACGGACAGCCAATGGAGAGATTGCAAGAGAGGGGTAACGTGCTCGGATTTTTTCTTTCTGAGGACCAGACGAGCTGCAGAGTTTTGTATACGTTGAAGGGAGTGGACGGATGATGCTGGCAGACCAGCCAAAAGAGAATTGCAATAGTCCAGACGTGAGAGAATAAGAGAAGTGACAAGTTTGGATGTTGCATCAGTGGACAGGTACTCACGAATTGCGCTAATACGCCGTAGTTGATAGTAGCATGACTGACAGGTTTGGGTAATGAATTTTTGCATGGAGAGAGTGTTGTCGACAACGACTCCTAGATACTTCACAGAAGTGGATAGCGGAACTGACGTATTGCCGAATTCTAATGAAGTTGTTGGAACGGAGGAGAGTTTGTGTTTGGTGCCTACGAGCATGGCTTCGGTTTTATCTGCATTTAGTCGTAATTTGTTTTGTATCATCCAGTGTTGGATATCTTGAAGGCAGTTGGTCATATTTGTCAAAAGAGAAGGAAGATTTTCAGGTGTGTCACTGCTTTGAATCTGCGAGTCATCTGCATAAAAGTGATAATTGATATGATGACGGTCTATTATATGTGACAATGGAGCAGTATAGATGGTAAAAAGAAGAGGGCCCAGAACTGATCCCTGAGGGACACCACATTCCAGTATGGCAGGTGCTGATTGAATCTTGTTTACTAGAGAGAGAGAGAATGCCTAGGTAGCAAATTTCACATAAAAGGCGGGCTGACTAAAAAACTCAGGAACTAGATCTAGCCGTGTGTTCTGACACAGTTCCTGCAGTAAGGCAGATGGTCGCAAGTTGCCAGAACTGCATAGATTGGGGGGGGGGGGGGGAGGTGTCCAGCAGTTCGTCCCAATTACCATGAACTGTTAGGCCCCCCATGTAAAAAACACAAACCAACCATATCTTTAATCAATGTAAGTTCAATATAATGCACTACTTCAGCATTTTAGAAGCTCCTCATTCATTTTTGTCAACTTTCTGACTTCAGTTCCATGCTGTGACATGCCTCAACGCACTTTGTCCCAACTTTTCAGCACCAATAACAGGCAATGGCAAACGTTCTTAGTATAAAAAAAGAAATGATACTAAAGTTGATTTGTAAAAAAAATATAAATAAACAACAAAAAACAAACGAACTGTGTCAGAACAGCACTGAAATTGGAAGGAGCACATGTTTTATACTAAGTAGCTTTAGCATTGCAAAGTGTTAGATGATGAAGAGTACACTTTGTCACAATCTGGAAGTAAAGTCAAACAGCTGAAAAAAGTAACAGCTAGCTGAGGAATCAAAGTTGTTTTTTTTGTTGAGTTTTTATTTTACAAATCATCTTTACTATCATTTCACAGACGATGTCTAAATGCCTCTCAGAAATAAACGTTCACGAACAAATATCTTTTAAAATCAAAAGTAATACCAATACTCTGATAGGTGTCTTATGGAATTTGTACTAGCTATATCTTGCTAAAAAAAATCAAAACCTGGCATTTAACATGCGTAACATAACAAAGCTACGGACATGCAACAAATCACAAGTACTTTGTAACCAGTTTAAATACAATAGGAAGGCATGCACATGCATGCACAGACATACAGGCACACACACATACAGACAAGTACACACACACACACACACACACGCACACACACGCACACACGCGCACACACGCGCACACACCCACACACACACAACACACACACACACACACACACACACACACACACACACACACACACACACGTCAGCTTATATCTATCAATTTTCCTTTCAACACACTCACTTTTCTTATTTGCCAGGAAAAGATGGAAGAAATTGTACTTGGAGGTTGCAAAATAGTCTCTGAACTCAGAATTTTACCTCCACTACTTGTTTGATTTAAATACACATCTAAATCCAGACCACAAAAATCCTGATCTGTCTGTAGTTTGTTTTGTCTGTCTGGTCTGTCTGTCTGTCTGTCTGTTGTTTATATGTCTATGTATCATATGGTCTACAAAATTGGATGCAGTAACACATGATGTGCGTGTGTGCCTGCGTGCGTGTGTGCGTGCATGCGTGCACGTGTGCCTGCATGTGTTGTGTGTGTGAGTTGTGTGTGTGTGTGCGCGTGTGTGTGCGCGCAGGAGTGCATAAGAGAGAGATCTTTATTTCATAGGGTTGCTAAAGGTTATACTTAAGTATCCACATGTGAGTGTGTGTGTGTGTGTGTGTGTGTGTGTGTGTGTGTGTGTGTGTGTGTGTGTGTGGTGTGTGTGTGTGTGTGTGTGTGTGTGTGTGTGTGTGTGTGTGTGTGTGTGAGAATGTGTGTGTGTGTGTGTGTGTGTGTGTGTGTGTGTGTTGTGTGTGTGCCCGCGCACCTGTGGCCTGCGCGCCCATGAACGCGTGCTTGCTTGCATTAGGGTACTGCATGGTGCATCCATTTGTTAGTGTAAGCATGCGTGTGGGTGTGGGTGTGTATGTATATAGGCGCCCACAGATTGCTTCAATGGCCCAGTGGGCTACAAGCTCTGTGTCAATATGTTCTGAAGTAGTATTTGGAAACAGCTGCTCATAAGCACACACAGCAAACACTGCACTGTCCTGGTAACACACCGTTAGTGTACAGACCTGTATGATATAGATCTATCCTTAACACTGAAATTCGCCCATGTTCTCTCTGCCTGTCTGTCTGTCTGTTTCTCTCTCTCTGTGTTTTGGTAGGGTCCTTTTTTGTCTATTACCTAATCAGGGCAAGGGCCGGATGAAAAATGAAATGTAAACACTTACTCTGTTACCCTTGAAAAATAAAGATTATTCATTCATTCATTCATTCATTCATTCATCTCATCTCTCTCTCTCTCTCTCCTCTCTCTCTCTCTCTCTCTCTCTCTCTCTTCTCTCTCTCTCTCTCTCAAGTGTGAATGACTAAAACAACAAACCTGTGGCCATATCTGTTCAGACTTGTATAACAACAATGCATGGCAAGTGATGACTAATGTTGCCCCTACTTGTGCTGGCTTAGTTAGGTCTGTTGGGTTTGGTTTTGTTCCTCTCTGCTTGGGTTTGCACCCCCTTCAGGTTTTTTCTGGTCTTGGTCTCGCCTGTTGTCTTGTCTTGTGCATCTTACTGCAATATTTCGTAATGGTTTATACTTAGTCCTTATATTCATATTTCGACAGTGTCACCAGTGTAGATTTCTAAAGGTTTGTGTGTGAGTTATTCTGGAAAACATTCTCCACAAAGAATTGCTCCATGTTTGCATTTAGGAACATGCATCTGCCGTGTAAAGGTCTGTCATACTGGGGAAATAAAAGGGAGTTTCATATTTAGAAGTATATATTTCCTTACAGACAATGGCTCTAGTGTAGATTTTTACATCTTTACATTCTGGGGAAATTAAAGGGAGTTTAAAATTCAGAAGTATATATATATATATATATCGAGGTTACCTGCCAGAAGCGGCTATCGCGGTTCGATGTAGTTTCGAGAAAATGGCGTTTGAAAGTTTCACATCGCTGTGGGCTTTGTGCCTTTTATGCTGTATCCTTTAGCCTGTGAGAATTATTTTGTCACACATATTCGCCTTTCATATCTGAAGTTTCGATGGCAACAAGTATTGTTTTTATTGAATAACACCTTCTTGTTCAACACAGTAGGAGCTAGCCAAGTTGGAAAGATGATAAGTGAAACGAAACTAGCCCGCCCTGATTGCCGAACCTGCTAAGGGCGGCACAGGCATTGCGCTACCCACTACGCCCAGATACCAACATAGTTTCTGACAAACCCCCTGAACACCAAGATAAAGACCCACCAATACTAAGGTGTGAAGTAGATGCAGCTATTAAACAATTGAAGAAGGGGAAGTCCCCTGGAATCGATAACATCCCAGCTGAACTCATAAAAAATGGAGGGAATGAAACAGCAAGGCGATTCACAGAACTTTGTCAGAAGATCCACGACACCAAGGAATGGCCAATAGAATGGACACAGTCTCTTGTAAAACCCCTGCCAAAGAAAGGAAACCTCAAGCAATGCCAGAACTACAGAACCATCAGTCTCATAAGTCATCCTAGCAAGATCATGCCGCAGGTAGTCCTCAACAGACTGAAAAACCAAGCGGAAAAACTCCTGGCAGAAGAACAAGCGGGCTTTAGACCAAAACGCAGCACAATGGAACAAATTTTCAATCTGAGAATTCTGATAGAGAAGCATCTCCAACACCAAAAAGACCTTGTACCACAATTTCGTAGACTTCAAAAAGGCCTTTGACAGGGTATGGCATGACGGCCTCTAGCTCTGGCAAGTACTCAGGCACTTCAACATTGACAGCTGCCTAATTGAAGTCATCAAGGCTCTGTACGAGAACGCAAAAAGTGCAGTTTTCATGAACAATCACGTGGGCGAGTTCTTCAAGACCACGGTTGGGGTTCGCCAGGGCTGCCTTCTCTCACCTGTACTCTTCAACCTCTTCCTCGAAAACATCATGACAGAGACACTGCAAAACCACCACACTTCCATCTCCATTGGTGGAAGACCTCTTTGCAACCTCAGATTTGCAGATGACATTGACCCCATGGGCAGCAGCAAACAAGAACTGCAATTCCTCACAGACAATTTAACAGATTGAACGAGCGCATACGGCATGGAGGTCAGTACAGAGAAATCAAAGATCATGGTCAACAGCGAGAGTAATGACATCACGGAAATAAAGATGAATGGAGAAATACTAGAAGAGGTGAGCCAATTCAAATACTTAGGCTCCATCCTAACAAAAGATGGCACATCAAACAATGAAGTGAAAGCTCGCATTGCAACAGCAACATCTGCTCTAGTCAGACTCCAGAGGATCATCAGAAGCAACAACATCAGCTTCGGCACCAAATACCACCTTTACAAATCCCTCGTGATATCTATCCTCCTATATGGCTGTGAATCATGGACTCTGACAGCAGAGTTAGAGAGGAGAATCCAAGCATTCGAGAACAAGTGCCACAGAAGACTCCTCAAAATATCATACAAAGAACACAAGACCAATAACTATGTGAAAGAAGAAATCAAAAAGCGTGTGGGCCCCCAAGAGCCTTTGCTCTCCACCATAAAGAGGAGAAAGCTGATGTGGTTTGGTCACACCACAAGACACAACACCCTAGCAAAAACCATCCTGCAAGGAACAGTCGAGGGCAAGAGAAGAAGAGGCCGCCAAAAGAAATCATGGGTTGACAACATCAAAGACTGGACCGCCCAACCCCTGCAACACCTCCAGGATCGTGAAGCATGGAAAAAGATCTCTGTTGCGTCTTCTCTCATGTCCCCCCTACATCCTTTGGGACATGGGACTGAGTGAGTGAGTGAGTGCCACACCCAAGCACAGGTAACAGCAGGGCTTAACTCTGGGCTTGCCACTTCCTTTGACATCACCTCCACTAGCCTCTCAACATTGACAGGAGGAAATGCCAGCTGCCTTATCTCTAAGTGATGGGTTAGAATGGGACCTAGGTATACCTAGGTGATGTGTTAAAAGGCTGTGTCAAATTAGCAGTTGAATCAACTCTCTGATGGAGAGAAACTAACAAGAAAACATAATCCCTCTTTAAAACCTCTGACCTAAGCAACTTACACTGTCCAGCCAAGTGGAACACTTCCTTTCTATAATTATGCACACGCACACACACAGGCGCGCGCACGCACGCAAGAACACACACAAGAACACACACACATTATTTCATAGATTCTTTTTTTATGTCTTAAATAATGGTATTGGTGACATTGTAACAGATATAAGCTGTTGACTTCACACTATATGATTTAAAAAAAAACTTTAAATGTGTGCATGCGCGTACGTGCATACGTGCTGTGTGGACGAGCGAGCGAACGCGCGCGCGTGTATGTGTGTGCTTGTGTGCGTGTCTTTTGAGTGGTTTTTTTATATGGTTGTTTTTGTTGTTATTGTTGTTGCTTGTATTATCTAGATCTATAGGCATATTTTATTTTTAAGGCTGTTGAAATCATGTTAGTTAATGTTGGTGAATTGTTTTGGGGGGTTCTCTTTTTTCCTTTGGTTTGTTAGGGGTTTTTGTTTTTTTTTTTCTTTCTTTAGATAGATGGCTTGATGAAAAAAAGCAAATCAAAGCTTATTCAATGTACCATCTGGAAATAAAAATTCGATTTGATTTGATTTGACACACACATACAGTCGAAATGTATAGAAACAGAAAAAAAAGCGATCACAAAACAGATTTCTTTTTCAAATACAGTGCTTTTGTTTACTCAAATGTGCTTTGTCCTTTAAACAAATAAACAACCGAGATCATTACTCACACACATTAACAGTCTGGCTAACCAACATCCCAGACAGAGCTAAATGCTTATCACACACACACACACATATATATATATATATATATATATATATATATATATATATATATATATATATATATATATATATATATATATATATATATATAATTATATATATAATATATATATATATTTTAAAGGCCTCAGTTGCATGCAGATCATGAAGCACAATCTTTTTGTTAATTATGTTTTATGTCTTTTTTTTTCTTTTTTGTGTGGTGCTCTACACGTCTTTCTTCATTGGCCAAAAAAAAACAACCCAACAAACAAAAACTAATAACTAAATAATTTTCAGTCTTACACACACACACACACACACACACACACACACACACACACACACACACACACACACACACACACACACAACAGATAGCCCAAATGTTAGAACATTGCGCTCGCAATTTTCAACCCGGGTTCGAATCCCGTTCGAGGGGATTTTTCCCCTGGAGTTAACATCAGTGCTGACTCCACTCTCTCCAAAAATCCTTCGGATGAGACTAGAAACCAAGGCCCCGTGTGTCGAGCGCACACAGAGCATCTTGCGCACACTTTAAATCCTGTTCCGCTTTTCGAAAAAGTAGGTCTTTGTGGGTGTGTGTGTGGGGGGGGGGGGGGAGACAGATGAGAAAATTGAAAGAACTGCATACACACGACGGAGACGGAATGTAAAAAAAGAAAAACACACGAGTTAATTTCATTATCCTCGATATAAAAGAATAAATAAATTAATTAACAAACACACTTCTTTCGGATGAGACTATAAACTGGAGTCCTGTGTGCGAACGCACGTAGAAGGTTGTTGCTCACTTGTTGAAACCCGTTCCTCTTTCGGAAGAGTAGGCCATTGTGTGCCCATGGGAACGGATGACATTTACAAAACTGCATACACATGAGAACTGGATGTAAAAAATGCCCAGAGTGTTTATTTCTTTATCCCTGAAATAAAAGAATTTTTGAAAATTCGCACGCTATCTTTATGCTTTAGGGGAAAACCCAACCAACCAACCAACCAAAAGTAAAAAAAAGAAATAAATAAAATAGTAGGAAAAAAAACAACAAAAAACCCAGCCCTCATGTTGAAAGGTAATACCGTTATTATTATATAAGTGCAACTAAAAATAAGCCATACCATATTTTGAATTCTACTGAGATCAATCATGATCACATAATAAAATTAATCTAGATAGAGGGAAACAAAATTGTAGGTAGCATTGGGGCCAGATTACTTCTTAACATACTTTGTAAGATTTTTTAAAAATCACAAGGGAAGAAAAACCTAATTCACAAAAAAAAACAATAAAACAAATAAATAAAATTAAATGACAAAGTAATTTTCTGTCAACATTTCTGGCCATCACATCAATACCAAAATAGTTTCTCCATAGATCACTTAAATAATCCAGTTTTCAAAAAGAATAAATGATAAAACACACACACACACACACACACACACATACACACACACAACAACACTATATATATATATATATATATATATATATATATATATATATATATATATATATATATATAATAATATATATAAACCGCTGTCAGGTGGGTGGGCATAAGTGGATCTCGCAAGCGGGGGGCATCATGCTTGGCTTGCACAGGCGAGTTCCTAGCTGGCCCGTCCTGGGAGCCACTGCGCCCTCCTCTACTGGTAAAATGTAGCTCAGTACTACCTGTCGCATTCGGGCAGATGGGACTCGTTAGCCCTGTAAGGCAACTCACCTAGGAGAAGGAAAACTCCTGACCCCAAACCTCCACTGCCTTGGGATTGCCCATTGGGGAGAAAGGCTTCGGGAGTAAACCCTGAGGAAAAATCCGGAGATGGAGTCCCGAAGGCGGTCCGCTTCTGACTTCAGTAACGTTCCGGCAACTCCTGCGACACTGCTGGTGCCAAACTGTATCAGCTTCTGCTGTTCCTTTGGATCCATCATCAGTGTGGAGAGGGGGGACCTACTATCTGGGCAACAGTCGTCCTCCATACTATCCTGCCCAGGCTCGCGCCCTGGAGAGGTCACTCCAGCCTCGCCTCACAGCGTGGACACAACACGGGAAGCAGCAGTTACCGGTTATAAGCTGCAATGCTCGACTGGCGTAGAGCGTGGCGCCAGGGGTTGCTTCTGACGGTGGGAGAAATCCTAGGATTTCACTGGACAGCCACCGCTCGCCTCAAGCTGGGCAGCCCCCAGCCAATAAGGTGTTGTCCCGCCACAGTCTGCCTTCCTCAATGGGTGCTTGGGGATTAGGATCAAACCGACAAGCAGACTGTAAGACTTGCACCAGGCAAAAATATAAGAACCATGAGAAACAGGTGCCCAGTCCTAAAACTGGGAAGCTGGAACGTCCGAACATTGTCATCCGGACTGTCCCAAGACCTCCAAGGCATCAGTGATGCAAGAAAGTCAGCCGTCATCAACAATGAGCTGCTGAGACTGAGGGTGGACATAACTGCTCTGCAAGAGACCCGCCTTGCAGACACTGGAACCCTCAAGGAGAAAGATTTTACTTTCTTCTGGCACGGGAAGAGCGCGGAGGACCGAAGAGAGCATGGAGTGGGATTTGCTGTCAGGAACACCCTACTGAAGATGGTTGAACCAGGAGACAAGGGAACCGAACGCCTGATGACAGTCCGTCTCCATACCTCCGAGGGCTTTGTCACTCTTGTCAGCGCCTACGCTCCCACCCTTACATCCACTGCAGAAGCAAAGGATGAGTTTTATGGCAACATCAGCAACCTCATCAAGAAAATACCCCCCAAGGAACATGTCATCATCCTGGAGACTTTAATGCTCGAGTGGGTGCCGATCATGACGCATGGCCTTCATACCTGGACACTTTGGAGTTGGCAAGATTAACGAAAATGGGCAGCGCCTGCTGGAGTTCTGCTCCTACAACGGCCTCTGCGTGACCAACTCCTACTTCCAGACCAAGCCACAACACAAGGTGTCATGGCGCCATCCCCGCTCAACAGCATTGGCATCAGCTGGATATGATCCTGATCCGACGTACCAACATCAAGTCTGTGCTCATCACCCGCACATACCACAGTGCAGACTGTGACACTGACCCACTCTCTCGTCTGCTGCAAGATCAGGCTCATCCAAAGAAACTCCAGAGCTCCAAACAGAAAGGCAAACCTCGCATCAATACCACCAGCATGCATCTTCCAGAGAAAGTCGAAGAATTTGCCAAGTCTCTCAAAGAAGCTCTGTCTGATGAACACCAGTACTGCTCAGCCTCTAAGAAATGGAACCACCTCCGGGAAGCCATTCAGAAAACAGCCTTTGCAACCTTTGGGAAAAAGATCTCCAAGAACAATGACTGGTTTGATGCCAATCTAGCAAGCTGTCCCCCGTCATTGACGCAAAGCGTGCTGCCCTTGCCGAATACAAGCGCTCCCCTAGTGAGAAATCCCTGCAAGCACTCAGAGCAGCCAGAAACAAAGTACAACAGACTGCCAACGTTGTGCCAACGAATACTGGCAACAGCTCAGTGCCTCCATCCAGTCTGCAGCTGCCTCAGGCAACATCAGAGGAATGTACGAAGGCATCAAGACAGCTCTAGGGCCAACACAGAGCAAAACCGCCCCACTCAAGACCTCCAATGGGGAGGTGATCACCGACAAGAGCAGACAGATGGACAGGTGGGTGGAGCATTACTCTGAGCTCTACTCTAGAGAGAACATGGTCTCCAACTCAGCCCTTGATGCCATTCAGCCTCTGCCCATCATGGAGGAACTAGATACTGAACCAACCCTTGCTGATCTCCGCAAAGCAATTGACAGCTTAGCTAGCGGCAAAGCACCTGGCACCTATGGCATTCCACCGACCTCATCAAAAGCTGTAAAGACACCTTACTACAGCCCCTTCACGACGTCCTATACCAGTGTTGGAGGGAGGGAGCCGTGCCGCAGGCATGAGAGATGCCAAGATCGTCACTCTTTACAAGAATAAAGGCGACAGGAGTGATTGTAACAACTACAGAGGCATATCTCTCCTGAGCATCGTAGGAAAACTCTTCGCTCGTGTCATGCTTGTGCGACTCCAGAAACTTGCTGAGCGTGTCTACCCCGAGTCACAATGCGGCTTCCGAGCTGAACGCTCCACGGTGGACACGATATTCTCCCTACGCCAGCTTCAGGAGAAATGCAGAGAACAACACAAACCCCTCTACATAGCCTTCATAGACCTGACCAAGGCCTTTGACCTAGTCAGCAGGGAAGGGCTATTCAACATCCTTCCGAAAATTGGTTGCCCCCCAAAACTCCACGGTCTCATCAGATCCTTTCATGATGACATGAGGGCAACAATCCAGTATGAGGGCAGCATGTCCAGCCCATTTGACATCAAGAGTGGAGTCAAGCAAGGCTGTGTCCTTGCTCCCACCCTCTTTGGCATCTTCTTTGCCCTGCTCCTAAAGCGCGCTTTTGGAACTGCAACAGAGGGTGTATACCTACGCACCAGATCCAGCGGTCGACTATTCAACCTGGCTCGGCTGAAAGCAAAAACAAAAGTGATGGAGAAAACAATTAGGGACATGCTTTTTGCTGATGCTGCTGCTGTCCCTTCTCACACTGAGCAAGAACTCCAATGCCTCATGGATAGGTTTTCCCTGGCCTGCAAAGACTTCGGCCTGACAATCAGCCTGAAAAAGACCAATGTGCTGAGTCAGGACGTGGTAACTACACCAGCCATCTACATGATGACTATCAGCTCGATGTCGTACACCAGTTCACATACCTGGGATCCACCATCAGTGACAACCTATCCCTTGATGCCGAGATCAACAAGCGCATCGGCAAGGCTGCTACGACCTTAGGACGCCTCACTACCCGTGTCTGGGAGAACCCAAAGCTGACAATTTCCACCAAGATGGCAGTGTACAACGCCTGCACTCTCCTATATGGCAGTGAAACATGGACAACATACTCCAAACAGGAGCGCAAACTGAACAGCTTCCACCTGCGCTCTCTCCGTCGCATCCTCGGCATCCACTGGAGTGACAAAGTTACCAACGCTCAGGCCCTCGAGGTTGCAGGTCTTCCAACCATGTACACACTCCTCAGACAACGCAGACTCAGATGGCTCGGTCACGTGCGAAGGATGGAGGATGGACGCATTCCCAAAGATCTCCTCTATGGTGAACTTGCCTCCGGCACGAGAAGCATTGACCGCCCCCAACTGCGCTACAAAGACGTCTGCAAGCGTGACATGAAAGCCCTGGACATCAAACTAGAGAACTGGGAGGAGGTAGCGGCTGACCGCAGCAAATGGCGCAGTGTTCTCCACAAACAGCTGAAGTGTGGTGAAGAAAAGATCCACACCGCAGCAAACGAAAAGAGAGCCAAGCGGAAGGCATGTACTCCAGCCACCTCAACAAGCTACATCTGCATCAGATGCAACAGAGACTGCCACTCCCGCATCGGACTGACCAGCCACAGCCGGCGTTGTCGCTGAACAAATGACCTGTCTTTTGGCGCAAATTCCATAGTCGACACCGACTGACGGAGGCCTACTATTGCTATAGCCGCTGTAGTCTAGTGGTTAGGGCGTTGGACTCGTAATCTAAAGGTTGCGGGTTCGATCCCAGCTTTCGGCTATGGCGTTGTGCCCTTGGAAAAGGCACTTTACGGCTATTTTCTCACCCCACCCAGGTGTAAAAGGGGTACAAACCTTGTGTTAGGGGTTAACCCTCCGATAGACTGGCATCCTATCCAGGGGGGAGTCTATGACTCTCAGTCGCTTAACGCCACAGAAACCGGGATAAGCACCGGCTTGATGAGCCTAAGCCTTAGGCTCGGGACAGACTTTAACTATATATATATATATATATATATATAATAATATATATATATATATATATATATTTTTTTTTTTTTTTAAAGGCCTCAGTTGCATGCAGATGGAGCACCATCTTTTCTTTTCTTTTTTATTTCTTTGTTCTCTTGTATGTGGGTGCTCTACACATCTTTCTTCATTGGCAAAAAACAAAAACAAAAAAAACAAAAAACCCTAAATAATTTTCAATCTTTGTAACATTACACACTGTCATAGCAAGACAAAATTGTTTCTTGAGCACATCAGTCAATCCAGCTTTACACAAAAAAATATAACAAAGCACAAACAAATATTACATATGAAACCCCAACAAATAAATCGCAAAATAACATATTTTAGTTTTAACATTACTGGCCATCACAGCAAGACCAAAATTTTCTTTAATAAATCAATGAATCCACCTTTAAGAAAATAACACACACACACACACACACACACACACACACACACACGACGAGGGGAAACACGATGGCGGAAATAGCCTGCAGCTAAATTTCGGTCTGCGTTATTCGCAAATGTACTGTGAATGATGACAAGATCCACCAGATCCAAGAGTCTTGGAGCTTGCGCATCTTCCCCAGCTCCAAAAGGACACGTTTGAACAGAAAAACGCAATGGAGGAGCTGAAAATCGACGACTTCAAGTTTCGACACGATATGCACGACAATCAGCTCCGACAACTGTCCTCTAAAATGACCAGTCCACCAGTCGATCAGCACCAGTACCAGCACCATCCTTAGACCCGGTGAGTGCCATCCAAGAATTAAAAGATATCATTTCGACATTGTGTGGGCGCATTTCAACACTCGAGCGCACAGTCCACACACAAAAAAATGTAATTGCTAAACATCTTGCAAAGGCTATATCTAACACTGGCAAGCACCGGAACTCAGATGGACAGTTTGTTCTGTGAGTCCGGCCCAGCAAATAAGGTTAGATCTAGCCTTTCCTATGCAGATGTTAGCAGGCCAAAGTCAACCCAGGCAGTTGCAGAACAGACCAAGCAGCTCAACACTTGGGTTACAACCAAAAAAAAAACAAGCGAAAGAAAAAGAATTGAAGTCTACAAACAACGACGTAAAGCAACAATTACGTAAAAAAAGATCTATTGTCCACAACTCAAAGTCTAAAGAGAAAGAACATCAAAATCTCCCATATGTAGTCTTACTCCACGGCTCAGTTGTCAATAAAGTAAACGATGAAAGATTGGTGTTCATATGTTTTGAAGCTGACTCCCATAAAGTTTATTCCACAGAGAACATTGGCCCCACCTTTGAAACTGTGGTTTCTTCTGCAGAAAGCCCGTGAGGCCCTTGTGATCCACTGTGGGGTCAATGACCTCAAGAAAAGGGACACAGAAGTCTGTGGTAAGCAGTTCACAAAGTGTCAAAGACATAGGACAAGACACCCCAAACTGAAAATCATCATAAGCAAAATCGCACCTGTGAAGAATTAGATCTGATATTAACGAAGTCTTCAATGCCCTTGTCATGTCAGATCTGTATGGTATTGACAATGTAACTTTTATTAGTCATGCCAATCTAGACACCAGCCACAGGATGCTGAGGGACTGTGTCCATCCTACATCAAGAGGGGCCAGTGTGCTGGCAGGGAACCTGGGCAGGCACGTCCGAGGGCTGTTTTGGGAAACGCCAAAGAAGACCAGACGCTTCCTTCCACGCCCACCTGGGTCATTCCATCTGTCACAACATCCACACTTCGCCAGAGGCTACGTGAAACCATGGGGAAGTAGATTTAATTTCCTAAATGACTGTTTTAATCAAAGAAGAAGAAAAAGAAGAAAAGAGTTGCATACAGTACCTCTGCAATAACCTAGCATCATCCCCTTTTGATACGAATTATTGACTATTTCCCTGTCACTTGTCAGTTGTAATTTGGATAAACTGTAACGTTTTCAGATTTTTTTTCTTGTTTCTTTTTTTGTTGTCTTTTTAATTAAAAATTTTTTTTATCACTTGCTGCCATCCCCATACTATTCAAATAAGCCTAGAAATTAACACTGTTTTTACTAGATCTAATTCGGCATATCTTTCTGCATGCCCCCCCCCCTCCCCCCCCCCCCCCAAACACACACACACACACACACACACACGACACACACACGCACGCACGCACGCACGCACGCACGCACGCACACCACCAACCACGCACACACACACACACCACACACACACACTCCTTTCCCAGTATACAAAAAGAAGGTAAATTAATCTAAATAGCAATGCGTTTTGATAGTCAGATCTCAATTCTGCAATGGAATTGTAGATCATTAGGAAAAAACCTTGATTACTTGCAGCAGCACTTAGCGTCAAACAATTGTCAAACCAGTCTTTGAATGTTAAAAAAAATAAATTACCAAAACTGAAGCAGTTTTACTATCCACCTGTCTGTGAACAACAGCAACAGACAGAGTCAAAAATTAATACAGCAATATATATTCATATTGGTTTATACTATTGCTTAATACAGTCACCTGTGCCAGAAACTGCAAAAGATATTTCCTCATGCGCTGCCTGTATCAAGTTTTCAGAATCTTTAATGGTGAACTGTGTATCAGTATACTTACCCAAAGGGCCTGTAAATGATAACACTGATTGGTTAAAAACTGTAAATAACCAACACGAAAAATGGCTTATCAGTGGTGATTTTTACAGTCATTCACCTCTTTGGGAAAATGAATGTACGAATGTGACCAGTAACAGGCTTGTCGAAAATATCGTGGATTCATCATTAATATTACTTAATGATGGATCATGTACTAGAATTCCAGACATCCTACTCACCGGCCAACTGCCATAGATCTAACAATGATCTCACCTAAACTTGGGTTAATTTGTTCGTGGAAAACATGTAATTAAACTCTAGGCAGTGATCACATTCCGATATGTATTATTTTTAATGAAAAGTTTTATGCAGAAAATGCAAACCCAGATATTATACAAAAATACAACTATAAAAGAGCAAACTGGTTCATGTTCACAAACACTCTTCAAAATCTAGAGACAACCGATACAAGTGAAAATGATATTGACACGCTGTATAGTTCCTTTTGTGATTCTATCTTAGAAGTAACCTCTCAATCAATGCCTAAAGTAAACACAAGTAGTAGGAAAAACTGCAATAATTTAGGCAATGTGTGGTGGACTGAAGAGTGTGATAAAGCAGTTAATCAGAAAAAAAGAATGTTCAAGCAGTATATTGTGAAAAATCAGTTGCTAATCACAAGGCCATGAAGTATGCCAACATAGGGTGTAACAGAGTTATAGAACAAGCTAAAAAATCTTACTGGACAACATTTTGTAAATCAAATATTGTAAATCATAATGATACTAAAAAGATATGGAGACAATTAAAGGTCATGCAGAGATGGAATAAAACTTCCAGATTATCCCATTTGTATACAAAACAATAAATTTCCTTCATTAAAAGAAAAAGCTGAAGCCTTTGCCAATTCCTTTTCTAAAATAAGTAGACTAGAGGGCCTTTCTCAAAGTCAGAGGGACTTTAGAGAACAGGGAGAAAAATTGGATAGTTATAAAGACCCTGTTTCTGATAATAACCATTTTCTGAATGCTCCATTAACTCTTCAAGAAATGAAGGACGTTATATCATCTTTATCATCCAAACATACATCAGTCGGCCTCGATGCTGTCTCAAATGAAATGATTAAACATTTGCCAGACCAATGGGTAAACATCCTTCTGAATATATTTAATAAGTGTTGGGAGAGTGGCATTTTGCCAGAAATCTGGAAACAGTCAATTATTGTCCCAATTCTCAAAAACAGTAAGCCAAACACCAGTATAAATAGTTACAGGCCTATAGTACTTACATCTCATGTCTGTAAACTGCTAGAAAAAATTGTCTTGAACAGACTTGTTTATTATTGTGAAAAGAATAACATTATTCCTGTTAATCAAGCCGGCTTCAGAAAAGGAAGGTCATCGGTTGATCATCTTGTAAATTTGACCAGCAAATTAAGTATCAGTATGCCGGCGAAAATGTCTTTTGGCAACATTTTTTTTATGTTACCAAAGCCTACGATCAAGTATGGCATTCACAATTACTGTTTAAACTTAAAAACTATTGAAGTATCGGGGCACATGTATAACTTTATTAAAGATTTTCTGGGAAACAGAAAAATCAGGACCAGAATAGGGACTACATATTCATCTACAAATCTCTTCAAATGGGCATTCCACAGGGGTCAGTTGTTGCTCCTCTATTATTCAACATCTTAATGCGTGACTTGCCAGACACATTATCTAAGCATGTAGAATTAGCCCAATACGCTGATGATATTTGTATGTGGATGAATGTAACAATGAAAAAGATCCTTGAACTACATTAAAAAGTTGTATCAAAATGAACTTAATATGATATCAAACTATATGAATGAAAATGGTTTACTTCTATCGACTGATAAAACACACATGGTTTTTTTAATAATGGATCCAATCCAACAATATTGCCTAGCTTTCGAATAGATAATGGAATTTTAGAATACAAGCAAACAGCCTAATTTCTTGGAGTATTTCTTACAACAAAATTGACATGGAACTATCACATCGAGTACATTCTAAATAAAGCAAAGAAAACTTTAAATATTCTGAAAGTTATTAGCACAGTCATGGGGTCAGGATATTCTTACTTTACTGCACCTTTCAACGTCTTTAATTCGCTCAAAATTGACGTATGCCCAAGATTGATTTTTCAATGCTCCAAAATATCTGTTAAAAAAATTTCAATGTATAGAATGTAGAGCATACAAACTGGCTCTAGGTCTACCAGTCCATGCCTCCTGTATAAAAACATATAGTGCATCTGGAATTCTACCACTGGAAAATCACCAAAGGATTGCTTGTTGTAAATTTGTCCTAAGAAGTCAAACTGTTAAAAATAATTTGCAATCGGCAATAAATCTTAAATCTGACAGAGATTTTCCAAAGAGAGCAAGATTGATATCCTCTAATACCACATTGGGTACATATACATCTCAAACGTTTATAAATGCCGGATTCAATCCAAATACAAATATTGCTAAAAGAGATGAAGTATCCCCCACTCCAACCTGGGAACTCAAAAGAGCACACTTTGATATAAATTATATTGACTTAATAAAGAATTGTAATATAAATCTAGTATCTTCTCAAGCAAAAATTCATTTGAAAGAATATTATTCAAACCATTTAAAAGTGTTTACAGATAGTTCAGTCTTAAACAATAATGCAGGTGCTGCATACATTATACCAGAGCTGAAATCAGAACAGTCATTTCATCTTGGGGAGAATATTTCCATTTTTACAGCAGAAGTCATAGCAATAATAATGGCACTCAATTTCTTAATCGATTTCCCAAGAGCTGTTTTCGCATACTTTTTTGTGTTGATTCAAAATCAGTAATTCAAGCCATCAGCTCTATGCAAACAAAAGTTAGATCAGAACTTGTTTTTGAGATTTGTCATTTAATTCACGTCCTCACCTTAAAAGGTTCAAATATAACTTTTTGTTGGATTCCATCTCACTCTGGTATATATTACAATGAAAAAGTTGATGTTTTAGCAAAAGATGGGGCAAAACAATTGACAGATGTGGTAAATTTGACACTTCATTTGTCACTACAAAAATGTTATCAGATCATGGAAAAAGCACAACAAAAGTTATTCCAATATGAAAAAAAGAGACTTGGTTGTCTAGATGTATATGAAGGGAGGGTAAAATTTGAGTCTTTTGTTAAAAAAAAAATAGAAGCAGATTTTTATTGTATAAAAGAAATTGTTTCTCTGGCTTGCAGATGGGAAATGAACTGTTTTAAAACAAAATATGTTGGACATGTCTCTTGCATATGTGGACATAGTATAACTGTTGATCATTTATTGATATGCAGCATGCTGAAAAGTTATTTTCCTGTTCTTACCTCATCATCCTCATCAGAGATTTTCAATGATCCACTACTGAGGTATACATTTTTCAAATCATTACTGCACTGTCCTATTGGTTCTTTATTATGATTACCATGGACTTAGAAGACATTTCCTTTGTTGATTAGATTTTTCTCTTGTTGGTTACGGTTATAAATAGTTTTATTGTTCATGCGTTAGGTTCTGTTAGAATTTGGAATTTTTACTATTCTGTATTCAAGAATTTTTGTATAGATTTAGTGAATTAACCCCCTTCCCTAGTTCAAAAACTCCCCCTCCTACCCCTGCCCCCCCCCCCCCCCCCCCCCCCCCCCCCCCCCCCACACACACACACACACTCACTTTTTTTTTTTAAATGTCTAATATCACATTTTGTGAAAAGACGTAAAATGAATCGAACACACACACACACACACACACACACACACACACACACACACACACGCGCGCGCACGCACGCACGCGCGCACGCAACGCACCACACACACACACACACACACACACACACACACACACACACACACCACACACACACACACACACACACAGAGTCCTTCGGATGAGACTATAAAGCGAGGTCACGTGTGTGAACGCACGCAGAACATCTTCCGCACACATTTAAACCCGTTCTGCTTTTCGGAAGAATAGGCCATTGTGAGTCAGTGGGAGCAGATGACAAAAATTTTCGAAACTGCATAAACACGGGGGCTGGATGCAAAAAAGGACACGAGTGCTTATTTCATTATCTTCGCCCCCGCGCGCACACACCGCACACACACACACACACACACAATATATATTTTTATTATTATTATTATTTATTTTTTATTTTTAAGGCCTCAGTTGCATGCAGATCATGGAGCACCATCTTTTTCATATCTTTTTGGTGGGCGCTTCACAGTCTCTCTTCATTGGCAAAAAAAAACACTCAAAAAAGCAACAACAAAAAAGGAAAAATGTGCCCCTTTCCCTTCCCTTCTTTTCCCTGGCATCCATGAACCTGAGTCAGCACATCTCTTACCTACCTACGTCCAGAGCACTAACTGCCCCAGTGTGAATTGCTGCCTGTGTCTATTCATGTTCAGCGGCAGTGAACAGTCGGCTGGGTTTATTGTTGCTCTAGTGTGTGCTGCTGCTGCATGCGTTTCTACACGTGTAAACGAGTGATATACATTTGTCTGGGTTTATGTTTGCTGTAGTGTGTTTGTGGTAGTGTTAATTTTTATCCTGTAATTCTTTTTTTCTGGCTTTTGCTGCATGGTTTCCTGACAATTTTGTGCCTTTGTTTTTCCTGGGCCTAGTTTTTTTTCGGGGGGGGGGGGGGGGGGGGGGGGGTCACACACTTGCATTCATTTCACAACCCTCTGCTCTCGAAATTCATTCAGCGGGTATTGCAGCGTGGTCACTACAAATAAAGATGACTATTTCCTGACCTAACATCAGTTGTGACAGGACTATACCAGACTTCATTTTTAAACAGATCATCTGAATGCATTCAGGGAAAATAGAGCTAGAGATGACCTGATATCAGGGACTGTATATAACAAGGTTCACAATGGGACTATGAATTAAATGCATATGGACAAATACTTCATTTGAATTCACAAAAACAGCGCCAAAAAAAACCATCTGGAGTTTTGCAAACACTAAAAAAAATTCATTTCAAAGCCATTATCCAATCAGAAAATTGGGAAAACAATATCTCAAATAATCTCAAGCCCAGCTTATATCAAACCATCTAAGGATTTTAAAAAAAAATACAGCTTTATAATCATACCACCAGAATAAAACGAGAGGAAACTCGTAATTTATAACTAAAAAAACCTAACAAAACTATCAGGGCACCCAAGCACTTTTCAATGGATTGATGAAATAGAAAAAAAGGAAAACTTTTAATTTTTACTTTTTTTTTTTTTTTTTTTTTAGCAATGATCATTTATAGGATTATGAAAACTTTTGGAATTGAAAAAAGAAATCTGTTTATATCAATAATTATTATAAAAAGTATCTTAAATTTCAACATTTATAAGAAAATCTGAAAGAAACCTATGTATAAACAAAGTCAATAGAAAATTTTGGAACATTACATGGTGATCAACTCTTCAGTATAAAGGGAGGAACCTTATTTCATGACACCAACTCAATAGGAATGAAAGTTAATACTTCATACCAAATAGTTCAATAGGAAGGGAAAAGCTTCATACAACACCAACTTACTACACAGGAAAGAACTGTAAACCTTGAAAAGAACTAGATCTAGATTAATCTGAATCAAAATCTACACGTGGAAAGTGACACAGATGAAACAGGGCATGGACTCCATACACTACAGCAGGCCCTTTTCCTCAATACTACAACTGTCAAGAGTTAGCTTTAGCTTTAAACTAATATTTGTCTAAAAAAATAATAAAAATAATAATATAAAAAATATTAAAAAAAACAAGAACAGAAAACATTCGTCTGCATGTCTTTTCTCTTGCACAAATAGAAGCACTAATAATGATGATGATATATGGGATTTATATTGCGCTTATACCGTTTTCTGAGGAATGTAGTATTTTCCGCTAGCCAGTAAGTCAAACCCCTCTTTCCCTTTAGTGTTGTCCTCTCATGCAACTGTTGTTCAAAGCAATGCAATCAATGTGAAGGTAACTCGGCTGGCAACAACTCAATATGAAGGGAAGAGTTTTATACCTAATAACACTTGGCTCAATAACAACTACCTAATAACAACTACAATAAAGGAAATAACTTCTTTGATATCAACCAACTCATTCCAGAAACAATTTTACTTTTTTTGACACCAACCCATATTAAGAAAATAACCTTTTACACGTGTACCAGCGAACTCAACCTGAAGGAAAGAACTTTTTGCTTTGATAGAACTAAATATAAAGGGAAGAGCCTGCTAACACCAACTAAATGAATATGGAGGGGAAAACCTTATACTCTGATACAAAAAACAAAGAAATATGAAAGGGGGAGCTCTATACTTTTGTAATAACTGAATCTGAAGAAAAAAGTTTACTGTTTGATAACTATCTAGATACCAAGCTTGGAATTTTATTCTTTGAGCCAACTTGTTCAATAGCAAGGGGATAGATCTATTCTATGACACCAACTTATTTCATGGAATGAAAAAAAACAACAACCCAAACTTAGTGACAACTCAAGAGGAAGGAAAGAGATCTACACTAACCAACCAAGTGACTTAATGTAAAAAAAAAAAAACACCTTATACTTGATAACCAGTAGAATTTGAAGTCAAAACTACGTGTCAAGCTATTGAGGTAAAACCGTGTAACTCTCATACATTAAGCAGTTTTTCAGTATTGCCGTTATTTTCAAAGGTTATCAGAACACTGTTTTTTCTGTTGTTATATAGCTCCAGCGAAGATATCCGATTTATGGACTGTGGTCGCAAGCCATCCTACTTTGGTCCTGCAGAAAACTAAAAATAGAACAATTCTTGAAGCATCAGTGCTATGCAAGCATAAGGATGCTATAATCATTATTTATTTTTCTGCATATCATCTCTTTTGCAAATCATGTCTCTATCAAGGTATTCTCCGGAATAAAATATTTCCAAGTGGTCAGTACCCCCAAACCCCTCTTTTCCTGTGCTGCTGTTCCCTTATACAGCTGTTTCCCCATACCGCAGAACTGAGTCAAGAGTTAAGGAATCCGTGTCAAAGAGTTAATAGTTAGGATCAAACTGGTGAAGTGTTAGGGTTTGCGGCATGGGGCAAGAACTAGGGTTAAAGTGGAGTGTTGACAGCTCCAGGGAACAGCGCTACAGGGAAAAAGGAGTATCGGGGGAAAAGTACTGCTCTTTCTTCAAACATCCTGCACTCAGCTTGTGCATAGTTTTCTCTCTTAAGCTGATCCCACAAAGTCGAGGTAAAATGATTTGTTTCTGTGAAATAGGCGATGCTATACCAGTAATGACTATGGCAAAGATTTGCATCACAACAAACGTCTGAAGCCGAGTGTACATTTCCAGGAGTTTTCATTTCGTCTCTGTTTTGTACAAGTACTTCTGATCTGAAATCATATTTAGAATTTTGAGCATTTTTGGCCCCAAAACAAAACGACGTTGTAAGCCAGTAAAAGCTTTACAATGTTCTTTCAAAAGCAATCAAAATAGAAAATTGAGCAGGCGCCTTGTGTGTGTGTGTGTGTGTGTGTGTGTGTGTGTGTGTGTGTGTGTGTGTGTGTGTGTGTGTGTGTGTGTGCCTATTGTGTTTGGGATCTAATCCTCGCCCTATCTCAGAATAAGAAAAACGTCCTCATATTACCACAAGCTGGGATATGAAGAAAATGACCTTTTACTTTGGAACCGAAAAATTAAATAGAAAGAAAAATGTAATACATGTAGTAGCAAAATATTCAAGAAAGAAAATACTTAGGAACTATTTCAACATGGAGGAAGATCTTTATACTTCGACACCTTTGGTACCAACTAAAAAGGTAAAGAAAAAAATTTATACTTTGATAGCAATAACTCAATACAAAAGTTTTTTCCCTAATTTTGACACGAACTAATTCAATATACAAGAAAGAATGTTATAAATTGATACCAGCTAACTTATTATGAACGAAAAAAACTTTATGTTTGGACACCAAATAACTCCTCAAAAAACTGACTTTATGATTTTGATGCTAACAATCACTATGAAGGGGAGACTATCATACCTTTACACAAACTGAATAGGAAGGGGAAAAACACAAAATTTAAAACTACCTCAATATAAAAGAAAAGGCTTTGGACTTTGATGCCAACTTAATAATACAAATGAAGGAATTTTATACTCCCATACCAAATAACTCAACATGTAGAAAAATATTCAATGAAAAGAAAACTTGGATACAAAATAAATGTGAAAGACAGATGTTTATACTTTGATACCAACTACTCAAATGTAAGCTAAATAAAAGTTTTATGAAAAATGATGGAACAAAAATAAAAGACCTTCATGCATATGGTAAGCAGCTAACTGGATATTGGGGAAAGAGCTTTACACCTTGATATCACCTAACTAGACAAGGAGTAAGGAACTCTACACTCTGACAGTAATAAAACAATGTGAAATAACTGTATACTTCGTAATATGCTTATTTGACATGGAGGAAACAGCTTTTGCTTTAATTCTAACAAACCTGATAAAAAATTAACTTTAATATTAAGGGGGAAAAAACTTGTACTTTGATACCAGTTAGCTGAAGAAATGGCCTCTTCCTTGAATAAAAACTCACTCACCATATAGGAAAGAAGTTTATACTTACATACAATCTAGCCCGATGGGAAGAAGAAAACATTACACTGATGCCAACTCACTCGATATGAAGGAAAGATTTTTATGCCTTGAAGCCATCTAACCAAAAATGAAGGAAAGATTTCTATAATTTCATACCCCCTGGTTCAATATGATGGGAAGAGGGTATAGTTTTAATACAAACTCAGTACGAAGGAAATAACATTGATACTAAATTATGTATTAGGGACAAATTTTTTTACCTTGATTCCAGCGAGCTAAATACCATAAAAACACTTTATACTTTGATTCCAACTGACCCAACGTGAAGGAAAGGAACGAGACTTCATCCTTTGTTTACTACTAGCTCAATATGAAGAAAAAAAAACTTAATATGCGGACACCAGCTATGAGGTCTGACATTAAGTAATTACAGCAGAAACACAAAGACTACAAAATATCGGCGAATTTTGATATGGAAGGGAAAATACATTTTGATTAATAGTATGCTTCACAAACTAACACATTTCTAAAATGTCACGAACTTGAATTATTTTTTTCTTTTACTTGTCCTTTCAACTAACTAGCGTGTGATAAAATGTAGGGACACACACGTCCTCAGGCGTTGAAGTACCTAGGACCGGAACAGCCTTGATGACGGAAGGATTCTGCACAGAAAAAACTGACATTCAAGATTAAATGCGTGCACATAGATAGATAGATAGATAGATAGATAGAGAGAGAGAGAGAGGAGAGAGAGAGAGAGAGAGAGAGAGAGAGAGAGAGAGAGAGAGAGAGAGAGAGAGTCAAGTTAAAGTCTTTTTTTTATATCGAGGATAATGGAATAAGCATTCATGTGCTTTTTTTCATCCAGTCCCCGTGTGTATGCAGTTTTGTAAATCTTATCTGTTCCTACTGGCACACACGAAAAACGGAACAGGATTTAACGTGTGTGCAAGATGTTCTGCATGCGTTCGCACACGGGCCTCGGTTTAAAGTCTCATCGGAAGGACTTTTGGTGAGAGTGGAGAGAGAGAGAGAGAGAGAGAGAGAGAGAGAGAGGAGGAGAGAGAGAGAGAGAGAGAGAGAGAGAGAGAGAGAGAAGAAGGGAGAAGGCAAGGCAAGGCAAGGCAAGGCGCAAGGCAAGGAAGGCAAAGTATTTTATTCGAGGATAATAGATAAGCACTCGTGTGCTTTTTTACATCCAGTCCCCGCCCTTTTCAGGGATACATCAAGTTGAAAAGATACTAAACAATGAAACTTTACGCAGTACCAAACAACACACAAGAATAAGGACACTATATATGGTAAGGTAATAAAAATGCACTCGTTCAAAAGACAAAATCAGAAGTCACAATAAAAAGATTTTGACTATGGAAGAAAAGAAAAGTGTTAATAGGTAAGGAGCAAACAAGAGAACAAGATGAAATAAACAACTGAAAACATCAATCCACCACCATCTGTCAAAAGTTATACATGTAATATAAATCATACATTTGGTTTAAAAAAAAAAGGGGGGGGGGAATTTAACTAATATCCTTATTGGAGGGGGGGGGGGGAGAGATACTACCAATAAAAACTAAAAATAAAATAAAATAAAAATTAATAAGATAAAAAGAAAGAAGAAGAAAAAAAAAGTTACGTAAAAACGTAAAACATCCTAGATGTTCAAAAAGTATATATATATATATATATATATATATGATAGATAGATATGAGAGAGAGAGGAGAGGAGAGAGAGAGAGAGAGAGAGAGAGAGAGAGAGAGAGAGGAGAGAGAGAGGGGGGGGGGAGATCACTAACCAGTGACACACAAATCAAATTCATATAGCTATAAAAATGAAATCTACACATTGTAGACAAAATACTCATAGTTTTATATATATTGGAGAGAGAGAGAGAGAGAGAGAGAGAGAGAGAGAGAGAGAGAGAGAGAGAGAGAGAGAGAGAGAGAGAGAGAGAGAGAGAGAGAGAGAGAGAGAGAGAGAGCGCTGGAATTTCGCACAGAGAAATTTACCATAAACTACACTATGCGATGTGATGTGATGCCATGCGGAACGGCACGGCACGCATGCACCCGACCCGGACTGTCTCGACCCGACCCGACACGACACGACACGACGCGACGCGACCAGACATGGCAAGCGACCTGACCCGACCCGACACGACGCGACGCTACACGACGCGACCCAACCCGACACGGCGCGGCAAGGCACGGCACAACACGACACACCACAACGGTAAGACGGAAAAAATAATAGGCCTACTTACTGGAGTTGTGTAGTTCCATTCCTGACATGCAAGAATGTGGCAGAAATCCCATAGCGAGTCACTGGGCAGTGCAGTGTTCCACGGTGAAGTGTTCCGCGGTGAAGTGTTCCGCGGTGAAGTGTTCGCGTGAGGTTTGTGCAGCGTTGTATGGTGTAGTCCACTGCGGTGTAGTTTTCCATGTAGATTAGCAGGCCTGAAAAGGAAGAGCAGTGTGTAAGAACACATATAAAACAATTGATTTTAATTTAACAAGATCATCATGCTGTGGACAACATTCCAACCATTCTCTTGGCACCACTGAAATGTCCATTTGTGGGGCTCCCCTGCTAAAGTGAACATCTTGCCCTCGCATTACCAACTATCCCTTTGTGCTAGAATGCAGGCCTGCTACAGCCAACCAGGTCAGCAGTATACCCGATCAAACCTAACCAGCCTGCACCCTGCTACCTGGAAAACAGACAGGCTCTGCCAGGTACACATTATCCCCCGGAAACACTGTCTGAAAAACAAACTCCAGTGCCCACCGACTCCTGGAGGAGTTAAGAGAGAAGTCCCCTCCACAGCACTGGAGAGCTGATCACAGTAGACAATGCAGAACTTTGAGAGGTACACTGGGAACTGGAGCCTGTCTCAGTGAAATAAAATACCACAGAAATCGGAAATGTTTTCCCTGGAGAGCGCATCCTTGATCATTTTTTAGTTCACTAGCCCTAAAACAAACACCCTGTCGTTGCACACAATATTGTGCAGTGTTTATACACTTGAGATTTTGGGGGCATAAAAAATAAGCTTCGACTCCGGCTATTTCACGATAGATTACACTTACTCCGAATTTTGTACAAAGAATATTATCACTGTTTTTGTCATCTTTAGTGGTATTTTCGTTATCATCATCATCATCATCATCATCATCTATTATCATATTCATTTATATTATTCATCATTATTATTATTATTATTATTATTATCATCATTATCATTAGTCTCTAAAGACTAGAGTGCAACTCCATAGTCTTTCGAGACTGATGGGTGCATGTTATTATTATTATTTTTTATTATTATTATTATTATTATTATTATTATTTATTATTATTATTATTATTATTGTTTGTTGTTATTGTTATTATTTTGTGGGTCATTGGTGTAAACAAAGTTCAAATGCCAATATTAAAATGTTATGCTTTAAACTATGTAAAGATTGTCTTCCTCCATTACATACTCTTAGTATGAGCTTTACACACCATAAAAGGATAAAAAAAAAATTCTGAAGACAGAGTACAGCTGCCTATATAGTAAAGCACTTGAAAAAAAAAAACCAGCCATATACGCAAACTTCTTATAATATTTTTTCTAATCTCAGTGATATTCCTAAGTATGATGTGCGAAACAGAGTACATGTTCTTGAGTACTCTCAGAAGGTTAAGCTATGGAACAGCCAACAACAACAAATCACATACTGGTATTACCTTTATGGGTGCTTCCACTAGCTCGTGCCGCATCCTCAGGCATTGAAGTACCTAGGACGGGAACAGTCTTGATAACAAAAGGATTCTTCTTCGTCGAACGCTCTGACAGCAGCCTTTGTCTGTCCCATGAGCAAAATTGCGTTGCGATCGCCATTAAGCGTCCGACAAGTCAGGTCCAGCGCTTCCGACTTCGGCATGGCGATGACAGAATGATTCTAGGAAAAGAAAATCAAGATATTTTGAACTCGAATGCTTGCACGCATGCACACACGCACGCACACACGCACATATACACGCACGCACGCGCACACACAAAGCGCGTGGCCATACACATACACAACAAGAAAGAGAGAGAGAGAGAGAGGAGAGAGAGAGAGAGAGAGAGAGAGAGAGAGAGAGAGAGAGAGAGAGGAGAGAGGAGAGAGAGAGAGAGAGAGACGACAGACAGACAGACAGACAGACAGACAGACAGACAGACAGACAGAGAGACAGAGAGACAGAGAGACAGACAGGCAGACAGGCAGACAGGCAGACAGGCAGACAGAGAGACAGACAGACAGACAGAGAGAGAGGAGAGGAGAGAGAGAGAGAGGAGAGAGAGAGAGGGAGAGAGAGAGGGAGAGAGGGAGATGGAGGAGAGAGAGAGGAGAGAGACGAGACAGAGAATTTAATTATATTATATTATATTATTTATATTATATTATATTATATTATATTATATTATATTATATTATATTATATTGTATTATATTATATTATATTATATTATATTATATTATATTATTTATTTATATTATTTATATTATATATAATACTATATTATTGATATGATATGATATATGATATGATATGATATGATATGATATGTATGATATGATTGATATGATATGATATGATATTATATATTATATTATATTATATTATATTATATTATATTATATTATATTATATTATATTATATTATATTATTTATATTATATTATATTATTTATATTATATTATATTATATTATATTATTATATTTTATATGTTCATATTCTGGGGGGATGTGTTTATATACAGAGAGGGGAATGGAGCGCGCGGGGGCGGGAGAGAGAGAGAGAGGAGAGAGGAGAGAGAGAGAGAGAGAGAGAGGAGAGAGAGAGAGAGAGAGAGAGAGAGGAGAGAAGACAGACAGACAGACAGACAGACAGACAGACAGACAGACAGACAGACAGACAGACAGACAGAGTGAGAGACAGAGACAAAGAGACAGAGAGTGAGAGACAGAGACACAAGAGACAGACAGAGTGAGAGACAGAGACAAAGAGACAGATAGACAGAGTGAGAGACAGAGACAAAGAGACAGGGAGAGAGAGAATAACACTGATGCCAGAACAACAAAGTTAGCACTGAAGAAGGCTATAAGAGTTTTCCTAGATTCGAACCCAGTTTGTCTGGAGATAGGGAATTGGAAAAAAAGTCACATAACAGCACCACACCACACGATATGACAGAGTTAAATGCAATACGATACGATACAACACAATTATTATTAGTAGTAAACAATACAGTACAATACGATACAATATTATACAACACAAGATACGATGCAACGGAAACGCCCAACAAAAACAACAATTACAGCAACTACAACAAGATGACACACGGGTAGGGGCCTATACCTTATTGGGTGTTTCCACTTGCTCTGCCGCGTCCTCAGGCATTGAAGTACCTAGGACGGGAACAGCCTTGATGACGGAAGGATTTCTACACAAAAAATTGAGACATTTCAAAACGTAATGCCTGCACATGGGGCACACACACAACACACAACACACCACACCACACACACACACACACCTCCTCTCTCTCTCTCTCTCTCTCTCTCTCTCTCTCTCTCTCTCTCTCTCTCTATATATATTATATATATTATATATGGAGAGAGGGAGCGAGGAAGGGAGGGAGGGACAGAGAGGGGGAAAGAGAGAGAGGGGGAGGGAGGGCAGAGGGGGAGTGATATATATATTGATATATTATATATATATATTTTTTTTTATATATTATATATATTATATACAGAGAGAGAGAGGAGAGGAGAGGAGAGAGAGAGAGAGAGAGAGGAGGAGAGAGAGAGAGAGAGAGAGAGAGAGAGAGAGAGAGGAGAGATTCTGTATATATGTTGTGTATTCTCTACATTTCAGAAAATGCACAGTTTCTAGGGATGTTTTAGCAATTGACGGTGTCTAAGCTTTTCTTCACATCAATTGCTGGCGATTTGTTTGGTCTGTGTCGAATTTCTAATTGTTACAATTATGAAATCTTTGATACCCAGGTTTAATCTTGACAGTGCTTAACACATCAGGGGGACATTTTGTCATCATCTTTCATAACTTCTCTTCATGCTTGCTGGTGCTTTACGTTCATTCGTGTATACAGGCATGCGGAATATCAAAAAGGCCCCATAAAGGTCTGGAAGTTTTGTCTCTTTCGGTAAGTTATGGAAACACAGGAATATTCAACATAAATCTTAAAACTTCGCAGTGGTACCTCGAAAAACAAAAGCACAAAAAGAAGAAAACATTGCAGTGTACTTACCTCTGTGAGGTCTTGATACCTGTGACAATCACGACGTCAGAGACAGGGCCAGAGAACTAAGATGACCCACATGACTTTTTGACATCTATGCCAAGACTTTTAAGGAATCGGGCGAGATGGAAGAGACCAAAAAGGTCGAGCATATTCTTGAACAAAGTCTGGGGGCTGGATGTGTCCTTTCCCCTTGAGCACTGTGTGCAAGGGTTTTACTGGCTGTGCCAGTTTAGGACACCAAACCCAATGTCGACGCCTAGTCTGCCAGTCTTTGTGATCATAGAGTAAAGTTCAAAGGCTCCTGATGAAGTTCTGAAATCCGGGATCGTTGAGCCTTACCGAAAACTCCAGGGACAAATTTTGATTTGGGAAATTGTAAAAGACTGAGGTACACGTGTGAACATGATGCACGCAGGCATAGGTTGTACTCGGTACAAAGATACCTGTGAAGAATGCAAGGTAGCCCTTTCATGGAAGGAGGCCTTACAATTCTTACCTTTCACATGCTACTGCATGTCGAATGTCCGATGTCCACAGAGACTCCAGTCCTCACTGCTTTCATCGCATTTGATCCCTGAATTGTTTCAGAGATATGAGGTCATGCAGACATGATGCGAAAGCCCCCAAACTTCTATCAACTTTGCTCTTCAGCCTAGTGGGATCTGATCCTAGATCCCTGAGCAACAATGCCAGGCCTGCACTGGATTCGCCCTTCAGGGGCTGGTCTTTCAGGAGTTTGCCCTTCAGGGGCTGGTCTTTCAGGAATTTGCCCTTCAGGGGCTGGTCTTTCAGGAGTTTGCCCTTAGGGGCTGGTCTTTCAGAAGTTTGCCCTTCAGGGGCTGGTCTTTCAGGAGTGTGCCCTTCAGGGGCTGGTCTTTCAGGAGTGTGCCCTTCAGGAGTTGGTCTTTAGGAGTTTGCCCTTGAGGGGCAGGTCTTTCGGGATTTTGCCCTTTAGGAGCCTGTTTTGCATGCAGTATTTTGCCCTTCAGGGGCTTATTTTGCATGTTGCCCTTCAGGGGTCTGTTTTGCATGCAGGATTTTGCCCTTCAGGGGCCCGTTTTGCATGCAGGATTTTGCCCTTCAGGGGCCTGTTTTGCATGGAGGATTTTGCCCTTCAGGGGCCTGTTTTGCATACGGGATTTGTCCTTCAGGGGCTTGTCTTGCAGGGTGCTGCCATTCGGAGGGCTTGTCTTGCATGATGCAGCCCTTTAGTTAAAGTCTGTCACGAGCCTAAGGCTCATCAGGCCGGTGCTTATCCCGGTTTCTGTGGCGTTAAGCGACTGAGAGTCATAGACTCCCCCCTGGATAGGACACCAGTCTATCGCAGGGTTAACCCCCAACACAAGGTTGGTACCCCTTTTACACCTGGGTGGGGTGAGAAAATAGCCGTAAAGTGCTTTTTCCACGGGCACAACGCCATAGCCGAAAGCTGGGATCGAACCCGCAACCTTTAGATTACGAGTCCAACGCCCTAACCACTAGACTACAGCGGCGGCAATGCAGCTCTTTAGGGGCTCGTTTTTCCAGACTTTGCCCTTCAGAAGCTCAACCCTTCAGGGCTGTGTTCAACATTGCTCCTTGTCTCCGGTTGTTACCCGTCCTCCCTATCGGCCTTACATAGGTCAAGTCAAGTCATGTGTGGTGAGGACAAGTCCACTGGGCCCTGTGCTCCAGTATCGTGCTACTGGTGTCTTCACAACCTGCAGTGGACAGACAGATCCAGGACAGTGGAGATGACCTGGGGAAAGAAACCATGAGCAACTGGCTACTACAGATCCATATCACAATATCCATGGCAAAACTTTTGAGAGGTCGCTGAAATGTTTTTTGTTTTTTTTTTAATGATTATGGTTTTTTATTATCTACACTTAGTTCCATGATCCTGTCTTTTTATTGTCTATTTTGGCAGATCCTTTGGAAATATGAAAAAGTCTTCTGACGCGAGTGCAAGATGTCCTACCAAAAATCTTTTGACATGTGTGTTCGTAAGATAATCCAGTTTTTTTTTTATCATCTGACGTACGTGTAAGATGTTCTATGAAAAGGTCTTCTGGCGGTTGTGCAAGATAAATAAAATGAAAATAGAATAAAATTAAATAGAAAACCAATATGGTACAGATCATAGACTACAGCCATGAGCACCTCATTGCCTTCTATCTAGGATTGTGGTTTTAGCGTTAAAAATTAAATTCTACGAAGAGAAATATTGCGCTCGCAACCCCGGTTCGATACCTGGTCGAGGGGATTTTTCCCCTGGAGTTAACATCAGTGCTGACCCCACCCTCCCCAAAAGTCCTTCCGATAAGACTTAAAACCGAGGCCCCGTGTGGGAACGCACGCAGATATCTTGCGCACACGTTAAATCCTGTTCCGCTTTTCGCAAGAGTAGGCCATCGTGTGCCGTGGTAACAGATGACAAGATTTACAAAACTGCATACACACGGAGACTGGATGTAAAAAAGCACACGAGTGCTTAATCCATTATCCTCGATATAAAGATAAATAACATTTTAAAAATACATTAGCATGCATTATAGATATCCCTCCCTCAGTTAAAACAATTTTTTTTCTTCAAAAAATGTTTTTGATCTCTACATTTCCCAGTACTCATTTTCGACAGAAAGATTCTTACGTTAGCTTTCAGACATTTTTTTTTGTAACGAACAAATAAGGTACTGGTTTCAGGCATTCATTGTTAGGACATAGTGTCTTAACACGATTTTCAAAGACAACTTTACAACTGTGGGAAATCTAACCAATAATTATACTTGTGGTAGTAAATAAACAACAGCACTCCTCTGATGTAAAAGTTAGGTCATGCAGTACTGTATCACAACCAAAACAAAATGAAAAATGGGTTTACATTTATGAGATAGCCCAGATTGTTTCTTTACCATTTTAAAATAATTCTCAGCTACTCTTTACTTATTTTTTTTTTTTATATCAAGGATAATGAAATAAGCACTCGTACTTTTTTGTTACATCCAGTCGCCGTGTGTATGCAGTTTTTGTAAATTTTCTTCGGCACTGTCTGCTGAAGAAATACGTGTACCTTTTTAAATGCCGTTTCAGAAACACATCCAGTAACTGAAATAAAACTACAAGTAACCATATGAAAAAATATGGTGGATATTTTTCCTTTTTTTTCTTTTTTTTACAGAATTGGGAAGACATTTTTTCCCGTAAGCTACACCACGTTGTTTTACATACCTTTTCTCTGGATTCTGTGGCCATGATGATGGTAGGGAAGGGAGACTGAAGAGCAGAGTGCTGATCTTCCTCCCTCAGGGGATGCTGCTGCAGGCATTTCATGTTGAGGTTTGTCTGGTCCTTGATGTTGAGGTTTGTGTGGCCCTTGATGTTGAGGTTTGTCTGTTCCGTGTTGAGGTTTGTGTGGTCCTTGATGTTGGGTTTGTGTGGTCCTTTGATGTTGAAGTTTGTGTGGTCTATGTTGAGGTTTGTGTGGTCCTTGATGTTGAGGTTTGTGTGGTCTATGTTGAGGTTTGTGTGGTCCTTGATGTTGAGGTTTGTGTGGTCTATGTTGAGGTTTGTGTGGTCCTTGATGTTGAAGTTTGTGTGGTCTATGTTGAGGTTGAGGGTTTGTCTGGTCCTTGATGTTGAGGTTTGTGTGGCCTTGATGTTGAGGTTTGTCTGTTCCGTGTTGAGGTTTGTGTGGTCCTTGATGTTGAGGTTTGTGTGGTCCTTGATGTTGAGTTTGTGTGGTTTATGTTGAGGTTTGTGTGGTCCTTGATGTTGAAGTTTGTGTGGTCTATGATCTTGAGGTTTGTCTGGTCCTTCTTGTTGCATCCAGTTTTACCTGAACAAAAGAACCACGTAAGTTCATAAGGTAGGTGAAAAATTATACAGCAATATTTTTTTTTAATCTCAAAGTATGAAAATTTACACCCATGTTATGACAATGACAGTTTTACTCGTTTCTATTCTAAAGCAGTGTAAAACAACTTCACAACTGAACTGAATTCAAATAAATTGAAAAATGAATTGAATACCACACTTCCAGTCACAGCATATTTATCTGCGGGCAATTTGGGCTTCTCTCTCAGGGATGAGTGCGTTGTCACAAGAGCAGTACCACTCCAAAAAATGTCCTTTTTTAAAGTGTATTAGTTTACCTATGAGAGGGGCTTTATTCTACAAAATTTTGCTGGAGATCTTTCTTGGTGTCATGGGTTCTTTTCCGTGCGCTGAATGTGTGCTGCATGCAGGACCTTGTTCACCATCCGTTCCGAAAGACTTGTATGCAGGCCACCACTCAGTCTAGTGGACGGGATAAAGTTTCGGGCAATAAACGGGGATCAATCTCTAGACCATCGATCCTCCCAATTACCAGTAATGTACAACATTAATTACATCATTGATAGGAGCTGTAGTAAAAGATTCATATCCTCCAGTCTCTTTAACACACGAATAATGACGTGCAATGTTTTTACATTCAGATATCAAATTATTTATGTATTTACTTATTGTCCACATTTTTCTGTCAAGATAAAGCCAAACCCAACTCATCAATGTAGAGTGAAGCAAACTTAACTGCGCTGACAAAAATGTTTAATATCAGCAAGTGCAAAAATTAACTACAATAACAACAACACGTTAAAATTTGTTCCGTCTTCCGGAAGAGTAGGCCGTTCTGTGGCGGTAGGAACGGATGATACAAAAAAAAAACACACACAAAAAAAACCCGCATGCACACAGGTGTGTTTAGACATCATTCTTGAAGTCGGAAAGCGACAACCTTAGCGGTGAGCAAAAAATGGTCGCATATGCAAAATTTCATCTTCAGTCAACCTCGGAGCGTAAACTTCGGAACGAAAAAAATTGTAAAGATGATAAAATTCACAATTACCACAGGCAAAAACCACATCGTTCCATTTAACATTATTGTCAGTTCTCTTGTGATCACATCAAAACTGCTCTACTAAAACTTTCAGCAAGAAAATGCATAAACATGTCTTAAAACACAAGATGTCCATTTGCACCTGTTGATGTAAAGATGCTTGCCTGCCTACCATTTAATATAAGGATCGTTTATCCAAAATATCTATCTTTGTCTATTTCTCAATTCTACAGCACTATTTGACAATATTGAAAAAGAAAAAAAATCAGCTGTAGGAAGAAGGGGAGCATCTCGACATCTTTCCCATTTCAAGCATTAACATAATTATGAGTAAGGGTTTACGCTTTTTTTTAGGGGGGGAGGGGGGTTGGCTCACACTTAAGCTCACACTAAAAACCTTCCCTTAACATCTTGCTTTAACATCCTAATCAAAAACAATCTTGCCTTGAAAGTCTGGATGTGTTGTGTGTGTGTGTTGTGTGTGTGTGTGTTTTGTGTGTGTGTGTGTGTGTGTGTGTGTGTGTGTGTGTGTGTGTGTGTGTGTGTGTGTGTGTGTGTGTGTGTTTGAAGGATGCCTATTCGTGACAGTACCAAAACCATTTTGGTTCAGGACACAACTACACTAGATCAGACTCTCAGCCCTGGTCCTTGTGAATGCGCCAAATCACTGGCTGCACTCAAGAGTAACATTTCTTGGCAGCAGTTGTCATGAAAATCACAAAGCAGGGATTTCCCCCTAAAGTTTTAAAATAAATAAAGAAGATTAAAGGCCCGAAACACTTGTTTGAAGGGGGCTTCTCCTCTGAGGACTCTCTGCTGCCATGCTCTACGCGAGTTTCTTACCACTATCGATACCTAATGGCCTACTTACTAAGTAGCTACTTCTAAATAAAAATTACTCACCAGTGCTGCTCTTCATCATAGTCTTTCTATAAAAAAGACAAAGGCAAAAACGATGATGTTCAAAATCCCACATTTTGCTTTCCCAGCTGTTCAAGTGGTCCACACTGCAGGCAGATGTCAGGCCGTTTGAAATGGCAAGAGAAAAAAAAAAAAAGAAAAGAAACAAGTCAACTCACAGGAACAGCAACAGAGACACGATTTGCACGTGTTATTGTGTCGCTAAATGTGTTTTCTGTCCCTAGCTGGAGTAAGACCTGTAATTGCAAAAACCTGGTCTTAACAATGTAACTGGAAATTATTTCTAAACTGCCGGGCACTTCGTTTTCTATCAATACACTTGAAAAACCCACCCAAAATGATGGCCATAAAACAGATACTTTATATAAGATAAAAACTATGTCGAGACTGCAAACTCAAAACCTGTACAAGACTCCTTGACTTACCCAGGACAATCTGTTGTTCTATTGATATGCACGTTCACAAGAAGAATTTCAGATTTAGATTCGTTTGTTTTGTAATTTGCAGTCTGTGCATTGACAGACCATCTGGTAAAGGAAAGGGGAGGTTGTTTCAAAACCCAGGGAGAAGTTCTTACCTCTCTTGAGCATATTCATTTTAGGATATAGACCACTTTACACACAACACATGCACAACAATGTTCAGTTCAAGGTATTGTTCAACTACTCACGAATGTTTTACCGTTTGAGTTTTTCTTTAAACAAAGGCTTATTTTGGGTGGTGGATGTGTAGGCTACTTTCAGCAATGTTCCTGCTGACTGTTTCTCTGTCTGTCTCTGTCTCATACATATCAGAGCATATTATGCATGTATTCAGTGGGGGTGGGTGGGGGTGGGGGGTTGCGTGCGAGCATGCGTGTGTTTGCGCGCGCGCACGTGTATGTGTGTGCGCGTATGTACATGTGTTGTTAGGACAGTACGCGTCAGTACAACATGACAATTTATGTGATGAAGAGGAAAAATGAATTAAAAAAATTAATGATGCTGAAGCAGATCTCTTAGAAAACAAAACCACTCAAACAAAGAAACCAGATCTTAGGTGTATTAAAGAAATGACTGCATCTTAGGCCCAGTGCATTCGTTTGTATCTACACCTCGTATCATGTTTAAGAGCACATTGCCCAGAATACCTACAGGCCTACTGGTCATACTCTGAAAGTACACCCATAAATGATCCTCATCATTATCATGGTGCTTTGAACTTTTGGACCACAGTGCTATTCTATTTTGTGTGTGTTCGTGTGGCAACTGCCCTGCACTGAGCTGTGCTGTGGTGCATCAATTGTATATTTTCATTGATATTATGTGTAATACTATGTATTGTTGCCTACACTTTACCAGCTTTCGTTCAGACAGACTTGCTAGATTCAAGCCAGGCTGTTCTCTTTGTGGCTGTGGTATCACCACAAGAACAGCACCACCCATATTAAAGATGTTAGTAAAGTGTGTATGCCTACAGTAGAAAACTCTCTTGGTGCCGTGGGCTCTCTTACTGCACAAAAGTCAGGGTAGGATGGGACTCCAATCGGTCTTTTGTCACATCTTATTTATCTGCCCCTTATTTTTGAGGGTGTGTATGGGCAGGCACGCCTGTATTTGTGACACTGCACCACATAAGGAGTCGCATTGCACCAGAGGTCAGTTTTTAGTTACTGGCATGTTAATAAAATGGCTATCACTCTCACTCACTCAGTCCCATGTCCCAAAGGACGTAGGGGGACATGAGAGAAGACGCAACAGAGATCTTTTTCCATGCTTCACGATCCTGTGTGGCTAGTAGGAGGTGTTGCAGGGGTTGGGCGGTCCAGTCTTTGATGTTGTCAACCCATGATTTCTTTTGGCGGCCTCTTACTCTTGCCCCTCGATGTTCCTTGCAGGATGGTTTTTGCTAGGGTGTTGTGTCTTGTGGGTGTGGACCAAACCACATCAGCTTTCTCCTCTTTATGGTGGGAGCAAAGGCTCTTGGGGGCCCACACGCTTTTTTATTCTTCTTTCACATAGTATATTGTCTTGTGTCTTTGTATGATATTTTGAGGAGTATTTGTGGCTATACAATACCAAAAAACAAATTGAAAATTGGACAGTTCTATCAAGTTATTACAACTGCAGGAAATGGCAAAATGAGAAATTGACAAGTTAGTAGGTGGCCAGAATGAGGACTTGGCTATTTTCAAAACACGTTTAAAGACAAAAGGAAACAAAATTATGACTTGATATTTCACTTCAATGTAAAATAAGTGCTGGAGTTTTATAATCAATAAAAATCTCAAAATCCACAACCTCACCCCCACCTGCCCAAAATGTCGCCTAGGAGAAAAGTGGGTTATGTGCTAAGCGACTCATTTCGTGGTGGAGCGTCACATTTGTGTTAGCCTTTTTTGTGTGTGGCAACCGCCTTGCACTGTGTTGTGATGCATCATATTGAAGATTATGATTAGTTTTATGTGTTATACTATGTGTTGTTGCGCAAACTGGACCAGCATTTGTTCCGCCACAAAAGCAGCGCCACTCACATCAAAGATGCTAGTAAAGTCTGTGTGCCTACAGTTAGATCACTCTCATGACACTGCAGAGAGTCTGTTACTGCGCAAAAGTTGGGGTATGATGGGACTGAAAAATAGCTGTTTGTCACATCTTTCTCTACATGTATATGTGACTTGTTTTTGAGGGTGTGTATGCGGTGCCCTAGCGTGTATTGCGATTGACGATTGACGTGTGTGTATGGTATGAACACGACCCTTCACTGTGCTGTGGTGCAATTATTTAGTCAATATTTTATGTAAAACTGCGTATTGTTTTATACACTGTACCAGCTTTGTTCCGTCATACTGTATTCGCCAGACTGCCTCTTTGGGGCTGTGGTATCACTACAAGAACAGCGTCACCCCAACAACCTCCATGGCACAGTGGTTGAGAGCTGGTAAAGTGAGCCCAGCAATGTCTGTTCCTGTCCAGTTCGCAATGTGTCATCCATGCCACTAACCACAGCTGCTCTTCTCTCCTGACAAAGATACATAAGGTTTTTTGCTGACCACTATGTACAAGATGTGTGTTTGTTCGCATAGTGGACCTGGGTTTTAAGTAGCATCATCTAGAGGACTTCATGGGAATTTGTATCAGGATTGTTTGAAATGCATTACATTGTATCATATTCCATTGAAAGCATTTCCATTGTTTTATATTGTATCATACTGTAATGTTTGCTTTATGTTGTATTGTACTGCAGTACATTGTATTGTTGACCACTTGCAGTCAAGCAGACATTCAAAATGATCTTTCTTTTTATATGTGTATCTGAGTGGACGTATTTGATGTCCAATCTATGTTCGCACCTCGAAACACGGCACAACTGTACAGTCTGGGATGTGTTTTTGTACAGAGGTTGTGTATACTACATTCCACCGTAAATTCGAAGTGCATACAACTGAACATTTTCAACCACTACCCAAGAAAACAGAGCATCGACAATTCACAGGTGTGTCTCTAAATAGAAACACAACGCTCTGATTGTCGCCCCTGATCACATGGGAGATAATCTACTTACTACCCCGTCCAACACACCACACACACACACACACACACACACACACACATATATATATATATATATATATATATATATATATATATATATATATATATATATATATATATATATATATATATTTTTGTGTGTGTGTGTGTGTGTGTGTGTGTGTGTGTGTGTGTGTGTGTGTGTGTGTGTGTGTGTGTGTGTATGGCTGATAGTATGGCAATATATATATATATATATATATATATATATATATATATATATATATATATATATATATATATATTTATGGTTGTGGGGAAGAGGAATGGTAGGGGGTGGGTGTGTGATTCAAACATTCCTTCTTTAATTTAACTTCTGTTCCCTTAAATTAATGTTATAGATCTATTAGACCACAAAAAGATCCTTTATGTAATCGTGTACCATTTAGAGAACATGTGTGTGTGTGTGTGTGTGTGTGTGTGTGTGTGTGTGTGTGTGTGTGTGTGTGTGTGTGGTGTGTGTGGTGTGTGTGTGTGTTGTTGTGTGTGTATGTGGTTTTTTTAAAATTTGTTTTATTCTGTCTGTGTTTTGTTGTGTGTGTGTGTGTGTGTGTGTGTGGTGTGTGTGTGTGTGTGTGTGTGTGTGTGTGTTTGTGTGTGTTGTGTGTGCTTCGCGCGCAAAGTATTCTATCAATGCAAATTATATATGTTACAGTTGATTTTGTTTGAAATCCTCCATGCCCCAAGAGGGGTCAAAGGCGAAATAAATCTTGAATCTTGAATCTTGTATGTGTGTGTGTGTATATGTGTGCGTAAGTATGTGTGCGTTCATGTCTGTGTGTATGTGCGTGTATGAGTTAGTGTGTGTGTGTGCGTGTGTGTGTGTGGTGTGTGTGTGTGTGTGTGTGTGTGTGTGTGTGTGTGTGTGTGTGTGTGTGTGTGTGAGTGATGTGTGTGTTAGTGTGTGTGTTAGTGTGTGTGCGTGCACCTTTGACTGTCTCTGCATATGATACAAGAAATAAAACGAACAAAGAAAGAAAGAAACAACAACAAAAATCACCTCCACCCCTTAAATAATAAAGAATCTGAAAGAACCCAACTTTACGTCCAGTAGTTTCATATGTCCCTTGTCAGTCCTAGCCCAATTGCAAACCCACATGCATTTGTTTATCATGGAAAGGGAACTGAACAACTCAAACTAAAACAAGAAAAAATACAAAAGTTTGCCAAGAAAGCTTCTTACTAAATTGTTATTTATTTCAAGCATAATCGCATTATTAAGCAATATTTTGTCCAAATGACATTAATTCAAACGTTATATTGCTCAAATTGCACACTGTAACAATGAGTACTATTACATTTCGACTTTTGTTTGTATAAACAAGAACTTAAACAAACTATGGTATTAAAAGTCCTTAATTTTAAACATTACCAGCAGTCTTCTTCCTGTGCAAAGGCAGATGAAAATGGAAGTCTAAAAAATTATGTCTCCCTGTATAGTTCCTCTGTAAGCAGGATGTTGCTGCCACATTCCTCTATTATTAGATTAGAGACTAGAATTTACAGAACCCCCCTCTTTCCCAATCGCCAGCAGTAATCATGTACAATTGGCCAGTTTGTGCAGGGTCAAAACAATGTAGCCTGTAGCCACTTTGCCTCTACCTGCTTCAATCATCCCCAGATATACATTTTGGGGAGGCAAATTTAAATCAGAAGTAGATGAATTTACATTGCCAGTAGTGGTATCTGTTCTGGGCATTCCAGGCAGGGTTGGGATGGGTGAGAACTTTGATAAACCGAAATGGTTTTTGTAAATAACTACTTAAAAATCAATCACAGCCACATGGTTTATTGTAACAGTAAAGTATATGCTATAAAGAGTCTCCACATACCAAAAAGTGAAAAACTGGCCGATAGCCGCTTCTGGCAGGCAACCCTGGATATATTAGGAAAAGGCAGTGGCACTATGTGTATTTTTCAATCTTTTCTCACTGGGGAAATGAAGGGGAGTTTCATATTCAGAAGTATATATTTCGTGTAAAGTCAGTAGCACTAGTGTAGATTTTTAAATCTTTGTTTTGCAGATGCATTTAGCTAAATGCAAACATAAAGAGAATGTATTTCAGAATAATTCTGGATTGGTGGTCTGGAGGTAACACACCTTCCTACCTAGATAGCTAAAAGTCAAATCAAGGATTGCGTCTAGCTTACTGGCACATCAAACAGAACATTTGAGGCTATTCTTCTTGGTTCTTGTGAATGCTCAGACAGCAACAACAAAGGTTATTTGTCATAGGAACAAACATACACTGCACTGCCCTTAGCCCCTGACAGGCCAGGTCATAGGAACAAACATACACTGCACTGCCCTTAGCCCCTGACAGGTCAGGTCATAGG
>CM060320.1:1111242-1126850 GCA_030674155.1 Stramonita haemastoma
CTGTGTGTCTCTCTCTGTCTCTCTCTGTGTCTCTCTCTGTCTCTCTCTCTCTCTGTCTCTCTCTCTGTCTCTTTCTGTCTCTGTATCTCTCTCTGTCTCTCTCTCGCCTTGTTCACATCAGGTGAGAAGTATTAGTGTCACTTGATTGCTTTGGATGTGTAGCTGGGGTTTGACATTGGTTTTGTTTCCTCTTCCTCGTGGATGATTAGGCTGACATTGCTGTTGTTTATTCTTAGTCCCCCGCGGGATGCGGGAGGGGGGGATGAGTATTAAAACAGCATTCCCACCTTCTGGAAATTCTTGTGCTAGGAATTTCCTCTTTTTTATCCCCCTCTTTGTTTCTGCCTTGTTCCTTTCCTCCCTGTCACCTCCATCTTGTCTATTTTCTGCCTTTTTGGTCCATTCTCCTGCTGCTTTTTTCCAGAAAGACTTAAAAGATAACAAATCTCTCCCACACCGAAGTCGGAATGCGCTGGACCTGACTTGTCAGGCACTTAACAGCAGCGCAACACATTTTCACTTATGTGACAGAAAACAACAGTTTGCTTTCAGAGTGTTCAATGACAACCAATAAACTTTTTCCGTGTTCTAGATTATATTATAAGTCTTTCGGATGAGACAATAAACCAAGGTTCTGTGCGCAACACACATCTAGCACACACAGACGAACCCAAGACAACAAAAGAGTTCTTCCTGGTAAAAAACAAATCTGTTACAGAAAAGGCGTCTCTCTGGGAAACAACTATCATTATACACAGAAAGAGAAAAAGTGGCACTGCTCTTGTGGCGACACGCTTTGCCCAGGAACAGCAACATGAATTTCACGCTGAGACTTGGTGTGACTGACTGGTTATACTATGATACAAAAAAATGCAATGAGCAGATTGACATTGGTTTGTTTTTTCGTGTGTGTTGTGTGTGTGTGTGTGTGTGTGTGTGTGTGTGTGTGTTGTGTGTGTGTGTGTGTGTGTTGTGTGTGTGTGTGTGTGTGGTGTGTGTGTGTGTGTCTGTGTCTGTGTGTGTGTGTGTGTGTGTGTGTGTTGTGTGTGTGTGTGTGTGCGTGTGTATTCGTGTTGGGTTTGTCTGTTATCAAAGACAGTGGATTCATTTGATGAAAATGTTTTCCGTTGTTTGATGTTGATGTTTTTTTTTTTTTCAAGGTCAAACTATTTGAATAATGTGATATTAGTTTTCATGTTTAAATTTTTAAAATGACAGATAATAGGATTGATGTAGATCACGTTTATGCTGTTGTGTGGGTTGTTGTTTTTGGTTTTGTTTTTGTTGCTTCTCTGTTTGGGTTTTTGTTTTGTTTTGGGGGTTATCTCATTAATATTTTTTTTTCATATGTGGGGTGTATTTCTAATTGACAGAATGCTAGTTTGAAAATTAAAGCTGAATGATTTGTTTGTAGTTGTACTGCTTTCCTGTAGCGTCTTTTCACAGCTGTGAAATGCTTTGTTCCTAGACAATGATATATCATATGGTTTGTAGAGGCAATGATCTGTGATACGGTTTGTAGAGGCAATGATCTGTGATACGGTATGTAGAGACAATGGTCTGTGATTACGGTTTGTAGAGACAATGATCTGTGATACGGTTTGTAGAGACAATGATCTGTGATACGGTTTGTTCCTGAAACAATGATCTGTGATATGGTTTGTTCCTAGAAACAATGATCTGTGATATGGTTTGTTCCTAGAAACAATGATCTGTGATATGGTTTGTTATCATTGTCATTGACAGGTGATTGGTCTGACATTGTTCTTGTGTATAAAAAGCTCAACTATGATGGTTTGTTATTGTGTGCATTCTTATTGTTCGCACACAGCGGCAGGGGACAGTGTGACATCAGTTCTTTGACCTCAAGGACACAATCAATTCAAATACTTTATCATCTTAAAACAGAGAAAGTGTATGATTATTTGCAATGGCGGATGGTTCCTGCGCCCATATTTGCAATGGCATATGAATTATTTGACACTGTCCTTGATCATTCTTCAAAGGTGATGATAAACTTGTTGTTTTTCATTACTCCTAGAGACAACTGATTAGTCTTCTAACAAACATTGTTTGCATTTATTTTCAGTTACAAATTAATTGTGAGCTTGAAAAAAGCATTTGAAAAAGCATCTGAGTGGGTTTTAGCTAAGCTCTCAATGGCAGATCATTAATTTGACAAGACGTTTTTGCTAAAAAATATTATTGACAGGATTGCAGTTTGGGGGAAAACTCTTTTGATATGGTTTTTGTTTTTGTTTTCATCAGAATCGTAGATGATATGTGGCATAACGTTTCAGCTTAATTTGTACTGACAGTGGATTTCTTGGGAAGAAAATTAATATAAGAGTTGATAGCCTTTTTGGCTTTTATTTCCGGATGTTGCTGTCGAATTATATTTCCAGCCAATGATGAATTTGAGAAAACCGTTTGGAGGAAATGAATGATTCTTTATTTCTGTACTGTATATTTTTAGTTACATTTGTTTGTAATCGAAAAGTGCACTGAGACCTTTGAGGAAAGAAAATATGCTGTCACTGTCTTGTGGATTTGTCTATTTGTGAAGTAATGAAGAATATTGGTTTGACTGAATTGAACTAAATAAGACAGACTGGATGAAGCTGAGTTATGTTTATCCAGTTGTGTTGAGTTGAGTTTGCGTTGTTGATTTTCCTGGTCAGTAAGGTGTTGCTTTGTGTGTCACTGTTTTCCCTGTTCTTCCTCTGTTGCTTTGTGTGTCACTGTTTTTCCCTGTTCTTCCTCTGTTGCTTTGTGTTGTCACTGTTTTTCCCTGTTCTTCCTCTGTTGCTTTGTGTGTCACTATTTTTCTCTGTTCTTCCTCTGTTGCTTTGTGTGTCACTGTTTTTCTCTGTTCTTCCTCTGTTGCTTTGTGTGTCACTGTTTTCCCCTGTTCTTCCTTGTTGCTTTGTGTGTCACTGTTTTTTCCCTGTTCTTCCCCTGTTGCTTTGTGTGTCACTGTTTTTCCCTGTTCTTCCTCTGTTGCTTTGTGTCTCACTGTTTTTCCCTGTTCTTCCTCTGTTGCTTTGTGTGTCATCTGTTTTTCCCTGTTCTTCCTCTGTTGCTTTGTGTTGTCACTGTTTTTCTTCTGTTCTTCCTCTGTTGCTTTGTGTGTCACTGTTTTTCCCTGTTCTTCCTCTGTTGCTTTGTGTGTCACTGTTTCCCCTGTTCTTCCTCTGTTGCTTTGTGTGTCACTGTTTTCCCTGTTCTTCCTCTGTTGCTTTGTGTGTCACTGTTTTCCCTGTTCTTCCTCTGTTGCTTTGTGTGTCACTGTTTTTTCCCTGTTCTTCCTGTTCTCCTGAACTTCTTCAAGAGTCACTGGGGCGCTGCACAGACTTCTTCAGTAGTTCTAGGGCCAGTTTATTCTGGCAAAGTCCACCTCTTTCCACGTAAGGGCGCCATGCTGGGTATGTTTGTGTTTCCATAACCACTGAACGCTTTAATGTCAAGAATTTTAACATGCTTATTTAACTTTTTCCATGAAGTTCAGGCTAACCTACCAGGCAGAAAGACTTGCCATTGTACAGCGCCACCAACTCTGTAAACTTCTTTCACACCGTGCACGTTTCTATTTCTTTGCCTCTCAAAATGGAAATCCATTTCCCTCATGAAAAAAAGACTGAATTTTTTTGCAGTGGGTTCTTTTACATGCATAAACAGTATCTTATACGTTAAAAGCTCTATTCAAACTTGAGTAACCTGGCGACGACACAAAGTGAGCCCTGAGTTGACCTCTGTGGCTGGCTGAGTGAAAAATGAATGAATGAACCAATGAATGAACCAAGAATGATTAGAGTGAATGAGTGAATGAATTGAGAGACAAAGCGTATACTATCTCTATGCAGTTATTAAGAAAAACTAGGTGACTTTGACATGGTTCGGTTTTTCTTTCTCTTTTTTTTTTGTTATTGTTGCTTTAAAAAAAAAGCCACCACTATGTTATTATTTTGTAAGAGTTCACACAACACACACACACCACCACACACACACACACACACACACAACACACACACACCACACCACACACACACACACACACACACCACACACACACACACAACCACCACTCAAAGAGAGATAGACAGACAGAAAGGACAGACAGATAGACAAATAGAGACAGACATGCAGGGAAGACAGGAGACAACAGACATGCAGACAGACAGATACACAGAACGAGGTAGGAAACAAAGGTAAAGATATAAACCAGGATCTTAGATAAACGGCAAAACATGTGTTTAATCAACTCAACTCCTCTGTGGGTTGCTGCCATTAATAGGGGCTCCACACAATGCCACCAGGGTTCACCATCACTCTCTGTCTCTGCTGAGTTCTAGAATCTCCTCCCAGACCATGATCTCAGTGGTGTTGGCAATGTAGGATGTTGGTGGTCTGCCTCTTTTCCTTCTGCCCTCAACCTTACCTTGGAGTACTGTTATCAGACTTGTCTGTGTGTTTCTGTTTGTATGACCAACGTATAGATCTATCAGTCTGTGCTTATCAGTTTTAGCCAACTTTTTTGTCTTTGCAGAGAGTACATCAAGCATTGCTTTCATGTGTTCCTCTGTCTGACCATTAATTCTGACTCTTAGAAGTCACTGTCCCACCCACATTGGGGCTGGCTTTATTTCTGTCTCTTTCCAATGTTCGTAGTGTCCAGGCTTCTGACCCATACAGCAATACAGGCCAGAACAGTGTTTTGACAATTCTAAGTTGAGATATTTAGGTAATTTCAGTCTTCCCAAATGCAGTTTACCTGAATCATCTTTTTGCTTGGCCATACCTGTTCTGGCATGACATAGATGGAAACCATTACTCTTTTTTTTTAACAGATTATTAAAATTAGAACTGTTGAACGTATTCCAGACCTGCACCTCAATATACGGGATAACAAAAATACTGATTTTTGATGTTGTCACTAAATAGGCCACCTCTCATTTTGCTGCTCTGCCCCTTCCCCCATATTCTCGACCTTGCACTTCTGTCCTGCCTCTATGGCTTCCTGCTCGCTGCACGCCGTGAACCCTGCCTGAAAAAACACCACACTGAAAACACTTTGCAGAAAAAAACATAAAGAGAAGAAAAAAGTGGGTTCAGATGAAGCCTTGGCTATCAGATCGATAGGATTATGATCTCCCCCCCTCCCCCAACCTTCACACACACACCCTCCTTTCTCCCTCCCCCCCCTCTCTTTCTGCCAGTTTCAGTATGTCCCACTATTGCACTGGCTAACCTCTCTGTCCTATTCACCATGTTGCCAGTGCAATTTTTTCCCTTAACCCCTAACTCTGATACTGGAGAAGGGGTTTCACCTCTCCCATAGCGGTTTTTTCTTCTTGTCTTCATTCTCATAAGCCCACACACACCACACACAACACACACACACACACACACACAACACACACACAGACGCATGCACCACACACCACCACACACACCACACACACACACAACCACACACCACACACACACACACGCATGCACACACGGTGATTGCTCCGTTTGTTAGCCGCTTAATTAGCAGTACTCCTAATCCCATCTGTGCACATCAAATGAGAGGCCGCCAGTGGATACCTACTATTCCCCCAATCACCCTTACACCCGCATGCGGTCCACCATAATATCCCACAATGCACACTCGCCACCCCGGAAGCCACGCTCTTTTTGCGCCTTTTTTGTATGGAGAGTGTCTTCCGCTTGTGTCACGCAAGAGCAGGTCGAATTTGCTGGCAGGAAGTCAAGGCTGTCAGCAGAAAGAGCCCCAGAGGAATTGTGGGAAGGAAAAATGGTGGACCAGTATTGAAGAGCGCAGCAAGACACACCACGTGACTCTGTACTTCCGGTGGCGGGCAGGTTCTGACTTTAGTTAGGGGCGGTAATGAAGCGAGTGGCAAACCGCCCTGAACTTCTTCTTTGGGGACTTTTTCTGCCTCCTGTCTCCTGCAACTGCAGTCAACAGCTTGAAGGGTAGCTTCAGAATGGATCTGACTGATTTCCCGGGTATAGCAACCTGATGTGTGCACTGTGGTTGATGTTTGGAGAGGAGAGGAGAAGGGGAGAGAGAGGAGGAGAGAGAGAGAGAGAGGGGAGAGAGAGGAGAGGGGGAGAGAGGAAGGAGAGAGAGAGAGAGAAGAAAATCAGCCAGAGAGACGTGGGCAACACCAGCAAGCAGCTGGAGGGCTGATGACTGTGGGTTGTTTATCTTCATCCGAAGGATTACAGGTCAGTATTGACTCTGTTTTTGTCGGCCTTTGCCATGAGAAGGGATCATTAATGAATCAAACTAATACCTACAAGTAAACGTAAAGAAAAATACTTTGAAGGGGAAAAGAGAGAGAGAGAGGGAGAGAGGGGAGAGAGATGAGAGAGAGAGAGAGGGAGAGAGAGAGAGAGAGGGGATGGGGGGGAAAAGAGGAGAGAGGGGAGAGGGGGAAATAGGGGAGAGAGAGAGAGAAGAGAGAGGAGAGAGGGGACAGGGAACACCCCCCAATATATACGTTAAATACCACCCAACACCAAAAACACAAAACACAAAACACACACACAACAGTTTGTGTGTGTGGGTTGGGGGTGGTGTGTGTGTGTGTGTGTGTGTGTTGGTTTTGTGTGTTGTTGTGTGTGTGTGTGTAAGAAAAAAAACAAAACCCCAAAATTTCAGCACAGAGGCACACACCACAAACACAACACCAACCAAACCCACAACCCCACACACACCCACACACAAAAAGCACACATAATACAACACACACCCACCACACCACAAACCCCACAAACCACACACCCCACCAAATACGGACAGAAAATTGGGGATGGGGTTTTTAGATACAGAGAAAAAAGCAGGGCCCCAAGTAAGTGGGTTGGCGGGCTCCGCTGTTTTTGGTTTTGGTTCCCAAAATTCCCCGGGGCAAATACGCCGGTTTTTGGGCATGGGAACGTTTCACGCCCCTTCTTGGGGGCCTCGGGTTTGCCGAGCTCCCCCTCCCTCCTTCCCCCCTCCCCCCCCTGCTGCCCCCTTTTTTGTGCTGCTGCTGCCGCCGCGACTGACTATTGGGGCCGGTTGGGGTGCGGGGGGTGGGGGTGATGGGGGGTGTGATAAGCTTTTAGAAAAAAGATGGGTAACGGTATGTATTCAATCAACCAACTTTTTTTGATTGTGTGCGTGCTTTTGGTTGTTTTCTTGTAGGTCTGAAAATTTGGTAGGCGGTTCCAATTTAGACATTTTGGAAAAAACAGCAAATATAGGACAAGAGACACGACACAATACAACACAACCCCAAAGTTTTTAGGGGACAGGCCCCCAAAAAGACCCCAGAAAACAAACACCCACCCCACACCACACACACACCCACAAACACCCACACCACACACACACACACCACACACCCACAACCTGTGTTTTGTTGCCCCTGACTTGTGTACGTGCGCAAAGGCACATGGGTCTATCTGAATTCCCCCCAGAAGGTTGGTGGGGGGGGTGCATTTTCGTCCCCCGGGGCCCAAGGGACACATCCCCCCAATAATTTTTTTTATATTTTCTGGAAAAAAACCCCTCTCAACGATTTAATTTTTAAAAAGAAAAACACGCCCCCTTTCTGCCCCCAAATTTAAAAACAGTAAAAACAAGTTGTGTAATACGCATTTGCCCCCGAAAACAAAAACAAACGGGTAAAAAAAAAATTGAGAACCAAACCCAAAAACCCCCACAATTTGCTTGGGGCTCTATTACTCCCCCTTTAAGAAATCTACTTTTGGTTTTTGGGTAGAAATTTTTGTGAAATGAAAATTTTGTGACATTTTTTTTACAAAAGATTTTGCAAGCATTTTTCATTGACAGGGGAAAAAATCAATAGACCTTTTTGTCCGAATTTCAAAAGATGGGGCTCGGGTTTCTTGTTTTTTTTTTTACACTGAGGGGGGAGAGGGAGAGAGAGAGAGAGAGAGAAGGGGGAAGGGAGGGAAGAGGGGAGAGAGAGAGGAAAAGAGAAAAAAAGGGAAAAAGCAAAACGACAGAAAAGCGGGGGAAAAAGGGGAAAGGGGAAGAATGGGGGGGAGGAGGGGAAAAGAGAGACGGGGAAAAGAAAAACGGAAGAAGAGTGAGAGAGATTGGAGAGAGGGGGAAAAACAGGACAGAGAGCTAAAAAACCCTCAGCCCCCCTTTCCCTTATTTTTTTGGCTAAATTTTAAAGTGCATTTTGGGGAAGAACCGCCTACCCCTTCCCCCCCCGTCTTTAAATTCATACTGTTTCTTTTTTCCCCCTTTTTGGAAAAACACCCCCCATTCACCAAGGAAAAAGAAAACCCTTTTCCAAAAAACACCCCACCTCCTCCCCCCCCCCCTTTTAATCCCCCTCCCTTTCCCCCCCCCTAGAACACACCCAGGCCTCGTGATAAGGGTTTTAAGGGGTTGTTGTGATTTTCCCCAAAAATTTTCGAAAATTTGGTTTTTTCCTAGCAAGCAAATGCACTGGTTATTTCCACATTCCGAGACCTGGGGGGGCCCCAGGGTGAGGGGGTTTTAGGCGACGAAACCCCCTCCCCAAATTTCAAAATTCAAAAAACCCTTTTTTTGCCTGGGCTCCCCCCCCCCCCCCCCCCCCCCTAAAAAAGGGGCCCTAGACAGACGGGGCCACCCCGTTTCAGCTGGGCCCCCCGGGAGGGGAGAGGTTAGCAAAAACCCCAACATCATTTTAGGGGAATTTGGGGAAAACCCCAAAAACCCTGCCGTGCCGAAAAATTCGAGTTGGGGGGGGACAAAAGGAAGGGAAATTTTTGTAGCAAAAACTTTTAAAAAACCAACAAAGAGAAATTTTTGGGGTTTTGGTTTCAGTCGAGCCCTGGAGCGGCGATTTTTGGTGCCCCAATGGCCCTTGATGAACGCGAACAATTTATTCTCAGGGAAAAGGGGGGAGGGGGGGGGAAAAGGGGAAAAAAAACCCTTGTTTTTTTTGGGTTTTGCTCTTTTGAATCATTTGGGGCAGATGTCTGGGGTCTATTGTTGAAAAAGGTGAGAAAGAGAATGATTTTTTTTGGGGCCCCCTTTTTTTCCTCGGGGCCCATTCCCCACCATCTTTCTTTCTTTCTTTTTTTATTTTTTATGGGTGTTTTTTCTCTGTTCATTTTCTTTGTCTTTTTTTTTCTTTGTTTTTTTCTCCTTAAAAAAAATTTTTTTTCCATTTTTTTCCCTCTTCTTCTTTTTTTTTCCTGTTTTCTTGTTCCTTTTCTTTTTTTCCCATTTTTAAAAAAATGCAAATTTTAGGGTAAAATTTTAAAAAAGGGAAGGGGGGGCGGTCGGCCCCGACGGTCCCCCTGCCTAATAAAATAAAATGTGGGTTAGGGGTTTTCCCTTCCCCCCCCCTTTCTTTTTTTCAGTTTGACGGAAATCGAAGGGGAAAATAAATTTTTTTTTCGGGGAGATTTCTAAACCAGGGGGGGCCCCTGTGATTTTTTTTATTTGGGGAAAATAAAAAAACCCGGGGGAGTTGCCCAAAAGGGAAAGAGAGGGAGGTAGCCTACCCCCAAAAAAAGGTTTTTCCCGGGAAAGTTAGTAAGTTCATTCCCAAATGCTTTCCCCCCCGTCGAAATGCAGTTTAAAAATTAAAATTTTGTGTGGGGGGGGCAAAAAAAAGGGCGCTTTTTCGCAAATTTTTTTACCGTTGCGAAAAAATCGAAGTTTTTGAAAGGGAAAAAGAAACCCCCCCCCCCCCCCCCCCCCCCCCCCGAAAAAAGGGAAGAAATAAAAACCATAAAAGGGGGAAAGTTCTAAAAAAAATAATTCTAAGGAATTTTTTGTTTTTTTTTTTAAATTTCAAAATTTTTAAATTTTCTTTGCTCATTCTTTTAAAACTGTTTTTTTTATGTGAAAAGTGTTTTAAAATTTTTTTAAATTTTTTGAGAAATTTGTCCAGTCGTTCGGGGCCCCTAGATGCAAAAAATACATATTTTGTTACCCCCGGGGAGTAGGTAGTATCCCCAAAAAATTTTGAAGTTGTTTTTTTTTTTTTTTTGGTTTTTTGGGGGGGCTCTTTTTTTTTGTTTAAAAAGTAATGCAAACCCCCTTTCCTTTTTTTAAAAATTTTTTTTAAATTAAAAGTTCATATGAATTCATTTTTTCCCCAAAGTTCTTTTGAATTTTTTGGTTTTCAAAATTTTTTTTTTTATAAAATTGTTTTTATACGTCCCATGACAAAGATGGGTTTTTGGGGGGAAAAATTTTTTCTCCAGGTGCTCTTTTTCCGGGGCTGCGGGGAAAACCCTTTTTTTTCTGCAACACCCCCAAAAGTAAAACCCCCAAAATTTTTTATCCAACTTTGTTTTTTTTGGGTTTCCCCGTTTTTTTTCCCTTGGATTTTTTAACCCCTGAAAAAAAAATTGTGTGAAAAAGGTTATGAATGAGTTTTTTTTGGGGGCCCCTTTTTTTTAAAAGGGTTGGGGGCCCCAATTGGGGGGGGATTTTTTTGGACAAAAAGGGGAAACCACTGAAAAAAATCCCTTTTAGCAGGGGGCCCAAAAATTTTCCCCCCCAAAAAGGCTGAACACCCCACACACACACACCCACACACAGCGGTAGACATGATTTGTGCGCCCCTTTTTGTCTGTCCCCCAAAATTTAAAAAAAAAGTTTTGTCCCCGATCCCCCTGGGGGTTTTTAAAAAAAACATATCCTGTTGAAGAGGGGGAGAAAAGGGGGTGAAGGGGGAAGGGGGGGGGGAGAGAGAGGGGGGAGGGGGTGGGGGGGGGGGGGGGGGGGGGGGGGGGGTTAAAAGGTGTTTGAACGGCATTGGCGTAAAAAAACCCCCCCAAAAAAAAGGTGGGGGGCCCCAATTTTCATTTTCAAATTTTTTGGAAATTTTTATTTCTTCGCCCCCGATGCTTTCACTTGGTTTGGGCCCCTTTGAGGCTTTTTTATTAGAAACTTTTCCCCACCCCTTTTTGGGTTTTCTGGTAATCTGTGATGGCCCCAAAAAGTTAGGTCTGATGGGGTTTTTCCCCTTTTTTTCCCCCCGTTGGTGCCCGGGGGGTTTCCCGGGGCTTATTTAAAAACCTGCCCCACCCCCCCTCCCCCCTATCTCCCCCCCCCCTCTCTTGTTTTGACTCGGGTTTTGCTTTTGGGGCCCCTTTTCATGCATTCCCCTTCCCCGTTATATTGGGTTTTTGGAGGTTTTTTTCCCCCTTTTTGTGCAAAACCCTTGTCTGTTTTGCTGTTTCCCCCTTTAAAAGGCTTAATTTTTCTCGGGGGTAAAGAAGCTGGTTTGCTGAGAGGGGAGGGGGGGGAGAGAGGAGAGAGAGAGGGGGAAGAGAGAGAGGAAGGGGGAGGAAAGGAGAGAGAGAGAGAGAGGATTTCCCAAAATTTTTTCTTTTTCATCGGCCTCGGCCACAAAACAAAAACAATGGGGGGCTTTTGGGTAAGAGAGAGTCCTGCAATGGTCTACTTGAATTTTTTTTTTTAAAAAAAATAAACTTCAGTAGTTTTAGGGTAAATTTTTTTAAAAAAATTTAAAAAAACCTTCCCCATTTTGGCAATTTAAACACTTTTTTCCAAGTAGATCTTATCTTTTTTTGCAGAGTGGGGGGTGTTTGTTGCACCCTTCGTTTTTTGTTTTTAAAACATAAAAATTATCTCCCAAAAAAAATTTTTTTAGTTTGCCTTTTTTTGTTTGTTTTTAACTGCAGTTGTGTATCTGCAGAAAAAAAAAAAAAAAAAAAAAAACCCGGGTTTTTAACTTTTAAGGGGGTTTTAACTTTTTTGGGAAAATTTTTAAAAAAAAGGGGGTTTTTTTTTTTTTTTTAAAGTTTCCAAAAACAATTTTTGGGGGGTAAATAAAAGCGGGGTTTTTAAAAAAAAATGTAGGGTGTTTTTAAATTTATTGCATTTGGGATGGGGCTTTTTTCCCCCTTCCCGGGGGGATCCTTTCCATTTTGGGGAAAAAAGGGGGGGTTTTTTTATTCCCTCTAGCTCTTTTTTTTTCCATAAATGGCCCAAAAAAAAATAGAAAAAAAACAGGGGGGGAAAAAAATTTAAAAAAATAAGAGAGGGGGAAAAAAAAAACCCCGGGGGAAAAAAGAAAGGGGAACCCTTTTAAAAAAAAAAAAAGGGGAAAGGGGGGGAAAAACAAAAGGAAAAAAACCCCCAAACAAAAACAGAGAAACAAAACTAAAGAAAAAGAAACTGAAATTTTGTCCTACCTGCAACTCCCTTTTGGGGATGCCGGGGGCTCTTTCAGAGTGATTTTTTTTTTTTTTTTTTTTTTTTTTTTTTTTTTCGACCGGGTGGTGAGATTTGGACATCGGGGATAGGCATGGGATGTCCATTCTGCAGTGGGGTTTCCCCCTGTAGAAACCCCTTTTTGTACATTTTTGGGGACTTTGTACTTTACATTTTGGGTTTTTTCCCTTTTTTAAAGGTGTTTTCCTTTTTAGTTTTTTGAAATTTTTGGGGGGGTTTTTATTTTAAAGGGGAATGGCTGGCTTTTCCCCAACACAGTCTGGTTTTTTTTCCCTTTTTGGGGGAAAGTGGTGGTTTGGCATTGTTTTCGTCTGTTTTCCGTTGCTTTTTTCAAAAAGGACGGTTTTGGGGGTTTTTTTAAAAGGGGGGTTTTCAAAATGCGGGTTTTTAAAAAAAGGGGTTTTGGGAAAAAACCGCTGGAGCCCCTGGGTTTTAGTGGGGGGGACAGACAGCCCTGATGGGGATTTTTTTGGCTGGTAGGCTTAAAAAAATTTTTTGGGTTTGGGGGTCGTACTTAAAAAAGGGTTTTTTTTGGGCTTTTTTTATTTTTTTTACGTAATACTTACTAGTATGTTTCCCCTTTTATTTCTGTTTTTTTCGAGCCGTTTTTTCCGTTTTTTAATTTTCGAATTTTTTGTTTTTTCAGTTTTTCAATGATTTGTGATTATAGGAGCAAATTTTAAAAATCGTAAGGGGTTGCCTTAGTTATGTGGGGGGGCCCCGCAAAAATTTTTCGATTAAAAAAAGAATTTTTCTGGTTTTAAAGGCACGTGTATGTGTGTTTTGTCCTTTTTAGTGTTTTGGGGTGCGTGTTGGGGCGCGCGCGCGCGCGGGGGAAAGTGTGTGTGTTGTGTGTGTATCGTGTGTGTCAAAAATTTTAAGTGTTTTAAAAGGAGCAAAGTTTTTTTTAAATCGATAAGGGGTTTTCCTTATTTAAAAGGGCAGGGCTCCCAAAAAGTATCGATTGAAAAAAAAATTTTTTGTGGTTTTTTTAAAATGCGGTTTTTTGTGTGTTTTTTGTCCGGGGTTCGTGTGTATGGGGTTTTTGGGGGCTGTGTGTTTTGTGTGTGTGTGTGTGTGGGGTGTTGCGCCGTTTTCGCGCGTTTTTTTGGGGTGTGTGTGTGTATCTTTTTTTGGGGGTTTTTGTGTGTATGTGTAGTGTATGGGGGTGTGTGTGTGTGTGTGTTTTGTGTGTGTGTGTTTTGGGGGTGTTTGGGGAAAATGGGGTACTGGAGTGGGCCCCCGGGGGCCCATGCTTTTTATGAGATTTTCCAGGTGGCATTCTTTGTGGGTTTCGGCCTGCCCCTCTTTCTATTTTTGCGGGGCCTTTTTTTTTTTTTTTTTGGGTTTTTTTTAAAAAAAGAGAATTGGAAAGAGGGGTGGACACCTCCGGAAACCCCATGTTTTTGGGTTTTTTGAGTTGAATGTTAAAAATGACACATTTTTGGGAAAACCCCTTTTTTTTTGGGAAAGCGATTTCTATTTTGAAGGGGATGGGTGCGTTGGATAGGGGGAAATTTGGCGAATATTGGTGTAAATTTTTTTTTTGGGGTTTTCCCCAATTTTTTATTTTTTAATACCTTTTTAAATTTTTTTCACCCCTTTTTGGGGTTTCAACTTTTGCCAATTTTAAAAAGGGAAGGGAAAAGGGAAAAAAATAGGGTGTATTACCACCTTTTTCGGTGCTGAAAAAAAGTTAAAAAAAACTGGGTGGGTGTGTGCCCCCGTGCGAGTAGGCATACACTGACAAAACGAAAAAAAAGAAAAGAAAAGAAAAATATACCCCCAGGGGCACATATGCTTTCACAAAAATTTAAACTGAATATAAAAGAGCATTCTTTTGAAAAAAAAAGGTGTTCGCGCTGCAGTGGGTAAGGGGGCTTGGCTTCTTCCTGACTGTTAGTACGGTTCGCAGAAAAACCCCGCTTTTGTTTTTCCCCCCCCCCCCCCCCCCCCCCCCCCCCCCCCCCCCCCATCCCCCCTCTCTTTTTTTGGGGGGGCATGACATGTCTTTTCCCCCTGATCCGGGGCCCCATAGTCAAAACAAGTACTTCAAAGATTTTTTGTTTTTGTTTTTTTGGGGGGTTGGGGTTTTTGGGTTTTGGTGGGTTTTTGGTTTTTTTTGTGGGTTTTTCTTTTTAAAACCCCGTTTTATAGTTTGTGTGGGTTTTTTTTCTTCGATTTTTTAGTTTTTTTTTTCTGAACTGATATGGAAATTTTTTTTAAAAGGGGTTTTTTTTGTAATGTTTGGATTTTACATGGGGGGAACTCACAGCGGGGGTAAAATTTTTCTATAAAAAAAAGGGGGGCACTGCAAATTTGCAAACAAGCAAAAATACTATGTTAAACTCGCATGAAAAGCATGGCTTTATATAATTTTTTTCATTTCCTTTAACGAAAAGGCCCCTTGGGAAAAATTTTAAAAACGTTTAAAAAAATTTTTCCCAATTCTAAGACAAAAAAAAAACTCAATATATTTACGGAAGATACTCCTTTTACACAAAAAAAAAGAACGTTTAGATAAAAGCGAAAAGGGGATAGAATGTATTTTGCATGTAAAAAAACTCTGATCACGAGGTTTTAGCCATTTCCTTAAAAACAATTTTGAATTTAAAAAAAAGGAAAAATTAAAGATTTTAGGGAAATTTTCATTATTTAGTGTTAAATTTCAGGGGAAAAGGTTTTTTGTTGGGAAATGATATGGACCAAACAGAGAGAAACCCGTTTTTTTCAAATTACAAAAAAAGAAAGAAAACTTAAAAAAACCCCAACCCTAATAATAGCAGGGGGCTGGAAAACCCCCTTCTAAATTTTCCAAAAACCCGATTATTACAATTATAAAATTTTTTAAATAATTTTTAAATTTTTAAAGAAACGGTTTGGGGAAAATGTCCCAAAACTTGTTGGGGCGATATTTGGGGGGAAGCTTATTCCAGGAAAAAAAACTTGGGATACATGGGGAAAACCAACCCCCTTGCAAACAAAGGGGCCCCCGGATTTTTTTTTTAGAATTTTAAATCTTATTAATTTAAAATAAAAAAACAGACATTTCCGTTTGGATTAGGGCGATCTTTGATGATAAAGTTTTTGGGTATTGCTATTAAAAAAAAAGAAAAGGGAAAAAAAGGGTTTTTGGGAAAAATTTTAAACCCTCTTTATCAAAAGACAAAGACTAGTTAAAAAAAGTTAACCCTTTCGATCGAAAGAGTAAAAAGGCAGTACGCTACTTCCTTATGTCGAGAGGCCCTAAAAAGAAATCCTAATGAAACCCAAAAAAATTTTTTTTTTTATTTTTAGATCAATATTTTTTAACAATTGGGGTTATGGAAAAAGAGCAGACCAATATCTTAAAGCTATCAAAAAAAATAAA
>CM060320.1:1126950-1129450 GCA_030674155.1 Stramonita haemastoma
TGCACAACAATGTTCAGTTCAAGGTATTGTTCAACTACTCACGAATGTTTTACCGTTTGAGTTTTTCTTTAAACAAAGGTTATTTTGGGTGGTGGATGTGTGGTAGCTACTTTCAGCAATGTTCCTGCTGACTGTTTCTCTGTCTGTCTCTGTCTCATACATATCAGAGCATATTATGCATGTATTCAGTTGGGGGGGGGGGGGGGTGCGTGCGAGCAATGCGTGTGTTTGCGGCGCGCGGGCACGTGGTGTGTGTGTGCGCGTAGTACAATGTGTTGTTAGGACAGTACGCGTCAGTACAACATGACAATTTATGTGATGAAAGAGGAAAAATGAATTAAAAAAATTAATGATGTGAAGCAGATCTCTTAGAAAACAAAAACCACTCAACAAAAGAAACCAGATCTTAGGTGTATTAAAGAAATGACTGCATCCTTAGGCCCAGTGCATTCGTTTGTAATTAAACACCTCGTATCATGTTTAAGACACATTGCCCAGAATACCTACAGGCCTACTGGGTCATACTCTGAAAGTACACCCATAAATGATCCTCATCATTACATGGTGCTTTGAACCTTTTGGACCACAGTGCTATTCTATTTTGTGTGTGTTCGTGTGGCAACTGCCCTGCACTGAGCTGTGCTGTGGTGCATCAATTGTATATTTTTCATGATATTAATGTTTTGCCTACACTTTTACCAGCTTTCGTTCAGACAGACTTGCTAGATTCAAGCCAGGCTGTTCTCTTTGTGGCTGTGGTATCACCACAAGAACACACCACCCATATTAAAGATGTTAGTAAAGTGTGTTATCCCTTTACAGTAGAAAACTCTCTTGGTGCCGTGGGCTCTGTTACTGCACAAAGTCAGGGTAGGATGGGACTCCAATCGGTCTTTTGTCACATCTTATTTATCTGGCCCTTATTTTTGAGGGTGTGTATGGGCAGGCACGCCTGTATTTGTGACACTGCACCACATAAGGAGTCGCATTGCACCAAGGGTCAGTTTTTAGTTATTGGCATGTTAATTAAAATGGCTATACAATACCAAAAAACAAATTGAAAATCGGACAGTTCTATCAAGTTATTACAACTGCAGGAAATGGCAAAATGAGAAATTGACAAGTTTGTAGGTGGCCAGAATGAGGACTTGGCTATTTTCAAAACACGTTTAAAGACAAAAGGAAACAAAATTATGACGATATTTCACTTCAATGTAAAATAAGTGCTGGAGTTTTATAATCAATAAAAATCTCAAAATCCACAACCTCACCCCCACCTGCCCAAAATGTCGCCTAGGAGAAAAGTGGGTTATGTGCTAAGCGACTCATTTCGTGGGTGGAGCGTCACATTTGTGTTAGCCTTTTTTGTGTGTTGGCAACCGCCTTGCACTGTGTTGTGATGCATCATATTAAAGATTATGATTAGTTTTATGTGTTATACTATGTGTTGTTGCGCAAACTGGACCAGCATGTTCCGCCACAAAAGCAGCGCCACTCACATCAAAGATGCTAGTAAAGTCTGTGTGCCTACAGTTAGATCACTCTCATGACACTGCAGAGATTTCTGTTACTGCGCAAAAGTTGGGGTATGATGGGACTGAAAAAATAGCGGTTTTGTCACATTTTCTCTACATGTATATGTGACTTGTTTTTGAGCGTGTGTATGCAGGTTGCCCTAGCGTGTAATTGCGATTGACGTGTGTGAACACGACCCTTCACTGTGCTGTGGTGCAATTTATTGAGTCAATATTTTATGTAAAAACTGCGTATTGTTTTATACACTGTACCAGCTTTTGTTCCGTCTTTACTGTATTCGCCAGGCTGCCTCTTTGGGGCTGTGGTTATCACTACAAGAACAGCGTCACCCCAACAACCTCCATGGCACAGTGGTTGAGAGCTGGTAAAGTGAGCCCAGCAATGTCTGTTCCTGTCCAGTTCGCAATGTGTCATCCATGCCACTAACCACAGCTGCTCTTCTCTCCTGACAAAGATACATAAGTTTTTTGCTGACCACTAATGTACAAGATGTGTGTTTGGTTCGCATAGTGGACCTGGGTTTTAATAGCATCAATCTAGAGGACTTCATGGGAATTTGTTTTCAGGATCGTTTGAAATGCATTACATTGTATCATATTCCATTGAAAGCATTTCCATTGTTTTATATTGTATCATACTGTAATGTTTGCTTTATGTTGTATTGTACTGCAGTACATTGTATTGTTGACCACTTGCAGTCAAGCAGACTTCAAAATGATCTTTCTTTTTATATGTGTATCTGAGTGGACGTATTTGATGTCCAATCTATTGTTCGCACCTCGGAAACACGGCACAACTGTACAGTCTGGGATGTGTTTTTTGTACAGAGGTTGTGTATACTACATTCCACCGTAAAATCGAAGTGCATACAACTGAACATTTTCAACCACTACCCAAGAAAACAGAGCATCGAACAATTCACAGGTGTGTCTCTAAATAGAAACACAACGCTCTGATTGTCGCC
>CM060320.1:1131950-1139450 GCA_030674155.1 Stramonita haemastoma
GCAGGCAACCCTGGATATATTAGGAAAAAGGCAGTGGCACTATGTGTATTTTTCAATCTTTTCTCACTGGGGAAATGAAGGGGAGTTTCATATTCAGAAGTATATATTTCGTGTAAAGTCAGTAGCACTAGTGTAGATTTTTAAATCTTTGTTTTGCAGATGCATTTAGCTAAATGCAAACATAAAGAGAATGTATTTCAGAATAATTCTGGATTGGTGGTCTGGAGGTAACACACCTACCTACCTACATAGCTAAAAGTCAAATCAAGGATTGCGTCTAGCTTACTGGCACATCAAACAGAACATTTGAGGCTATTCTTCTTGGTTCTTGTGAATGCTCAGACAGCAACAACAAAGGTTATTTTGTCATAGGAACAAACATACACTGCACTGCCCTTAGCCCCTGACAGGTCAGGTCATAGGAACAAACATACACTGCACAGCCCTTAGCCCCTGACAGGTCAGGTCATAGGAACAAACATACATTGCACTGCCCTTAGCCCCTGACAGGTCAGGTCATAGGAACAAACATACACTGCACTGCCCTTAGCCCCTGACAGGTCAGGTCATAGGAACAAACATACACTGCACTGCCCTTAGCCCCTGACAGGTCAGGTCATAGGAACAAACATACACTGCACTGCCCTTAGCCCCTGACAGGTCAGGTCATAGGAACAAACATACACTGCACTGCCCTTAGCCCCTGACAGGTCAGGTCATAGGAACAAACATACACTGCACTGCCCTTAGCCCCTGACAGGTCAGGTCATAGGAACAAACATACACTGCACTGCCCTTAAGCTCCTGACAGGTCAGGTCATAGGAACAAACATACACTGCACTGCCCTTAAGCTCCTGACAGGTCAGGTCATAGGAACAAACATACACTGCACTGCCCTTAAGCCCCTGACAGGTCAGGTCCAGCACGTTAGACTTCGGTGTTGGAGCAAATTGTTGTCTTTTAAGATTTTGGGGTTGTTTTCTTTCAAAGAAAAAAGGCATGAGAAATGGACCAGGTAGGCAGAAAATAGTCACAAAGAAGGTGACTGGAATAAAGGGATAGAAAAGTGGGAATTCCTAGCACATATTTTTCCAGAAGATGGACTGACACTCCCCTCCTCTCTCCCCTTTCCCCCTATCCCATATACAGGGGGAACTTGATGGTATAAAAACATGATATAACGATGGCTTGACCACCAGCATTCCCCTTGTTAAACAGCAGCCAGCTGCCTGGGGGCTTGTATATGCACAGGCAAGCTTGAAGACACGCAGCTGTGGTGTACAGCATGAACACGCTTACCAACCCTTGTTCCCACGGCGCTAAATTTGTTAGAAAAATGTAAACACATCCCGATGAGTTTCTCCCCTACGCTCCACGCGCAGCCATTTTTCAACACGACCAAGTGGTACCCGTCACGTGACAGCTGGGGCCACCTGGTGGCGAGGCGAGCGAGGTACAACAAGGGAAGCCACCCACCCACGTGTTTCCTTATTTTGACACCTCCAGTTTAGGGAGTGTGGCGGAGGGTAGCGGGACTTCAAACTGCCCCTGTCATCAGCAGGCCTGGGCAGGAGGAGACAGGGGACACATGCTGTGGTGCCGGGGAGGGAGGGGGAGGTGCTCCTGTTGTTGTTATTGCCCTTTGTTTACCCTTTAGCCTTCTTGGCTCTAATACCCTTCTGCTTGTTGGAAGCAGGCCTGTATTGTATATAGGCTGCTTTCCGTTTTCTTCTTTCTTTTTTCTGTTCCAGTGTAAACTGCTGATGTTTTTTTTTAGGGGGAACTGTGTTTAATATGGTGCAATATGTATCACCCTTCTGTTGGAAAGGTTCAGATTGAAAGTGTGCCTGTTGAAGTTTTAGGGCTTCTTCTTCTTCTTCTTCTTCTTCTTCTTCTTCTTCTTCTTCTTCTTCTTCTTCTTCTTCTTTCTTCTTCGCAATTCTTCTTCGCAATTCTTCTTTGCAATTCTTCGTAATTCTTCTTCTTCTTCTTCTTCGCAATTCTTCTTCTTCTTCGCAATTCTTCTTCTTCGCAATTCTTCTTCTTTCGCATTCTTCTTCTTCTTCTTCTTCTTCTTCTTCTTCTTCTTCTTCTTCTTCTTCTTCTTCGCAATTCTTGCTTCTTCTCTTCGCAATTCTCTTCTTCGCAATTCTTCTTCTTCGCATTCTTCTTCTTCGCAATTCTTCTCTCTTCGCATTCTTCTTCTTCTTTTCTTCTTCTTCTTCTTCTTCTTCTTCTTCTTCTTCTTCTTCATTCTTCTTCTTCCATTCTTCTTTCTTCTTCTTCTCTTCTTCTTCTTCTTCTTCTTCTTCTTCTTCTTCTTCTTCTTCTTCTTCAATTCTTCTTCTTTCTTCTTCTTCTCTCTTCTTCTTCTTCTTCTCTTCTTCTTCTTCTTCTCTCTTCTTCGCTTCTCCTTCTTCGCAATTCTTCTCTCCCTTCTCTCTCTCTCTCTCTTCTTCTCTTCTTCTCTTCTCTCTCTCTTCTCTCTCTCTCTCTCTCTCTCTCTCATCATCTCCCCTCCGCTACATCCTCTCCTCTCCTCTCTCTCTCTCTCTCTCCTCTCTCCCCTCTCTCTCTCCTCTCTCTCTCTCCTCTCTTCTCTCTCTCTCTCCTCTCTCTCTCTCCTCCTCCCCCTCCCTCCCCCCTCTCTCTCTCTCTTCCTCTCTCTCTCCTCTCTCTCCTCTCTCCTCTCCTCTCCTTCTCTCTCTCTCTCCTCTCTCTTTTCTCTCTCTCCTTCTCTCTCTCTCTCTCTGTGTTTTGTTTGTTTTGTTTTGTTTTGTCTCTTGGATGTGGGTTTTGTTTGCTTGAGTGTTTTATGCACCCATATTCTAATTATTTATTCATATTGCAATAACATTAGTTCAGCTTGTGCAAGCCAGAAAAGTATATATAGAAAAGAAAAATGTAAAAAAATGTAAATCCAAATAAACAATATAGAGCACAACAAAACACAAAAATAAGAGAACAACAGTAAGGAAATGGTAGACAGAAGTTACATATACACTTTTTTTTTAAAATTTAGTGTAAACATATAAAAACGGCTAACGTAACAGATAAAACAACTCTTTCTTTTCCTGGCTGTGTTTAAGTAGAAGAGAAAAAACAGCAAAAAAAGCCCATACCAAAGTCATGTCTTTCTGACGCAATACACACATCATTTGCAAACAACATGATATAAGAAAACACAACCTAAAAAAAGAAAATGAAAACTAATTTCTTGCCTCACTAGAACCCATCCCACTTCTCATCACTCCTCCCCCCCCCCCCTCCACAGACACATAACAAACCTAGAACAAGCAAGATTCGTTGGGGGGAAAAGAACAGAAAACAAAAGAGATAGATGTAGTCTACACATCAACTACAAACAACAGAATCATAAAAAAACCCACAATCACAACTTTAAAAAAAAAAAAAAGAAATTACGAAAACTCGTTCCTCATCTCACCAAAACCCATCCCTCCCCCCCCCCCCAACAAACACATAACAGATAAGATTCATTGGTGGAGGGGGGGAGGGGAGAGAAAAAAAAAGAAGGCAGAGGATTGACCACACAGGCACACGGTGGGGTGGGTCCTTTACTATGTGGACGCCATGTGCAGAGGGGAAAACTGTCCCTGTGGTCTGTCATCTATGACCCACGCTCTGCTGGCCTCGCCTTCCTTCCGCACGTGCACTTCGTTTGCCATCTGCCAAACACACCAACAACACACACGGTAGGGGCATCTAGCCTAGTATAGTATAGGCCAGCAGACTGCTATACTATGCTGCCTACTGCTCCCCCCCCCCCACCCCCCACCATACTGTTTCTGTTTGGTTTGCTTTGGGCTTGGTTTGGGTTTGGCTTTCGTATACTTGTATGCACACAGACTTGGGACTTAATGATGTTATGTTTGGTCAGAGATGTGTGTGTGTGTGTGTGTGTGTGAGAGAGAGAGAGAGAGAGAGAGAGAGAGAGAGAGAGAGAGAGAGAGAGAGAGAGAGAGAGAGAGAGAGAGAGAGAGAGAGAGAGAGAGAGAGTAATCTTTATTTTTCAAGGGTTACAGAGTAAGCATTACATACTTTTTTTTCATCCGGCCCTTGCCCAGATCAGGGAATAAAGCTAAAAAAAAACAACAACCCTTCCTACCCCTACATACCAGCATCACCACCAACAGCAGTTCAACCAAAAGAGAGAGGAGAGAGAGAGAGAGAGAGAGAGGAGAGAGAGAGAGAGAGAGAGAGAGAGAGAGAGAGAGAGAGAGAGGAGAGAGAGGAGAGAGAGAGAGAGAGAGAGAGAGAGAGAGAGAGAGAGAGACTTTAGGAATCAAGTTTGATTGAAGAATGAATATTTCACAGAAGCATTCTTTGTCTACAGAAAATAGATTTGGTGGAAATGGCGCGATGAGAAAGGATGCCACAGTGAGGAAAGCTCCCCCCCCCCCCCCCCATACATTGCACACAGCCCAGAGGCCAGGAGCTGCGGCATGGGAGACAACTTCCTGCAAGTCCTTCTGCCAGGGCTAGGAACATGGTGCTTGTTTCATAAATACCCCCCCCCCCCCTCCACACACACACACACACACATCAAGCACACACACACACACACACACACACACACACACACACACACACACACCACACACACACACACACACACACACACACACACACACACACACACACAAAAAAAAACCCCTCCCTACCCCTACATACCAGCATCACCACCAACAGCAGTTCAACCAAGAGAGAGAGAGAGAGAGAGAGAGAGAGAGAGAGAGAGAGAGAGAGAGAGAGAGAGAGAGAGAGAGAGAGAAAACACTTGAAACACTTTGAAACACTTTTATTAAGGGATAAGAATAAGCACACATAATGGCTTGTTTACATCCAGCCCTCAATCAAAGAAAATCATAACAATGAAAACAAATCAACTGCAACTTTATGAAAAAAAAAAAAAAAAAAAAAAGAGGAGAAAAAAAAAACACATAAAAAATCGTTGTAACATCATAGAAATGCATGTCAAAAAGGAGATTTTGTATTAAAAAATAAAAATAAAAAAAATAATAAGAGAAAGAGAGAGAGAGAGAGAGAGAGAGAAGAGAGAGAGAGAGAGAGAGAGAGAGAGAGAGAGAGAGAGAGAGAGAGAGAGAGAGAGAGAGAGAGAGAGAAGAGAAGAATGAGCACAGAGGAAAATAAAATGCAATGCCAGACAAGAGAAGATATTATGTGAATGTGCCTGTATATTCATTCATTAGGATCGAATGATACTTATTTTTAAAAGTATATAAACTAGTATTGACATTAACTGAGGATGAAACATCATTCCATAATAAACCACCAGAGTAAGTAAGGCTAGATTTGAACAGATCAATTCTGGGCAGTGGTAACATTATTTTGTGAAAATAGCGACACTCATTTATCTTAAACTTGTTTATCAATGAAGGTGGAGCAGAGCCAGACATAATTTTGAACATAAAAATTGCCTTATTGTATCTTAACTTCCATTTCAGAGGGAGAATATCAAGTGAGATGTAATCATTACATGACAATGATGATGATTTTAGTAGAAGTACTTTAAGAGCACGTCTGTACATACTTGCCAATGGTTTTAAAGTGTTTTCGCTCGCCGTATCCCAAACTGTTGATACATAATTTATGTGTGGCTCAATAAAAGCATGATAAAACAGTTTACGAGAGTGTGAATTTAGGAAATGTTTTATCTTCATTAGCTGATAAATCTTTATTGATATGATTTTACACACCATTTTTACATGTTCAGACCATGACAGATTGTTATCAATTACTAATCCTAGAACTTTATGAAAATCAACTTCTTGAACTACATTACCACTGATGTCCAATGAACTACGGATTTTAGAAAGGTTCTGCCGTTTTTGTCTGGTAGTTATAATCATATGTTTACTCTTATGAGGGTGGATGCTCATATGATTTGAATCAGACCATTTTATCAGTTGTTCTATATTAGTCTGTAAGGTAAAAATCACGTCATCTAATTTAGTGTGGCTAGTATGTAATGTTGTGTCATCTGCAAACATTTCACAGTTAGCTTTTAAACAGAGGGGTAAATCATTAATATATATTGAGAATAGTATGGGTCCCAAGATGGAACCTTGAGGAACACCGAACAAAATGGGCAAAATAGAAGATTTAGATTCCTCAATTAAAACAAGTTGTTTACGATTGTCTAAAAATGATGACATGAGTTCTATTGTATTATCTGAAAGACCATACAGTTTCAGTTTTCTTAGAAGAAGCTTGTGATCAATCAAATCAAATGCTTTTGAAAAATCAACAAACAGGACACCAGTAATTAAATTGTTATTTATGTTGGTTAGCCATTTGTCAACTAAGTTCGTTAGTGCAGTGTGACACGAATGGTTTTTTCCAAATCCAGATTGATTGGGATGAAATAGGTCATGCTTATTGAAGTGGCTAAGAATGTGCTGTCTAATATGATTTTCTAAAGGTTTAGATAAGTTAGATAATATAGAAATAGGTCGATAATTTGCAGGATTAGAACGATCACCAGCTTTATGGAGTGGCAAAACTTTGGCAACTTTGAAAGCTTTTGGAAAACGATTTTTTGCTATAAATAGATTGAATACATAGGTCAATGTTTCTGAGATAACTGGAGCTGCTATTTTTAAGATCTTACCATTGATACCATCTAGCCCACATGTGCCTGTTTGTTTTAAATGAGTCAAAGCATTGTAAACTTCATTCACAGACATGAATGGAATATTAAGTTTTGATGAGATGTTTTTAGAAGCACAGAATTCATCTAGTACTTCAAGATTATTTAAGTGAGAGGTGTTAGTTTGGATAGTTGATAGAGCTATATTACAAAAATGATCATTGAGTTTATCTGGCACTATGTCTAAAGGAAGTGAAGATTTAGGTCTAAAATCCTTTTTAGTTAAGCGGTTAATGGCATTCCACATAGATTTATTATTAGACTTGTCAGAAACAAGCTTTTGAAAATACTCCTTTTTAGCCTGTCGTTTCAAATATGTGACAAGATTTCTTTGTTTAGTAAATTCATCCCTTGTTCCATTGATCAATAACAAATCTCGTAATTTTATTGCATCTTCAACATGTTTGGTCAACCATGGTGGTTTAGGGTCAGTTTTAACTCGTTTAGTTTTTAAAGGTGCATGTTTGTCATAAACATTCAAAAAGTTATGATACCAAATTTCAAATGCATTATCTGGATCCGTGAACTGGTAAACTAAAGGAAAATGTGAATTATTTAAATCCCCAAGGAAACTGTTTATGTCAAAATGTCTAAGATTTCTGTATTTAAGCCACTTATGGCTGTTCTTTGGAATACTAACTCCCTTTCTTGACCATGTAAAGCACACAGGGAAATGATCACTACACCCATAGGTTGGAGAACAAACCTCTAACATATTGTTTATTGCCGTCGTATAAACATGGTCAATCAGGGTTTTCGAAGTAGCTGTGACTCTTGTAGGTTTGTCAATCAATTGGACCAGTTGGAA
>CM060320.1:1144450-1149450 GCA_030674155.1 Stramonita haemastoma
TTACATGTGCTGTCCATGAGAGATTATTGTCTATTGTAATACCTAGGACTTTGTGATTGTCCACTTCTTCAATTAGGGTTTTGTTTATGAATACAGGGGAAGTGGAGTTGTCAGATTTTGTCTTTTTTGCTTGTGGTGATAAGCATTAGTTTGTTTTTTTGTGGATTGAGGGACATATGGTTTTGTTGACACCATTTCTCAAGAGAGTCAATACTTTTTTGTAATGAAACTGATATTCTATCTATGTTGGTGTGGCTAGTATGTATTGTTGTATCATCACAAAAGAGAAGAGGAGAGAGAGAGAGAGAGGAGAGAGAGAGAGAGGAGAGAGAGAGAGGAGAGGAGAAGAGAGAGAGAGAGAGAGAGAGAGAGAGAGAGAGAGAGGAGAGAGAGGAGAGAGAGGAGAGAGTCAATCAATCAATCAATCAAAAATTTGATTGATTGATTGATTGATTGACACACACACACACATTTTATTTCGTGATGTGTGGTGATACAGACAATGGTTTGTAATTTGTGTTGCTGTTTTGTACTAGATGTATTATACTCATTATATACTGAATGCAGACCTTGGATATTCTTTTCTCCAAATACAAAACATTTTCGACAGATTGGTAGAAGAACATTGCTTTGTGAAAAGAAAAAGAATAGCAACGAGGACAACTACACCTCAGAAAGCGCTACTAGATCTACTACGACAACGACAACGATGATGAATTCGAATACTGTGTTACCGCTCTCTCCCGATATAATACCCTCACTGGTTTACTAGATCTATTGCTTCCACTACTGGTGCTTCTGCTGCTGCTGCAATGACTATCACCTTCTGCCACACATGCTGATGTTCTGTATACCAGAATCTCCTCCTCCTCCTCCTCCTCCTCCTACTACTACTACTACTACTACTACTACTACTACCACACACACACACTAACTAACTAACCAACCAACTAACTAGCTAACTAGCTAGCTAGCTAACTAACTAACTAACTAACTAACTAACTAACTAACTAACTAACTAACTAACTAACTAACAAACAAAACAAAAAACCTTGCAATTCTGTCGTATATATCTCTGAACTTAATTAAGCAATCCTCACTCACCACTACACCCCCCCTCTCCCTTACCACCCCCCTCCCCGAACGCCCCCCCTCCCCCCCCCCCCCCCTTAGTGTCAGCAGCCAATTAATTTCCACGGCTGACTGCACAGATGACGCCTTGTTTACCCACTGGGCCCTCTCCTTGTTTGTTCACAGCCCCTTAATGTGTGTGTGTGTGTGTGTGTGTGTGTGTGTGTGTGTGTGTGTGTGTGTGTGTGTGTGTGTGTGTGTCCGCCACTCTGTTCTTTGCTCACCCCAGTGAATAAGGTAGTATAGTGTAGGTAGGTAGGGAGGTAGTTAAGTATAGTATAGTATAGTATAGTATAGTATAGTATAGTATAGTATAGTATAGTATAGTATAGTATAGTATAGTATAGTATAGTATAGTATAGTATAGTATAGTATAGGTAGGGAGGTAGTTTGGCATTGGTTCATCATCTGGAACTGCTTCCCTGTCGCTCCTCATGGGAATGTTGTTGTTGTTGTTGGGTGTTCCCCAGCTTAACTAACTAACTAACACCCTGTGGGTGTTTCTCCCAAGATGCAGTTAGTCTGTCTGTCTCACTGGCTCATCTCTTCCCACCTGGGAATCACTGCCAGACTGAAGTAGTGTAGGGGAGAGAGAAGCTGTGTCTGTATGAAGGGAGGGTTTCAACTCCATTGCCCAAGCTGTAATAATGCAGCTAGACTTTGACTTCCGATCATTTTGTTGTTATTGTTGCCCTTTGTTAATGGAGAGTGTAGGTTGTTACACTAAGAGCTTGTCCTGGCTGAAAGCAATCTCAACACAACATTCCCACAGCATAACAAAGCTTTCATGTCGGGCTTGATATCAATACATACTTTAATTGGGTCGCTCCATAAGACTCCGGCCAGTAAATGATGATAGTAATGATAATGATAACATATGGCATTTCATGAATTCAATTTAATTCACTGTCACAGCCTTTGGCCTGGGTCATCAGTAATGGGGAATGTTGCTCAGAGATCCCGTTTGAGAACAGAAGGGTCAAGGAGTTCTTCCCCTTGAGGGATTTGTCTTGTCTCCTGACCACCTGTACTGGGCAGTCTGTCTCAGAGGCACTGCATTGGAAGTGGCCAGCAGTGTGTCTTGGGCAAATTGATTACACCCTCTCTGTCTCTCTCTCTGTCTCTCTCTCTGTCTCTCTCTCTCTCTGTCTCTCTCTCTCTGTCTCTCTCTCTGTCTCTCTCTCTGTCTCTGTCTCTGTCTCTCTCTGTCTCTCTCTCTCTGTCTCTCTCTCTCTGTCTCTCTCTCTCTCTGTGTCTCTCTCTCTCTGTCTCTCTGTCTCTCTCTCTCTCTGTCTCTCTCTCTCTCTTTGTGTCTCTCTCTCTCTGTGTCTCTCTGTCTCTCTCTGTGTCTCTCTCTGTCTCTCCCTCTGTCTCTCTCTCTGTCTCTCTCTCTCTCTGTCTCTCTCTCTCTCTGTCTCCCTGTCTCTCTCTCTCTGTCGCTCTCTCTCTCCCTGTCTCTCTCTCTCTCTGTGTTTCTCTCTCTGTCTCTCTCTGTCTCTCTCTCTCTCTCTGTCTCTCTCTCTCTCTGTCTCTCTCTCTCTGTCTCTCTCTGTCTCTGTATCTCTCTCTGTCTCTCTCTCGCCTTGTTCACATCAGGTGAGAAGTATTAGTGTCACTTGATTGCTTTGGATGTGTAGCTGGGGTTTGACATTGGTTTTGTTTCCTCTTCCGCGTGGATGATTAGGCTGACATTGCTGTTGTTTATTCTTGGTCCCCGGGGGATGCGGGAGGGGGGGATGAGTATAAACAGCATTCCCACCTTCTGGAAATTCTGTGCTAGGAATTTCCTCTTTTTTATCCCCCTCTTTGTTTCTGCCTTGTTCCTTTCCTCCCTGTCACCTCCATCTTGTCTATTTTCTGCCTTTTTGGTCCATTCTCCTGCTGCTTTTTTCCAGAAAGACTTATAAGATAACAAATCTCTCCCACACTGAAGTCGGATGCGCTGGACCTGACTTGTCAGGCGCTTAACGGCAGCGCAACACATTTTCACTTATGTGACAGAAAACAACAGTTGCTTTCAGAGTGTTCAATGACAACCAATAACTTTATTCCGTGTTCTAGATTATATTATAAGTCTTTCGGATGAGACAATAAACCAAGGTTCTGTGCGCAACACACATCTAGCACACACAGACGAACCCAAGACAACAAAAGAGTTCTTCCTGGTAAAAACAAAATCTGTACAGAAAAGGCGCTCTCTCTGGGAAATAACTATCATATACACAGAAAGAAAAAAAGTGGCACTGCTCTTGTGGCGACACGCTTTGCCCAGGAACAGCAACATGAATTTCACGCTGAGACTTGGTGTGACTGACTGGTATACTATGATACAAAACAATGCAATGAGCAGATTGACATTGGTTGTTTTTTCGTGTGTGTGTGTGTGTGTGTGTGTGTGTGTGTGTGTGTGTGTGTGTGTGTGTGTGTGTGTGTGTGGTGTGTGTGTGTGTGTGTGTGTGTGTGTGTGTGTGTGTTGTGTGTGTGTGTGTGTGTGTGTGTGTGTGTGTGTGTGTGTGTGTGTGTGTGTGCGCGTGTGTATTCGTGTTGGGTTTGTCTGTTATCAAAGACAGTGGATTCATTTGATGAAAATGTTTTCACGTTGTTCTGATGTTGATGTGTTGTTTTTTTTCAAGGTCAAACTATTGAATAATGTGATATTAGTTTTCATGTTTAAATTTTTAAAATGACAGATAATAGGATTGATGTAGATCACGTTTATGCTGTTGTGTGGGTTGTTGTTTTTGGTTTGTTTTTGTTTGCTTCTCTGTTTGGGTTTTTGTTTTGTTTTGGGGGTTATCATCATTATTATTTTTTGCATATGTGGGGGTGTATTTCTAATGACAGAATGCTAGTTTGAAAATAAAGCTGAATGATTTTGTTTGTAGTTGTACTGCTTTCCTGTAGCGTCTTTTCACAGCTGTGAAATGCTTTGTTCCTAGACAATGATATATCATAATTATGGTTTGCAGAGGCAATGATCTGTGATACGGTTTGTAGAGGCAATGATCTGTGATACGGTTTGTAGAGACAATGATCTGTGATACGGTTTGTTCCTAGAAACAATGATCTGTGATATGGTTTGTTATCATTGTCATTGACAGGTGATTGGTCTGACATTGTTCTTGTGTATAAAAAGCTCAACCATGATGGTTTGTTATTGTGTGCATTCTTATTGTTCGCACACAGCGGCAGGGGACAGTGTGACATCAGTTCTTTGACCTCAAGGACACAATCAATTCAAATACTTTATCATCTTAAACAGAGAAAGTGTATGATTATTTGCAATGGCGGATGGTTCCTGCGCCCATATTTGCAATGGCATATGAATTATTTGACACTGTCCTTGATCATTCTTCAAAGGTGATGATAAACTTGTTGTTTTTCATTACTCCTAGAGACAACTGATTAGTCTAACAACATTGTTTGCATTTATTTTCAGTTACAAATTAATTTGAGCTTGAAAAAGCATTTGAAAAAGCATCTGAGTGGGTTTTGCTAAGCTCTCAATGGCAGATCATTAATTTGACAAGACGTTTTTGCTAAAAATATTATTGACAGGATTGCAGTTTCGGGAAAACTCTTTTGATATGGTTTTTGTTTTTGTTTTCATCAGAATCGTAGATGATATGTGGCATAACGTTTCAGCTTATTTGTACTGACAGTGGATTTCTTGGGAAGAAAATTAATATAAGAGTTGATAGCCTTTTTGGCTTTTATTTCCGGATGTTGCTGTCGAATTATATTTCCAGCCAATGATGAATTTGAGAAAACCGTTTGGAGGAAATGAATGATTCTTTATTTCTGTACTGTATATTTTAGCTACATTTGTTTGTAATCGAAAAGTGCACTGAGACCTTTGAGGAAAGAAA
>CM060320.1:1154450-1164450 GCA_030674155.1 Stramonita haemastoma
CCCTACAAGTTTGCTCTGGGGCTCTATTCACTAGCCTATTGAGAAATCTACGTCTTTGGTATAGGATATGTAAATTATGTGAATATGTAAATCATGTGACATTCTTTTACAAAAGATTTTGCAAGCATGTTACATTGACATTGAAGAATCAATAGATGCCATTGTTGTCCAGAATTCTCAAAAGATGAGGCTACGGGCTTTCTTGTTTTATTCATTCACACTGACTGGGTGGAGAGAGAGAGAGAGAGAGAGAGGAGAGAGGAGAGAGGAGAGAGAGAGAGAGAGAGAGAGAGAGAGAGAGAGAGAGAGAGGAGACAGACAGACAGACAGACAGACAGACAGACAGAGATGGGAGAGAGAGAGATGGGAGAGAGAGACGGAGAGACAGAGAGAGACAGAGACAGAGAGATATATACGAGAGAGACAGAGTGAGAGAGATTGGAGAGAGAGAGACAGAGACAGAGACAGAGAGACTAAACAACACACTCAGCCACTTTCCCTCTAGTTTTGGTCTCAATGAAACGTGACATGTCTGAATGAACCAGCCTACCCCTTACCCCCAGTCTTTCAAATTCATCACTGTTTCTTTTTTCCACTTTGGAAAGCACCGCCCCCATTCACCAAGGAACAAGAAACAACCCTATACTTCAACATCACCCCCACCTCCTCCCTTTAATCCTCCCTCCCTCCCCACCCATAGAATCACACACACAGAGCCTCTGTGATAATGCTAATGGATTGTTGTCGATTTTCGAAAGATCTTCGATTGGTTTCCGTAGCAAGCAAGTGCACTGGTATTATTCTCCACATTCCGAGACCTGGACGCCTGAGGGTGAGCGAGTGCAGGCGACGTAAACACATCGCAATCATTTCATAATTCAAACCTTTCTCAGCCTGGGCTCCCCCCACCCCCCTCCCCTAAAAAGCGGCATAGACAGACGCCAGCCCAGTTTCAGCTGGCCAGGCAGGGAGAGGTTAGCAAATCCTTCAACATCATTGTAGGGTATTTTGACAAAACCTCAATAGCCCCTGCCAGTGTCAGAAATTACAGATTGTTGGGGCGGACAAAAGGAAGGGAAATAGTGTAGCAGAAAGCTGAAAACAGACCAACAAATGAGAAATATTTGCTTTCGGCTTGCAGTCGACGCCCTGTGAATGCGGCGATTGTTGGCTGCCGCAATGGCCGCTTGTATGAACGACGAATCAATTTCATTCTCAGAGGGGAGGCTATTCTAGCGGTATTGTGGGCCAGGAGGCGTAACTGGCTGGATTAGGGGCAGCAGGGAGTGGAGTGGGGGGGGGGGGGGGGGGGGAGTGTTACAGTGCGGATTAAAAAAGTGACAGCGTATTGGTTTTGGGGTGGCTGGTTTTGCCCATGACCGTATTGTCCGACTCATTAAGAATGGTCGTGAGCTGGTTGACTGTTAGAGGAGGAGGGGGGGGGGAGAGGAAAAAGAAACATTGGGGAAAGGAGGGAAGGAGGGAGGGGGTGGAAAGAAAGAAACATTGTTTCAGTCTGTTCGCTCTCTGAATCAGTTGTCAGATGCTCTGGGTCTATTGTTGCAAGGCTGAAGAAAGAGAATGACTTTCTTTGGGTCCCTTTCTTTCCTCAGTGCCCATTCTCACCATCTTTCTTTCTTTCTTTCTTATTTTTTATGGGTGTCTTGCTCTGTTCATTTTCTTTGTCTTTCTTTTGCTTTGTCTTTGTTCTCCTTCAGAATATCTTTCCCTGTTTTTCCCTATTCTTCTCTTTTTTCCTGTTCTCTTGTCTCTTTTCTTGTTTCCGATTTGTAAAAATATGCAAATTATAGGGAAGAAATAAAAAGGAAGGTGGCAGGTCGGTCCAGACGGTCACCTGCCTAATAAATAAACTGTGAGGTTATGGGTTCCATTCCCAGCCTTGCTCTTTCTTCTCAGTTTGACGGAAATCGAACTGAAAGTCAATTTTTTTCGGAGGAGATTCTAAACCAGTGGGACCCGTGTGATTACTGACTTGTGCAGTCAAAAGAACCCAGGGCAGTCGACAATGGGAAAGAGCAGGGAGGTAGCCTACCTCCCAACTGTTCCGGCAAAGTTAGTAAGTTCGCTTCCCAAATGCATTCCCCAAGTCGAAATGCAGCTAACTTGATTGTGTGTGGGGAGGGCGAAAAACGGTCGCATACGCAAAAGTTTCACCGTTGCTAAACCTCGAAGATCTAGCTAAGGACGTAACCCCCCCCCCCCCCCCCCTGAAAAAAGGGAAGAAATGAAGCCATGACAGGAATGTTCTCAACAACATAATTCTAAGGAAGTTTTCGTTTCTTTTTAAGTTTCAAAATATTAATTTGCTTGCTCATTCATTTATCTGTTTTACTTATGTGACAAGTGTATGAGGCTTCTACTTTTAGAGTAATAGTCCAGTCGTTCTGTCCTCTATGACTGCAGAATACATCATTATATGTTACCTCGTGAGTAGCGTAAGTATCTCCAAACTTGAAGTTGTGTTTTTTTGTTGGTGGTTTTTGTGGGGCTCATTTTATTGTAAAAAGTAATGCGAACCTTGTCCTTTGTTTAATTCATAATTAAATAATGTTCATATGAATTCATTTATACAATGTTCTTATGAATTCATAGTTACATAATGTTTTTATGAATCTGTCTCCATACGTCCCATGACAAAGATGGTATTTGGGGACACATGTCGTTCTCCAGGCTGCTCTGCTGTCTGCAGACAACCTTTTGCTGCAACACCGCCATGTCAAGCAAAGTCCCATCCAATCTTTGATATTGTTGGTCCAGATTTTATCCTTGGATTTTCATAAGCCTGCAAAAGAAATTGTGTGTAAAGGTATGAATGAGTTTGCTTTTGGAGCACTTTGTTTAAGGTTGGGCCCAATTTGGGGCTGATTTTACTGGACAAGAAGGGAAGCCACTGAAACACATCCCTTTCATAGCAGGCGGCACATTTTCCCGCCAAAAAGGCTGACACACACACACACACACACACACACACACACACAGCTGGTAGACATGATTTGTGCGTCGTTTTTGTCTGTCTCCCAATTGAATATATGTTTTGTGCCTGATCCTCTGCGGCATATAAACAAACATATCCTGTCTGAGAGGAGAGAGAGAGAGAGAGAGAGAGGAGGGGGGGGGGGGGGGGGGGGTTAACGGTGTTTGACACGGCATTGGCGTACAAACCCCCCCAAACAAAGGTGGAGGCCAATACAGATGCTATCTGTGGATCACATTTCTTCAGCTCCAGATGCTTTCACTTGGTGTAGGCTTAGAGGCTTTTTTATTAGAACTTTTCCCCACCCCAGTTTGTTGCTGGTAATCTGTGATGAGTGGACATGTTAGGTCTGATGTGGTTCCTCTTTCCGCCAGTTGGTGCTCCTGGTTGCCAGTGCTTAGTTAAATCCTGCCCCCACCCCTCTCCCTCTATCTCCTCCCCCCTCTCTCTGTGTGACTCTGTTGCTGCTGTTGCTGCCTTGTCATGCATTGCCTTCCTGTTATATTGGGTGTCTGGAGGTTTTATTTCCTTTGTGTGCTATCATTGTCTGTTTATGCTGTTTCTCCATTAATGGCTTACACTTGTCTCGAGAAAAGAAGCTGGTTTGCTGAGAGAGAGAGAGAGAGAGAGAGAGAGAGAGAGAGAGAGAGAGAGAGAGAGAGAGAGAGAGAGAGAGGAGAGAGAGAGAGAGTTCAAACTTTTACTGTACATCGGCCTCAGGCCACAATACAAAACAATGGTGGGCGTAGAGTAAGAGAGAGTCCTGCACTGGTCTACTTGAATTTTTTTTTTAATAGAAAATAACTTCAGTAGTTTTAGATAATTTATAAATTTGAAGATCCTTCCCGATTTTGGCACTTGAAACACTTTTTTCCCAAGTAGATCTTATCTTTTTTTGCAGAGTGGATGTTTGTTGCACATTCAGTTTTTCGTATTAATCATAAAAATTATCTCCAAAAAATTATTTCAGTTTGCTTGAATTGTTTGTTTTTAACTGCAGTTAGTGTATCTGCAGAAAAAAAACACGAAAAAAAACCGTTGACAGACTAAGGATTTTGAACTTTGAGAATTAGGAAACTGGGGTTAGATACTTTCTTTAAAGTTTCCAAAAACAATTGGGACATAAAAAAAAGCGTTAGAAAAACTACTGTAGAGGTGTCGAATTCATTGCATTTGTGGATGGACTTTCTCCACTTCCCGACAGACTCCTTTCCATTGGTAAGAGATGTTTATTTATTCATCTAGCTCTTTATTTTCCATAAATGGCCCAAAAGAATAGAAAAACACAGACGAAAGATTATAAAAATAAGAGAGAGAAAAGAAAACCGGACAAGAAAGAAAGAACCTTAAAAAGAAAAAAGGGAAAGGGCACAACAAACAGGAAAAGAACCACAAACAAAAACAAAGAAACAAAACTAAAGCAAAAGAAACTGAACTCTGTTTCCAGTCCACCCTGTTGTTCTCCTGTGTGTAAAAGGAGATCAAATTTCGGCCTTCCTTAGCGGAGGCAACGTCAGAGGTTCCGTTTTGTTGTTGTTGTCGTCGTCGTCGTTGTTGTTGTAGTTTGTTTTGTTTTTGTTTTTGCTACTTAAAAAAAAATGCCACTGCATCTGTGAATGATTGCAGCCTTTTTCCATCACTGACATAGTTTTTGGCTGTGCTCCTTTTATGTCTCTTTGCATTTCTCGTATTCTTTCTGCGCACTCGCGCGCGTGCGTACGTGTGTGTGTGTGTGTGTGTGTGTGTGTGTGTGTGTGTGTGTGTGTGTGTGTGTGTGTGTGTGTGTGTGTGTGTGTGTGTGTGTGAGTGCACGCTCGCGCTCGTTCGTTGGCTTATTTGTTCTTTGAATAAATGAAAAATAAATAAGAATGAAGGAAAGAAACAAAAACAAAATTGAAAGAAAAAATGAGAGGAAAAGACAAGAAAGGGAAAGAAATGGAGACATGAACAGAAATAATGAAAGTAAGTGAAAAGGAATGAAAAAATGAATGAATGAATGAATGAATGAATGAATGAATGAAAAAGTCTACATAATTAATTTAATTCGAAAGAAGGAAAGAAAAATGGAGAGAGAGAGAGAGAGAGAGAGAGAGAGGAGAGAGAGAGAGAGAGAGAGAGAGAGAGAGAGAGAGAGAGAGAGAGAGAGAGAGAGAGAAGCCGGACAAAAAGAAAAGAGAGAAAAAAAAAACCGACCGTGAGAAACCTCTTCCCTGCTCTCAAGTTGCTTCATAACATACCCGGATGTTTGACAAATCCGGAAGAGAAAACCCTCTTCAGTCCGGAGAGGAAGAAACAGCTCCCGTCTGCCTGTGCACGTGACCGGCCTGGTTGTGTTTACCTCTGTTATAAAACAAAGCCTGGCCGGCAAAGCAGGGGCTTGAAAAGGGACGGTGGAAAAGGTCCACAACTTAACATCCTTTGCTTTCAAAACAAGGTTGGCGGGGAAAAGATGGTAAATTGTTTAGAGTCAGCCAAAGTGCTGCTCTGTACCTGGCCATCTTGAAAACCATTAAGCAAGCTGTCACGTCACTTCCTGTCTGACTCCTCCAAGTTGTCGTGGATTTCATTTGTTGAGCTTTAATCGTCAGGGTTTTTTCGGTTTTGGTTTTGTTTGCTTTTGTTTTTATTTTGCAATGTGTGTGTGGTCTGGACGCAATTAAGAGATCAAAGATTGTTCGGGCTTACCTTTTCCTCTTTTATCTTTCTGTGCTTTCTTTATTTGTCTCTTTGTTTGTCTGTCTGTCTGTCTGTCTGTCTTCCTTCTCTCTGTTTCTGCTAAAGAAAAGAAGACTGTCTGTCTGTCTGTCTGCCTGTCTGTCTGCCTGTCTGTCTTCCTTCTCTCTGTTTCTGCTAAAGAAAAGAAGACTGTCTGTCTGTCTGTCTGTCTGTCTGCCTGTCTGTCTGTCTGCCTGTCTGTCTTCCTTCTCTCTGTTTCTGCTAAAGAAAAGTAGACTGTCTGTCTGTCTGCCTGTCTGTCTGTCTGTCTTCTGTCTGTCTGCCTGTCTGTCTGTCTGTCTTCTGTCTGTCTTCCTTCTCTCTGTTTCTGCTAAAGAAAAGAAGACTGTCTGTCTGTCTGTGCCTATGTCTGTCTGTCTGTCTGTCTGTCTTTCCTTCTCTCTGTTTCTGCTAAAGAAAAGAAGACTGTCTGTCTGTCTGTCTGTGCCTATGTCTGTCTGTCTGTCTGTCTGTCTGTGCCTATGTCTGTCTGTCTGTCTGTCTGTCTGTCTTCCTTCTCTCTGTTTCTGCTAAAGAAAAGAAGACTGTCTGTCTGTCTATCTGTGCCTATGTCTGTCTGTCTATCTGTCTGTCTTCCTTCTCTCTGTTTCTGCTAAAGAAAAGAAGACTGTCTGTCTGTCTATCTGTGCCTATGTCTGTCTTCCTTCTCTCTGTTTCTGCTAAAGAAAAGAAGACTGTCTGTCTGTCTGTCTGTGCCTATGTGTGTCTTTCTCTCTTTGTCTTACTTTGGTTCAGTGTCTCTCTTTCTGTCTCTGTCTGTCTGCCTACCTGTCTGTTTCCTTGCCTATCAATCTGTTTCTCTGTCTGTCTGCTCTGTCTGTGTTTCTGCCTGTCTCTGTCTCTCTCTGTGTCTGTCTGTCTGTCTGTCTGTCTGTCATACACACACACACACACACACACACACACACACACACACACACACACACACACACACACACACACACACACACACACACGGATGGGGGACGGATAGCCTAGTGGTCAGAACATTGCGCTGACAATTTGACGACGGGTTCGAGTCCGGTCGAGGAAATTTTTCTCCTGGAGTTAACATCAGTGCTGACTCCACTCTCCCCAAAAGTCCTTCGGATGAGACTTTAAACCGAGGCCCCGTGTGCGAACGCACGCAGAACATCTTGCGCACACGTTAAATCCTGTTCCGCTTTTCGTAAGAGTAGGCCATCGTGTGCCGGTGGGAACAGATGACAATATTTACAAAACCGCATACACACGGGACCGGATGAAAAAAAGCACATGATTGCTTATTCTATTATCCTCGATATAAAAGAATAAATAAATAAAAATAAAAGAATAAATAAATAAATAAACACACACATTTTAATTCTTAAAAAAAATCCCCGAAATTGGAATGGGATTACTTTCATGGTGGGCTAAAAACAAAAAGCAAAAAACCCACGTTCGCATGCTAACCAAAATCTCACCATTGGCGGAACATGGAACTGTAGCCGAGGAAGGAAAAAAAAAGGAAAAAAGGGAAGGGGAGATAAAAGGAGAGAAAGAAAAGATGCAGCAGCAGTATTTTTATTTCCCACCAACATGTGGGTGCAATGTGGACAGTGTGGTCACTAGGGCATAGTACAGCGGGGCTCAGTCATGCTGTTTGACTTCTCTCAGGCTGGGACCATCAAAGACATCGCAGTTTGCACATTTGCAAATTAAATCCACATTTGACTGCTCAATCTGTCCTTACTCACTGCGTTCTCGTCGTCGTCGTCATCATCATCATCATCATCAGCAGCAGCAGCAGCAGCAGCAGCAGCAGCAGCAGCAGCAGCAGCAGCAGCAGCAGTCAGCAGCAGCAGCAGCGTCGTCGTAGTCGTCATCATCGTCATCGTCGTCGTCATCATCATCATCATCATCATCATCATCATCATCATCATCATCATCATCATCATCATCATCAATAGTATAGCAGAAGTAGTAAAAGTAGTAGTAGTAGTAGTAGTAGTAGGAGGAGGAGGAGTAGTAGTAGTAGTAGTAGTAGTAGTAGTAGGAGGAGGAGGAGGAGGAGGAGGAGGAGGAGGAGGAGGAGGAGGAGGAGGAGTAGGAGGAGGAGGAGGAGGAGGAGTAGGAGGAGAGGAGTAGGAGTAGTAGTAGTAGTAGTAGTAGTAGTAGTAGTAGTAGTAGTAGAGTAGTAGTAGTAGTAGTAGTAGTAGTAGTAGTAGTAGGAGGGAGGAGGAGGAGGAGGAGGAGGAGTAGGTAGTAGTAGTAGTAGTAGTAGTAGTAGTAGTAGTAGTAGTAGTAGTAGTAGTAGTAGCAGCAGCAGTAGTTGGAAGTAATGGCAGCAGCATTACAGTAGAAAAAGAAGCTGTTGGTGTTATAGTGGTAGTGATTTTAGGGTTAGTATTCATATCGGTGTTGTTGTTGTTGTTCTTCTTCTTCTTCTTCTTCTTGTTCTTCTTCTTCTTCTTCTTTTTCTTCTTCTACTTCTTCTTCTTCTTCTTCTTCTTCTTCTTCTTCTTCTTCTTCTCTTCTTCTTCTTCTTCTTCTTCTTCTTCTTCTTTCTGAAGAGAAAAAATAAAGGAAATTGAAGAGTGATTGAAAGATAAGCGCAAAAATGAGAAGACAAAAAGAGAAAGACAGTGAATAGAGAATATAGATACAAAACAAAACAAAAACATAAAAAGAACGATGAATAAATGAATCAATGAGAAATAAAGTAAGTAAGAAAGAAACCCAAAGCAATGAAATAAAAGAAAGGAAGCGAAGAAGGAAGAACGGAAAGATCAACAAAATAAAACCCCATCTCCCCCCAAAAAAACCCAACAACAACACCCAAACAAAGAAACAAAACCCCCCACAAAAACCAAAACAAAACACGACCATCTACAACCCTACCCACCCCTACAACTGTCAACTTACATCCTTCTGGAATCTCTAACATTCTTTCCATAACTGTGTTCCTTCCGCTGTGCGCACACGACTATGACCAGCACCAGACATACAGACCTACATACAGACATACACACAGACATACACACCGCCACTACTTACTCCCTTACTACAGACTGACAAAGCCAACAGGGCTGCCGTGCCTTTACTGACACTCAAACAAACAGGACAGCCACGCCGCCTGTAGTTAGGGGCACGGCCCCCCTGCCAGATTTCACTGCGGGCAGGCAGGTCTTGTCCCGTACAGCGCTATTCTACGCTGCCAGTCATACATACCACCACTCCTGCTGCTGCTGCTGCTGCTGCTGCGAGGTCTAGTAGTCTAGGCTACGATACGGTTTCTGTGCAAATAAGCACACACGCTGGGCTGCCCCTCCTCATTCAACACCACCATGGGGGATGTGGGGGGGGGGGCAGAGGGGGTTATTTTTTGGGAGGGTGAAAGGGGAGGGAGGGAGGAGGAAGGAGAGAGAGAGAGAGAGAGAGAGAGAGAGAGAGAGAGAGAGAGAGAGAGAGAGAGAGAGAGAGAGATTTTATTTGTTCTTTTATATGGAGGGTAATGGAATAAGCACTTGTGTACTTTTTACACCCAGTCCTCGTGTGTATGCGGTTTTGTAAATCTTGTCATCTGTTCCCATCGGCACACAATGGCCTACTCTTACGAAAAGCGGAACATGATTTAACGTGTGCGCAAGATGTTCTGCGTGCGTTCGCACACGGGGCCTCGGTTTATAGTCTCATCCAAAGGACTTTTGGGGAGAGTGGAGTCAGCACTGATGTTAACTCCAGGGGGAAAATCCCCTCGAACGGAACCCTGGTCGTCGAATTGCAAGCGCACGCAATGTTCTGACCACTAGGCTATCCTGTCCCAGAGAGAGAGAGAGAGAGAGAGAGAGAGAGAGAGAGAGAGAGAGAGAGAGAGAGAGAGAGAGAGAGAGAGGGGGGGGGGAGAGAGAGAGAGAGAGAGAGAGAGAGAGAGAGAGAGAGAGAGAGAGAGAGAGAGAGAGAGAGAGAGAGAGAGAGAGAGAGAGAGAATTTTTTTAATGTACTCTTTTATACCGAGGATAATGGAATAAGCACTCTTGTGCTTTTTTCATCCAGTCCCCGTGTGTATGCAGATTTGTAAATGCAGATTTGTAAAGAGTGAGAGAGAGGGTGATCAGGTAGAGATGGGAAGGAGTAGAGGGGAAAGGGAAGAAGGAAGGATGGAGGGGAAGAAGAAAAGAGGGGAGGCAGGAACTCCGTGTTTATAGTTTGTGAAAACAGACAAAATGAACTGCTTCCCCCCTCTCCTATCCCCTCCTCTAGCCTGCTACACACCCGCCTCCCGACATTCACTATAGCCCTAGTAGGCAC
>CM060320.1:1169450-1191950 GCA_030674155.1 Stramonita haemastoma
GCAGTGCAGGTAATGAACTGTTTGACATCAATTTGGATGCCAAAGGCAGACAATCGGTTTTCTGTGTGTGTGTGTGTGTGTGTGTGTGTGTGTGTGTGTGTGTGTGTGTGTGTGTGTGTGTGTGTGTGTGTGTGTGTAGTGTGTGTTTCTTTGGTTGATTATCTCTATGTCTCATCTGCCTGCCTGCTCGCCTGCCAGTCTGCGTCTGTCTGTCTGTCTGTCTGTCTCTGTTTGTCTATGTTCGTCTCTGTCTCTGTCTCTGTCTCCTGTCTCTCCTCCTCCCCCCCCCCCCCTCTCTTCTCTTTCTTTCTTTCTCTCTCTCTCCCATACCTTTATCTGTCTCTCTCCCTCCTTCTCCCCTCCCCACAGCCTCTCTCTGTTGTCTCTCTTGTCTGTCTGCCTGGCTTCAAAACTTAGAAACACAAACAGACCAGTGTTCTCCTCCTCTCCTCCTCTTCCTCCTCCTCCTTCCAAACAGACAGTCTCCTCCTCCTCGAAGGCATTGGAGCGGCAGGTGTGAAGATGAGATATTAATTAAACAAGGGAGTCAACGCCCTCCAAATTGTCAGCCCCTCCAAAACTGGAACGGGTTTGGAGTTGTGACCTATTGTTCACGTGACATGCTAATTTGTCAGGGGCAGGCAGGTGACACCATGACCCAGCGTGTGTGACCACAGCCTCCATGGGCGATAAGCACCGTCATCAACTGGAGCTCATTGCAAGAGTGATGTCCCTCAATGTCCGGTTGTCTGCAGAAAAGTGCTGTAAGTTTTCTCCCTTTAGGCGACACTTGGCTTTTGGGGGTACTAAGTTGACAAGATTAGCAACAAGAAAGAAGGGGTCATGTTTGGATCAGAATGTTTCAGTTGAGGACTGTGGCTTATACATAGAGGAGCTGTTCTTTCGAGAAAATGTTGTGAGTGACAGACAAAGTGGAAGATAGAAAGATAAAACCAAAGAATCTCACATGGAAGTCTCTTCTGTACCCCTTTCAAAAGATTTTTTTTTTAAAAACCCAACAACAAAAACCGTCAAACCAACGAAACCCAACCAAAATGAAACAAAATCAACAACAAAATAACCCAGCGGAAACAAACAAACAAAACCCCTTAGCCAACTAAATAAACACACCACCCTACAACACAAACAGAAGTGGAGGAACCTGGTGAACAACTCGTGTATGTGGTGTCCCAAATGACTCCCCTTCCATACTGAGTTAAGGGAAGAAGAATAATGATAGAAAAATACCGACACCATCAGTGATCATAATTTTAAGAAAACAGTGTACACATAGCCAGTGTACTTAAAATCCCACATTTGAAAAGAGTAATGTCAAAGCTGGAACAGTTTGAAACACCCATCTACTAACCCATCTTTCCACTACCAACATACTTTAAACCAACATACTTTAAACCAACATACTTTAAACCAACATACTTTAAACCAACATACACCCCTTTAAACTAACATAACACCCCTTTAAACTAACATACACCCCTTTAAACTAACATACACCCCTTTAAACAACATACTTTAAACCAACATACTTTAAACCAACATACACTCCTTTAAACCAACATACACCCCTTTAAACCAACATACACCCCTTTAAACCAACATACACCCCTTTAAACAACATACACCCCCTTTAAACTAACATACACCCCTTTAAACTAACATACACCCCTTTAAACCAACATACACCCCTTTAAACCAACATACACCCCTTTAACAACATACACCCCTTTAAACCAACATACACCCCCTTTAAACCAACATACACCCCCTTTAAACCAACATACACTCCCCTTAAACCAACATACACCCCTTTAAACCAACATACACCCCTTTTAAACCAACATGCACCCCTTTACCTTCCCATCTTTTCATGAACCAACTTACAACAGGCTATTTCACACTTAGGTTTGGAGAGATGGAAATGATTCAGGTCCCAAATGGATCATAATTATTATTTCCCCATGAATGTAGTAGATCTAGATCTATATCAAACAGTGTGGAGTGTCATGATCAACCTGACTGTTTGGAATACATGGTGATATGATGTATGGTATATGATATATGTTCTTCAACTGGTCAACAGCACTCTGATTTGAGCATAGCATACTAGCTATCATAACTACCATAGCTTAGCATACCATACTATACCCTACTATACCATACCATACTATACCATAGCATAGAATAGCAAGCATAGCATACCATAGCATTCATAGCATACCATAGCTAGCATACATATACTATACATACATACATAATAGCAAGATAGCATAGCATAGCATATCATAGCATACCATAGCTTAGCATACCATACTACCTACTATACCATACCATACTATACCATAGCATAGAATAGAGCATAGCATAGCATAGCATAGCATAGCATACATACCATCACCATACCATACCATACCATACCTTTCCTTAATTTGTTTATAGCCCTACCCTCCACGAAGCCATATCAGGGCTGCCACATCATTCAGCTGCAGTGGTTACTGTAACTTTTAACTTAGATTAAAAACCAACAGCTCCAAATACTTTCAAATATATAACACTGTCCATCTAGAAAAAAAAAACCACACAAGAAAACAACGACATTAATCGCAACAATAGCTAAACCATTTCATTCCTCGAACTTTAACATCTCAAACTTTTTGAGCCAAACAACCCCGCGCTGTGACACTCCTCAGCCCACCCCTCAAAGCAAGCCAAATGACTCTATCGCCGAACTCATTTCCAGCCTGCCCGGCCTCCAAAGCCAGTGTTTCGTGGCGAGTCATTGTCCGTCAGCAGCTACAATGCCCCGGTGACGTGTGAGCGGCTGGAGGTGACGAGAGTGAGGTTGGCAAGTGGTCATTTGTCCCCACACCCCATCGCCCCTGCTGACCAGGGGGCGTGAGGGGACAAGCCTTCCGACAATAGAGCCACAGCTCTGAGGGTAAGTAGCCGGAAGAACAAGGATGACCCCTGAGGGTGCCAAGATAGCTCGCTTGGTCAGACCGACAGAGGGCTGTGGGAGATGCCTGGCTTGGTACACAGTGCTAGTCTACAGTCATGTACTCCGGGAAACTCACAGTACAGGCTGATTCCTGGCTGGCCTGTGGAAACATTGTGTAAACATTCAAAGGTGACTTGGCCCTGGCTTTTAAAAAAAAAAGAAAAAAAAGATGGATGGCTTTACTGATGTCAGCTAAGTGCCAAGCTTTACACTGAAAATGTCGTCATGTTCTGAAATACTGCCTTCAGACTGTCCTCATCCCTGACAAGCTCGTAGCAGAACAACCTGTCCCTCCACTGATTACAGCAGACCATGATGTATGCCTATAATTATGGCAAGGTGCTGAAAAACAGCAATACACAGAACCTTCTCATCCAGTGCTTACAGACTCACAGTGATTCCCTGGTAGGAATAGTGAGACAGAGTATATTCTGGGCAAGCACTGTTAAGCTAGGGTACTCCAACAATATCAACATAAAAAAGCAACTTGGTCTGGAGACATCCAAAATTCTAGGATAGGGTCATTAGTTGGGAAAATGACCAGTCATCGGAATGGCAGAGGCAGAAAGGAAAATCATGGAAGACTCTAAAATTAAAAATCTCTTTGGGTTTATGTCCCCCACCCTTTGGTTGGTTTGTGTGTTGTTGTCTTGTTTTGTTTGTGTTTTTTCTCCCAAGCCCTTGTCAGAAGAGGGATTCTTCTCTGAAGCTTGTTAAGCTTGTACAGGCCTGTGTGTTGTATGTTTGCACAGAGGAAAAATACAGTGGTTTTGTATGGTGCTGCAAGCTCTGTGATGACATGCTTGCTGTTTATTCTTTCTATGCCTTGATGTTTACTCCTTTGCTCACACCCTAGATCTATATAACTTGATCTGCTTTGAGATAATAAAGTATTTGGTATAGAATTTGAATTTGAAGATCTGCTGTCCAGCTCTCTTCCCTTTCTTCTTTGTTGCCATGTCCACTGCCCAGTCTGAGTTTGTACAGCCCATGGTAGGTTTGTACTGTGAGAGTTGAGAGTTCTAATCCCAGTTCCCCACGTACAAATGCCATTTTTCACTGTCTGTCTGAACTTGTGTCCTTTTAATAGTACACTGCAGAGTTAGCATGGATAGTAAAGGTAAATTTCTCCCTATGAGTCAGGGCTGCTCTTCCTAGAGAGAATACAGTGCCACTGTTCACATTGACCTATGAATAAGTAATCCAATGGTACACTGTAGAGTTACAACTTGAGCACTCTAAAGTTGATGAGCATGGCAAATTTCTCTGAAAAAACACTCAAGGCTGCTCTTCCCACAGGAGTTGGCATCACCACTGTCCAGCCCCACCTTTTTAACTGTCTCCCCCCCCCCTTTCATTTTTTGTCTTTTCAAGGGTTTTTTGTTGTTGTTGTTGTTTTTTGCAGGGCATGTTTTTTTTCCCTCCAGTCTTTGCCAGGAAGAAAGTGCTGGTGACAAGCAACAGAAAGTTGAGACCTTAACCCCAAATTTGGGGCGGGGCTGAAGTAGGGCCCAGCTCCCTGATTTTGCACGCTTAATCAATCATTCAGATAATCTCATTCAGCCAGAGAGACTGGATGGACTCTCTCCCTCTCACTCACTCACTCAGAGATACTGCAGTCTCTCTCTTTCTGAGATACTGGACTCTCTCTCTCTCTCTGTCTCTCTCTCTCTGTCTGTCTGTCTGTCTCTGTTTCTCTCTCTCTTTTGAGGTTACTTCAGGATGGTCACTCCCCCTTTATCTTGACCCTGTGGCGAGAGAGAGAGAGAGAGAGAGAGAGAGAGGGAGGTCAATCCTGCCCCCTCTTCTTGATGGCTAAACTTGTTTGTCTCATCTTGTTAGCACGAAGCGTCATTGCGTCCCCAGGGCGAGGAGCCTGTGGCCATAGGCACCTGCAAACACATCACTTGTTTTTTTATTGTTTGTTTTGGTTTTGGTTTTTTGGTTGGTTGGTCGTTTTTTTCTTGGAGGGGGGGGGGGCATGGCATCTCTTTTTGATGTTAGTTCTTTTAGTACTTTTTTTAAATTCTATTTTGTGTGATGTGTGTTGTGTGTGTGTGTGTGTGTGTGTGTGTGTGTGTGTGTGTGTGTGTGTGTGTGTGTGTGTGTTGTGTGTGTGTGTGTGTGTGTGTGTGTCACTCAGTTGTTTTCATTGTTTCTTTTGTTTGTCTTTGTTTTGCTGTTGTTTTCCTTCCTTCTATCGTTTTGTATAAAGAAAATGCACGGTCATTGATTTTTACCAATGGTAACCATTCGGTTAAAAGTTGTGCATTGGCTTTTCATTATAAATAATCAACAACAAAACCCCATGATGTTGTTAAGGATAATGGTACAAAAGTCCAGTTAAGGTGGTCTATATTACGTCACTGTCACAGTTATTTGTTACTGTATAATAGCGTTTTACCATCAGGCTAGATAGATACAGACACTTGCAGTGCTGTTCAGGTCATTTAAAAATACTGTCTTTATATATTAGGTATGCACCACCTTTGTGGTGTTGTTGAGTTTGATTTTTGTTTGTTTGTCCCTGTATTGGTATTTTAATGAAGAGAGGGCCAACGTCTTATAGAGCGTATGAAGATCTTTCCCCCATTTGTGTGACCGCTATGATCACTATGCTGGGGAAGAAACAAAGTGAAAAAAAGTGATGGAGGGGAATGTGTGTAACGCAAATGATGAGCTACAGGTGCACATACATCACTTCAAACGCGGATTTACTATTGTATTACCTTCAATTTGTTTGTAAAACAAATCAAAACAAATGATTCAGTCTGAAAAAATGCTTTATGTTTTCTTTCTATCTTATTTTTTATTCCTGGTTTTTATTTTTGTCTTTTTTCAATAAAGCATACATCAAAGAGGGACTAGAGTCCATATTTATTCATCCATCCATCAGTCCTTCCTTCCTTTCTTTGTAGTTTAACGTCCCATGTCCACTTCAACCTGATTTCCGAAAGGACAGTTGAGAACAATAACCCCTTGTCCGTCACAGAAAAAAAACACACAAAAAACTACCACACTAACATACGCAGCATACAGCACCTACGATACTGTCTCACCCTTATTGGATAATTTACTCAAAATCTACCAATCGTCTGTAACTGCAATCCGGGTACTGCACAGATGTTGCTGCAAACGTTAGTGACCCAAGTTGGTTGCTTGTTTAAGCCTTGTCACACTGGCCGTGTGTTTAGTCTAGAGTTTACAAGGTTTAGTCAGAGTTTACACGGTTTAGTCGGTGTGTAAGCAGGGTGACATAACTCTTCTCGTTTCGGTTTCATCCGGGCGTCTCAGTAGCTTGGTGACTTATGGTTTCGAAGAAGCAGCAGTGGCTGGCCGGGGATGGAGTCAGGGGTTTGCTTTTCTCAGGGGACAACAATGGCCACATTCTTATCTCCCTTGTCCTCGCTGCCTGCCTATCTATCTGGTCTTTCTGCCTGTCTGGGCAATGGGCTGGCTGGCTGGCTGGCTGGGGGGCTGGGGGGCTGGGTGGGTGGCTGGGGGGCTGGGTGGTGGGTAGGTTTGTTGGGTGATACACCTGGCTTTGACTCCCTCCTCGCTCTGGATAGGTTCTCGGGATAGATTTGAGATGTCATCTATCTTGGTTGAGATTGATGGGTGATGATGATAATATGGCGGCAGCAGCAACAACAACAGGAGCAGCAGCAGCAGCAATAATATCAATAATATCAACAATAGCAAAAGCAGTACCAGCATCAATAACAATGAGATGATGATGTATCTTATAACAATGAAAATGATGATGATGATAATGATGATGATTATGATGATGGTGGTGGTGGTGGTGGTGGTGGAGATGCTGCTGCTGCTGCTGCTGCTGCTGCTGCTGCTGCTGCTGCTGATAATGATTATGATGACGACGATGATGATTGCAGTGATAATGTTGACAAAGCTGACAAGGATAGCACCAATGAGGATGAAAAAGATAACGGTGCTGAAGAGGCAAAAAATAGCCATACGGATCAGATTCAATGAGGTCATTTGTTATGTTAATTTATTTTTCACATGACTAAAGCATGAATATTGAAATAGAAGCTGCTGAGTTCAGATGTGTACCCACATTTGATAGTTCTGATAACTGGATTCTTTGCATTAATTGTAAATCTAAATGCTTGAAATAAACTGATATCTAGTCTATATAGATCTAGAGAGAAGTTTTCAACTCTGCGCAGTGCTAGGAACAAACTTCCATTAGAATAAAAATGAACAGCAAAACTTTCAACATAAAAGCTACCTAAATTTATCACATTTAAAGAATGACTAGGAGAGAAAAAACAAAAAGAACCTACAAAAACAAAACAAAAAAGCTGCAAAAATTTGCTGTAAGTAGTGCCCATCCTCTATTAGAAAGTACTCCAAAAACATACAATATTTCTACGAGAATATAAACCCATCCCCTCTAAAAAAAAACACACACACACAAAAGAATTACTCCACCGGAAAATTTAAAAAAACCCAAAAAATCGTACATAAGTAGGGGGGTCACACTCATATCCACCACCACCACCATCACCGCCACCACCAGCTCACCTACTGTTCTGCCTCTCTGACTCAGAGAGTCTCTGATCTGGCTGTAAAGCAGTAGGCCTAGCCTAAGAAACAGTGGAGCGTCCTGTTTGTTTAGAAAGCGAGGGGAGGTGTGTCCCGCTGCCCAGCTGTCCAGGCCTGAATGCCGGCCTGTTCACGGCTGGGGGACTGGGGGCTCTTTTGCCGGACCTTGTGGACACACTGGACAGGGCAACACTGGCTGAATAGCACCGCTCCGGGCCCTAGGGCTTTGAGAGTTAACGCAGCGTTGATTGAGAGTGAGGGGGAGACAGGGGAGTGAGGGGCTGCCCTGCTTTTCCTAGTTAGATCATTTCCAGTGAGTGGAAAGGGTCTAGGCTATATGGAAATGGTAAGGCGACGTTGGGTTTTTAGTTTTCGTTCTTTGGGGGGGGGGGGGGGGAGTTGTTGTTCTTGTGATAATTAAGTGGTTTAGTTTTGGCATGGTTTGGAAGATGTGATTGGTCTGGATTGAGTGTGTTGTGATGATGATGATGATGATGATGATGATGATGATGATGATGATGATGATGATGATGATGATGATGGTGGTGGTGGTGGTGGTGGGTGATGACGGTGATGACGGTGATGATGGTGATATATCTAATGAATAACAACATTGATGATGATAACGACAACAACAACAATAACAATAATGAATGATGATGATGATAATAATAATAATAATAATAATAATAATAATAATAATAATAATAATAATAATAATAATAATAAAAACAATAACAAAAACAATAACAAGGATATAATAACAAGGATAATAATAATGATTAATAATAATAATAATAATAATAATAATAATAATAATAATAATAATAATAATAATAATAATGAATAAAAACAACAACGTACGACGACGACGACGACGACGACGATGATGATGATGATGATGATGATGATGATGATGATGAATGATGATATAATAATAATAATAATAATAATAATAATAATAATAATAATATAATAATAATAATGAACAAAAACGATAACAAAAAGGATAATAATAATAATAAGAAGAAGAAGAAGAAAAAAGAAGAAGAAGAGAAGAAGAAGAAGAAACAACAACAACAACAACAACAACAATGACGATAATGACGATAATGATAATGAAAACGTTGATGATCATGATAGATGAACACAAGGAGGTTCTGTTTGAATGACTGTTCCTCTTCCTCCTTTTCCTCCTCTCTCCTCCTCCTCTCCTCCTCCTCCTCCTCCTCCTCTCCTCCTCCTCCTCCTCCTCTTGTCTGCACTCTTGTCTCATCCTTCATATCATCAGAGAGTCACTGTGAGAACACGTTCTTGATGCTGTGATTATATCTACATCCCAGAGAAACTGCCAGGCCATACCACACACTGGATGAAAAGTTTGTGTGTCTGGCTGTCCTCATGTACCTCGCCATTATAGGCAGCCATACTCCGACTTCAGAGGATTTGTTCTCCTTTGAAAGAGCAGACAGGGCTGTCATGCTCAGGGTTTGTTATTACTGAAGGTGATTGCAACATTCCATTCTAAAGCATATCAACATTTCAGTGCAGGCTTGTCCAGGTTTTCATTCCCGAAGTTGGAATGCAGCTCTTAGGGGGGGGCAAAAAACGATGAATAATTTATGTACAAATTTCAGGCAAAAAGTAATAGTTTCTTTCCTTCTTTCTGTTTTCTTTAAGGTTCTATCATTCAGTTTTTACTTCTGTCTGTCTGTCTGTCTGTCTGTCTGTCTGTCTGTCTGTCTGTCTGTCTGTCTGTTCTGTCTGTCTGTCTGTCTGTCTCTCTGTCTCTCTGTCTCTCTGTCTCTCTGTCTCTCTGTCTCTCTGTCTCTCTCTTCTCTCTCTCTCTCTCTCTCTCTCTCTCTCTCTCTCTCTCTCTCTCTCTCTCTCTCTCTCTCTCTCTCTCTCTTTATCATTTAATTCGTTTGTTTGTTAGGTTGGATATTAATTTGTTACTTTGTTTAGATGGCTGGTTGATTGTTTTCTTCTTATTTTCTTCTTATTGTACATTCTTTTTTTCTTATTTTTCTTTTCTTTCTTTCTTTCTTTCTTTCTTTCTTTCTTTCTTTCTTTCTTTCTTTCTTTCTTTCTTTCTTTCTTTCTTGTTCTGTTTTGTTCGTTTGTTTAATCGGTTAATAGAGTGTTTGCCTTCTTGCTTTCTATTTGTATCAAATTCTGTCAATGTCTGTCTGTCTGTGTGTCTGTCTATCTGTCTGTCTGTGTGTCTCTCTTTTTCTTTCTTTCTTCGCGGTTGTTCGTCATTTGTCAGGTTGTTTATAAAATGGTCTGTTTGTTTGTTTGTTTGTTTGATTGGCTGTTAATTCTTCCCTCTTGCTTTCTTTTGTGTCCTATTCTGAATTTCTTTCTGTATTTCTTTCTTGCTCTCTTTCTTAACTTTGTATCTGGCTTCCTTCTTTCTGTTTATCTTTTCATTCTTTATTTTCTGTAGTCTTCCTTCTTTCTGTTTATCTTTTCATTCTTTATTTTCTGTAGTCTTCCTTCTTTCTGTTTATCTTTTCATTCTTTATTTTCTGTAGTCTTCCTTCTTTCTGTTTATCTTTTCATTCTTTATTTTCTGTAGTCTTCCTTCTTTCTGTTTATCTTTTCATTCTTTATTTTCTGTAGTCTTTCTTCTTTCTGTTTATCTTTTCATTCTTTATTTTCTGAAGTCTTTCTTCTTTCTGTTTATCTTTTCATTCTTTATTTTCTGTAGTCTTCCTTCTTTCTGTTTATCTTTTCATTCTTTATTTTCTGTAGTCTTTCTTCTTTCTGTTTATCTTTTCATTCTTTATTTTCTGTAGTCTTTCTTCTTTCTGTTTATCTTTTCATTCTTTATTTTCTGTAGTCTTCCTTCTTTCTGTTTATCTTTTCATTCTTTATTTTCTGTAGTCTTCCCTCTTTCTGTTTATCTTTTCATTCTTTATTTTCTGTAGTCTTTCTTCTTTCTGTTTATCTTTTCATTCTTTATTTTCTGTAGTCTTCCTTCTTTCTGTTTATCTTTTCATTCTTTATTTTCTGTAGTCTTCCTTCTTTCTGTTTATCTTTTCATTCTTTATTTTCTGTAGTCTTCCTTCTTTCTGTTTATCTTTTCATTCTTTATTTTCTGTAGTCTTTCTTCTTTCTGTTTATCTTTTCATTCTTTATTTTCTGTAGTCTTTCTTCTTTCTGTTTATCTTTTCATTCTTTATTTTCTGTAGTCTTTCTTCTTGATACAAAGGCAAACAAAAGCATTGCCAAATTTAAAAAAAGATAAACAAACAAAACAACAAGCAGATCATAGACAGTCATAATAAGACAACACAAGCATCTAAACAAAACAGACAAAAATGGGGTGTGGATTATTCAGTTAGAAATGCCATTCACACTGATCAATAAATGAATGATGTCAGATGGAGCTTAAAACCATCCTAATGATGTGTAGAAAGGGGGGCGGGGGGGCTCCTTTTGCTTTGTTTTTGTTAGGTTGTTTCTTTCTTCCTCGTACATTTGTAGCTTTGTATGTTGTCTCTTTGGTTGGTTGGTTGGTTGGTTGGTTGACAGGTGGGTTGGTAGGTAGGTAGGTTGGTTGGTTAATTGGTCTGTTGTGTGATTCTTCTTTTTGTCTTTCATTTATTTTCTGATTTGCTTGATTTATTATTTTTATTTTCATCTGTCTCTGTCTCTGTCTGTCTGTCTGTCTGTCTGTCTGTCTGTCTGTCTGTCTGTCTGTCTCTCTCTGTCTCTCTCTCTCTCTGTCTCTCTCTCTCTCTCTCTGTCTCTCTGTCTCTCTGTCTCTCTGTCTCTCTCTCTCTCTCTCTCTCTCTCTCTCTCTCTCTCTCTTGCCCTTCTTACTTGTTGACATGTTTCTACTTGGCACAAGACAAACAGAAACATCACAAAGAAGTAGACAAAGCAACAGAAAGACAGAAACAAAGCAAGAAGTAGACAAAGCAACAGAAAGACAGAAACAAAGCAAAGAAGTAGACAAAGCAACAGAAAGACAGAAACAAAGCAAAGAAGTAGACAAAGCAACAGAAAGACAGAAACATCACAAAGAAGTAGACAAAGCAAAAGAAAGACAGAAACAAAGCAAAGAGAACAGGTGTGGGGGGTGTTGTAGACATTCAACTAGAAATGGGACTGGACTGATCAGTAAGTGGTGTTGGTCAGGGCTTCCAGCAATGCAGTATAACTAGTAGGCTGGGTGGCTTCTTTCTTGGTTTGGTTTTGTTTTGTTTGGTTTGGTTTGGTTTTGTGTTTTTACTCCTTTGTTTGTTTGCAGCGCTTAAAAGAACCCATAATGATGCTGGCATGTGGCCCTTTGTTTAATTTTGTTTCTTTGGGGGTAGGGGTAGGGGGTTGTTAGAGTTTTTGCTGTTGTTTATTTTTTGTTTTTGTGTTTTTGGTATGCTTTATGCATTCTTTTGTTGAATTGGTAGCTTTGTCTTACTTTTTTGTTGAGGTTTTAAAATGGATTTTCTGCTCTTATCAAATGCTTTTTTTTTTTTTAATGAGTTCATGTTTCAAGCTCTTATCAAATTCTTTTTTTTTTTTTTTTTAAATCAGTTAATGTTTCAAGCTCTTTGCCTTTTTTGTTTCTTTTTCACTCTCTCTTTCTGAGTTTGTATCTTTTTTCTTGTATACTTTTCTTTCTTTTTTTTCTCTTTTCTCGTGGCTTAAACAAAGCAAAACACTACAAGCAAAGGCACAGACAAGACAAAGAAGGAAACAGCACAGCATAGTGCTGTGGACGTGGATTGCCTGGTGGTCAGAAAGATGGCTCCTGATCTGCCGACCCCAGTTCAGATCCCATGTCAGAGGATTTTCCTCTGGAGTTAACATCAGTGCCGACTCCATTCTCCTCAAAAGACCTTCTGATTTCTCATCCGAGGTCCCCTGTGCAAATGCATGCAGAACATCTTGCGCACATGTTAAAACCTGTTCCGCTTTTGGGAAGGGTAGTCCATTGCTGGTGGAAACAGATGACAAAATTGACAAAATTGCATGCACACAGGGACTGAATGTAAAAAAAAAAGCACGTGAATGATTATTCAACTATACTGGAGATAATAAAAGAAAGAAAAAAACCGAAAAGAAAAGAATGAATTAGAAAGGGCGCTGATGCTGACCAGAAGATGCAGTTACTCAGGACTTCAGTCAGCTGATCAAAATGCAGGGGAGGGGTTTTTGTTTCTTAAAGTTTGTTTTGGTGTTGTTGTTGTTGTTGTTGTTGTTGTTGTTGTTGTTGTTTTGGGGGGGTATTCTAATGGGTTTGTTTCTTTGTTGATCTTCTCCTTTGTTTAATTGGGTAGTTTGTCCCTTTATTTTCCTTTTTTTCCCTTCCTTCCTTTCTGTCTTTCTTGGATTTGTTTGATTTTTTTCGTTCCACACTGACTGGAGGTCCTGTGGTGAGAGTTGCTTGCACTGTCACTGTGGTGAGAGTTTGCCCATTCTGCACTGTTTCACCTGTGGTGAGAGTTTGCCTGTTCTGCACTGTTTCACCTGTGGTGAGAGTTTGCCTGTTCTGCACTGTTTCACCTGTGGTGAGAGTTTGCCATTTCTGCACTGTTTCACCTGTGGTGAGTTGGAGTGATTTGCCCATTCTGCACTGGTTTTGCCTATGGTGAGAGTTTGCCATTTCTGCACTGTTTCACTATGGTGAGAGTTTGCCCATTCTGCACTGTTTTCCTATGGTGAGAGTTTGCCCATTCTGCACTGTTTCACCTATGGTGAGAGTTTGCCTGTTCTGCACTGTTTCACCTGTGGTCAGAGTTTGCCCATTCTGCACTGGTTTCACTGTGGTGAGAGTTTGCCTGTTCTGCACTGTTTCAACCTATGGTCAGAGTTTGCCCATTCTGCACTGGTTTCAACCTGTGTGTGGAGAGTTTGCCTATTCTGCACTGTTTCACCTATGGTGAGAGTTTGCCCATTCTGCACTGGTTTGCCTATGGTGAGAGTTTGCCTATTCTGCACTGGTTTTGCCTATGGTGAGAGTTTGCCTATTCTGCACTGTTTTGCCCTATGGTGAGAGTTTGCCTATTCTGCACTGGTTTTGCCTATGGTGAGAGTTTGCCATTCTGCACTGGTTTTGCCTATGGTGAGAGTTTGCCCCATTCTGCACTGGTTTTAGCCTATGGTGAGAGTTTGCCCATTCTGCACTGGTTTTGCCTATGGTGAGAGTTTGCCCATTCTGCACTGGTTTTGCCTATGGTGAGAGTTTGCCCATTCTGCACTGGTTTTGCCTATGGTGAGAGTTTGCCCATTCTGCACTGTTTGCCTATGGTGAGAGTTTGCCTATTCTGCACTGGTTTTGCCTATGGTGAGAGTTTGCCCATTCTGCACTGGTTTTGCCTATGGTGAGAGTTTGCCCATTCTGCACTGGTTTTGCCTATGGTGAGAGTTTGCCCATTCTGCACTGGTTTTGCCTATGGTGAGAGTTTGCCCATTCTGCACTGTTTCACCTATGGTGAGAGTTTGCCCATTCTGCACTGTTTGCCTATGGTGAGAGTTTGCCCATTCTGCACTGTTACCTATGGTGAGAGTTTGCCCATTCTGCACTGTTTACCTATGGTAGAGTTTGCCCATTCTGCACTGTGTCACCTATGGTAAGAGTTTGCCCATTCTGCACTGTTTACCTATGGTGAGAGTTTGCCCATTCTGCACTGTTAACCTGTGGTGAGAGTTTGCCCATTCTGCACTGTGTACCTATGGTAAGAGTTTGCCCATTCTGCACTGTTACCTATGGTAGAGTTTGCCCATTCTGCACTGTTACCTATGGTAGAGTTTGCCCATTCTGCACTGTGTGAGAGTTTGCCCATTCTGCACTGGTTTTGCCTATGGTGAGAGTTTGCCATTCTGCACTGTTTTTGCCTATGGTGAGAGTTTGCCCATTTTTGCACTGTTTTTTGCCCTTCAGGTGTAGCTGCATTCCACGCTTGGGGGGTGTTTGACTGATTAGCTATGTGATGTGTTTTGTTCTTTTCTTGTTTTGCTTTGCTTTGTGTTCTTCTTTTCTTCTTGATCATGTTTCTGTCTGTCTGTTCTGTCTGTCTGTCTGTCTGGTTTCTATCTGTTTTGTCCATTCTGCATGTTTCTGTCTGTCCCTGTCTGTTCTGCTTCTGTCTTCTTTCATGTCTTTGTCAATCTGTCTGTCTGTTCTGTCTGTCTGTCTGTCTGCTGTTCTGTCTATCTGTCTGTTCAATCTTGTCTGTCTTCTGTTCTGTCTGTTTCTGTTCTATCTGTCTGTTCAGTCTGTCTGTTCTGTCTGTCTGTCTGTCTGTCATGTCTGTTCTGTCTGTCTGTCTGTTTCTCTCTCTCCTCATCGTCTTTCTGTATCATCTGATCCTCTCTCTCTCTCTCTCTCTCTCTCTCTCTTCTTTTCTCTCTCTCTCTCACTCTTTCTTTGCTGTCTGGTTCTTCTCTCTTCTTTCTCTCGTCTTCTCTCTCCTCTTCTTTCTTTGTGTCGGTTTCTTCTTCTTCTTTCTTTCTTTCTTTCTTTCTTTTTTTTTTTCTTTCTTTCTTTCTTTCTTTCTTTCTTTCTTTTCTTTCTTTTTTCTTTCTTTCTTTTTCTGTTTTTCTTTTTTCTCATCTTTCCTTGTCGTTGACTGTATATATGTTTGTTTGATCCTTCTTCCTGTTCTTTGTTTCCCCTTCTTTCTTCCTTCCCATCTCTCTCTCTGTGGTGCAAACATTACAAACAAGAAACAAGCAGAGGACCAGACTAAACAAATATGGGAAAAAAGGTGTCAATGTTGTGGACATTCAACTGGAAATCTGACCCACCATGATCAATAAAGTTAGGGATAGCTCAGTGGTCAGAGCACTCCCAAGGTAAGGCTTCGAAACAGCCCCCAGTTCACCCAGCTATCAATGGGTATTTACCCTCTTTATTAGGGTCAGGAAGGAAGGACGGTGGCAGGATGGTTAAGCCTTCGCCTGCCAATATGTAAACCGTGAGTTTCTGGGTTCGTACCCAGCCTCGCCCTTTCTTCCTGGTTTGACAAAAAAATTAAACTGAATGTCAAAGTCATTGGGATGAGACTATAAACCGAGGCCCCGTGTGCGAACGCACGCAGAACATCTTGCGCACACGTTAAAACCCCGTTCCGCCTTTCGGAAGAGCGGCCATCGTGTGCCGGTAGGAATGGATGACAAAATTATTTATAAAAAAAACCAGCATGCACACAGGTGTCATGTGTAGACACCATCCCTGAGGAAAAATCGGGGGTTGGAGTCCCAGGGCGGCTCGGGCTGTAGGCCTATATGGCAACGTTCTGGTGGCTCCTGCGACAGTACTGGAACCATTCGTATGGTCATTGCCTTTCCAATGGATCATTCCAGTGCTGTGGAGAGGGGGTTCTGCTGCATGGGTAACTGCTTGCCCTCCATACTTACTTACCCAGCCTTTGCGCTCTAAAGACTAGAGCGCAACTCCATAGTCTTCCGAGACTGATGGGTGCCTACTACTAGGGTCAGGAAAGGTAAAGCAGCGAGAGGGAGGAGATGGGCGCCGCCCTCAATATGCTGGCCCCTGGAGAAGCTGAGGACACCTGGCTTCCCCAACAAGGCATAGGTTATGGGACACCTTTACCTTTTTTGTTGTTTGTAATCCTTTAATCAATAAGCCATGTCTCAGAGCCTAGGACAAATCCATATTGATTCCTGTGGTTCTTTGTTTCCTGACGTGTTTGTGATGTTTCCTTGGATTAGTTATTGGCTCTTTCCGGCCTTCTTTGCTTGGCTTTTTTTCTGTTCATTTTTTTGGGGGGGAGGGGGGGGGGGGGGGGGGCTCTTCTCTCATGTTGTCTCCTGGTTGGTCCATTCTTCATTTTCTTTGTTTTGTTTGCTGATGTTTTCCCTTCTTGGTTTGTTTCTGACTTTATGTGTGTTTTTTTATTGATCTGTTTGTTCATCTGTTTGTTGTTGTTTGCGTGGGTTTTTGTTTGTTTGTCTGATTGTTTAGGTGGCTGGTTGGTTGATTAGTTTTTCTTTGTTTGACCCTTTCCGGCATCTCTTTGTTTTCCATTTTGTCTTTCTTTCTTTTGCCCCTTCTTTCTGCTTTTATCTCTGTTGCATTTTCCTTGTTCTTTGTCCTTAACTTTGTTGTTTCTTCTTTCCCTCTTTATATCTTTTTGTGTCTATTTCTTTTTCTTCTGTTTCTGCCTCTTCTGCAATGACAATAAAGACAAACACAAACGAAACAAACAAACATGCATACAAACAAGCAAACAAACAAACAAAAGCAAACAAACAAAGCAAACAAACAAAAACAAAAAGCAAACAAACAAACAAATGAAGAAGCAAGGGTGTCACATTGTGGACATTCAACTAGAAATCCAAGGCAAGCTGATCAATACAGATGCCAGTCAGGGGGTTGAACAATCTATAATGATCAATGTCACGTGGTCTTTGGTTTTTTGTTTGTTTGTTTGTTTGGGGATGGTTTGTGTGTGCAGGAGGAGAGGGAGGGTGGTGTCCTTGCTGTTAAAGTTCCTGTTGTCTGTTTCTCTTCTCTTTTCTGCTATCCCTCATTGAGTGGAATGGAGTTTTTACATTTCACACCACTTTAAGACACGGCAGATTTCTCTGCCTGAACTTTGGGCTGCTCTCCCCGGGAGAGGGCATCGCCACAAGAACAGCGCCAGCCATCAGTTTTCTTTTCTTTTCCTGTCTGCAACTATATTGATATTGTTTCCCTGTCAGAGTGGCTTTTTTCTACAGAATTTTGCCAGGGACAACTCTCTGTTGTCTAGGTGTGGTTTTTATATATCTTTTTTTACATGTGCTAAATTATTACGTGTAACACACGGACCTGGGTTTATCCTCTCATCTGAAAGACTATCACCCAGACCACCACTCATGGTCTAATGGATTGGGGGAAAAGTTTGGGCCCAAACAGGATTCGAACTACTGCACACTCGATCTGGACTTTTGTATAGTGCCTAGTCTTGTGCTGGTCTTGTGCTCTGCTCATAACTCTGCGGTGTCTTTCCTGGCCTTAACTGACACTTCCCGACTTCAGAGTAGCTCATGTTTTGTGTAAAATGCATGCTGGGTATGCTTATGTTTCTGTAATCCACCATGAATAATTGGATTTTCTTTTGTGAATCTGTGTAAACAAGAGAGTAAAGGTACTGGCAGGTCTGCACTTTAAGTTGACCTGGGACAAAGAAAGTTTTTCTTTGATTATCGATTCCTGTTCCTTTTTCTTGTCATGTTTCTTTCTTCAGCTGACTTCATTGTGGTCGTCATTGTAGCTGTTTATGTGTGTTTGTTGGGGGGGGGGGGGGGGGCAAGCTCAGGGGCCAGAGCACACACTTTGGTCAAGTTAAGTTAAAAGTTCCTGAGTTGCAGAGCATAAGGGTCTGGGTGTGAACACACCCATTGCTATGGCGAAGGTTACGTGTGGTTACCAAGTGGATGGGTGACCCTTTGGGCGCTTTAAATTCAGTACGGTCCCCCAGTTCACCCAGCTGTCAATGGGTACCTGCCCTTTTTAGGGTCAGTGAAGGTAAAGCAGCGATGGAGAGGGGATGGGCCAGTTCTTAATATGCTGACCCCCCCCCCCCCCCCAGAGAAGCTGAGGTCTCGGACATCCCAGTCCCCTATGACTGCGTATGTTAAGGGAACACTGACCGTCCACCTACCTTTCTATTTGCTTGGTTTTGGCTGGTGGGATTTCTTTTTGTGTAGTTTTGTTGACTGTCTGTTTGCTCCTGTGTTCTCTTACTTGTGTATTTTTGTTTTGTATCTTGCTTTCTCTTTTTTGTCTTTCTCTCCTTCCTGTCTTCCTTCTGTCTTTCTTGTGATTTTTCTCCTCTGTTTTTGTGCGCGCCTTTTACTTGTGTGTTGTTGTTGTTGTTTTTAAAATTCAATTCCCCTAATTTTCTGTTCTGTTCAGTTTCCTTCATTTCTTTCTTCCTCTGTTATTTCAGATCTGTTTCTTTGCTGTTGTGTTGCTTTCTGTCTCAGTTTATGTCTTGGTTTTCTTTTCTTTCATTCATTCTGTTTTTCCATGTTCATCTTCTTTCTTTATACCTGTCTTTCTTCCTTTTGTTTCAGGTAGGTTTTGTTTTTTTAGTTTGTTATCGCTGTTCCCTTTGTTTGTGTTGATGGTTATGTATTTCTGTGTTGACTTTTTTCCCTATATTTTCTACTGTCATTTCACTTGTTTGCCTCCTCTGCCTTTCTCTTTTCTTTTGCTTCATCATTAGAAATATTCTTTCGTTTTGTTTGCATTTCCTTCCCTTTTTCGTGGCTATTCAAGTATCTTCCTTGCTGTTGTTGTTTATTTGCCCAAGGTTCATTTTGCTTATGATAGTTGTTTGTTTGTTCAGTTCGGTGAGTTGGGCGGGTGAGTTGGGCGAGTTTATTCGGGTTTGGTTGGCAGGATTGGTAGGCAGATGGATAGCTAATTCATACATCCAATAGTTAATTTTATATCAGATAGTGGATCATTTAGTGGATAGATGGATAGCTAATTCATACATCCAATAGTTAATTTTATATCAGATAGTGGATCATTTAGTGGATAGATGGATAGCTAATTCATACATCCAATAGTTAATTTTATATCAGATGGTGGATCATTTAGTGGATAGATGGATAGCTAATTCATACATCCAATAGTTAATTTTATATCAGATAGTGGATCATTTAGTGGATAGATGGATAGCTAATTCATACATCATAGTTAATTTTATATCAGATAGTGGATTCATTAGTGGATAGATGGATAGCTAATTCATAATCAATAGTTAATTTTATATCAGATAGTGGATCATTTAGTGGATAGATGGATAGCTAATTCATACATCCAATAGTTAATTTTATATAGATAGTGGATCATTTAGTGGATAGATGGATAGCTAATTCATACATCCAATAGTTAATTTTATATCAGATAGTGGATCATTTAGTGGATAGATGGATAGCTAATTCATACATCCAATAGTTAATTTTATATCAGATAGTGGATCATTTAGTGGATAGATGGATAGCTGATTCATGCATTGGACACTTTTATATCATATAGTGGATAGATGGATAGTTGATTTATACATTTCATTAGTTTTCTTCTCACACTGGCTCATGACGATTTTGATCCTGAGATAACATCAACATGATAAGGATTCTGATATTTTAATGTAGTTCAATTCTGCCTTGCTGCAGCCTGTAGTGCAGAGAGAGGCCACTGGTCTGCCTGGTGACCAGTGATTGATGTGGCTCAAGAAGAAAATGTCCAAGAAACGTGACCAACAAACTTGCTCATTTCATCACAAACTTTAAAAAGAAATCAAGTTTGACACTTGACACTGAAGACAAGCAATGTGCTCAGCATCAATGAAGTCCACTTAACTTCATTAACAGAAGATTATAACAGAATATTATAACTGAATCAAAAACTGTATTTAAAAGTTGAACACTTTTGATTGTTGATGAGCAAAAGATCATGAAGAAGTTACAAACTTTATAATTATGAAAGGCTGACACTTATAATTTCAAGACGCCCTGCGTGTTTTTCCTCATGCAGGACCTCAATTTATAGTCTCATTCCAAGGACTTGTGAGGGAGTGGAGTGGGCCTGGTGTTAACTCCAGGGGGATTCCCCTGAACAGGCGTCTCCCAGGGGGCTGGAACCCAGGTCCTCAGATGAAGATCTCAACCTCTGACCCCAGGCTGTCCCATCAGGGGCAGATAAGCAACCAACAAAATGACCCCCATAGCTTCTCCAGCAAAAGATTATGCATTGACAACAAACTCGACAGAAGTACTTGTCATTGAAGATGACAAAACTATCAACCCAACCAGCATGTTTAGTAAAGTTAATAAAAAAAAATTACTATGAATAAATCATATGATTTCATATAAATACTTGACACAACTCATTGAAGATGAAAACATCAATATCAAGGGACACATTAAATAAACTTGGCTCAAAAGTAAGAAAAGAAACATCCAAATCTTGACAATCAAAAATACTAGTTTATTCACAAAGTTTGCACAAACGCTTCACGTTTTCCAATGCACACAAGTAATTAAGAAACTTAAATGAAAAAGCTAAATACAATATATTCAACTTATGAGAAAACTTCACAGCCCTCATTCAAAACCAGACAAACACAGTACCAGCAAAGTTGCTGATGAGGTGTTGAAAGGAAGTGGCGCCCTCCTCACCTGTCCTGTTGTCCCCAGCTCCTCTTCCTCACCACCTCATCAGCCTCCATACACAGCCAGCCCCTGCCTGCCACACACTGATAATAGATGGTCCCCGAACACCCATTATAGAGAGAGACCCACTCCTCTCCGGAGAGAAATCCTCATTTGCTCTTTCTTTCACTTCCACCCCACGTCTGTGTCTGTCCTGAGAGGCGAAAGAAAGTGAAGGCAAATTAACCCTCTCACCTTCAACAACACCAAGTTGTTTTGCCACACGGGGTCTCGGCCTGTCACCACCCTTGTCAGGGCCTCTCCGGGAGCCGTTATTATCACACCTTCAGCTGCAGTGCTCCTTCACTGGGCTCCGGCATGGGGAGGGCTCGTTGTTGTCTCTAGGGAGGCCCTGCAGGGGGGCGGACAGGGGTCCATTAGTTATTACGTCTGTCAAGGTCCTGAAGAGCTGCCCCTGAAGGGGACCCCCTGGGTGACGCCTGTTGCAGCCTGAAACTGGTGAGTGATTCCATGAGTGTGGCGGCAAACACCATGTCAGCAGATAGCCCTGTTCAGGGCTGCCTGCTCTTTGTGTTCCAGTCTCCAAGCTCGTTCGTCTTGTTGTCAGCCTAAGTGTTGGGTATAAGATGAGTTTGCTTTGTCAGGTGAATGAAGGTTAGGGTCTGTTGTGATTGTGCAGGTCTACAGATAGTAATTAGTGCATACACATTCTTATGGTAATTATGTGATTTTTTTTTAGATCTCTGTCTGTCTGTCTTCTGTCTGTCTGTCTGTCTGTCTGTGTCTGTTTTGATTCTGTCTGTCTCTCTTCCTTCTTTATCTTTCCCCTTTGCCCCTTCCCTGTCTTTTTGGAAGCCTTGGAAAAGAGGCAATAAACAACAACAGAAACAAACAGAAGCAGCTGAAGTGAATCATGAAAAAAGCACGACAGAAAGCAGCACGGATTTTCATCATTCTGTTTTGCTGAGAAAGGAGCTTATAGCAATAAATAACTGATCAGAGTCATCAAAGAGCTGTACAACAAGGCCACCAGTGCAGTGTACTACAACATTGTACTGCACTGCACATTTTCGTGATAATATTGCTCTTATTTTACTTTTATTCTCTGGCCATGTAATAAGCTGTGTATTCTATGTCCATGCATTTTTTCCTTATTTTTTGTGCTAGTCAAATTTTTCACGTTCATTAGTAACCTATTTAAATTGATTTGATTGTACAGCGCGGTGAGCCCGTGTTCTTGGGAATTCGCGCTATATAAGCCTCAATTTATTATTTTATTATTATTATTATTATTATTATTATTATTATTATTATTATTATTATTATTATTATTATCATCATATCATCATCACATCATCATCATCATCATCATCATCATCATTATTATTACTATATTATTATTATTATTATTATTATTATTATTATTATTATTATTATTATTTATTATTATTTATATTATTATTATTATTATTATTATTATTTATTATTATCATTATTATTATTATTATTATTATTATTATTATATTATTATTATTATATAACAGCAACATTGGAAAGTGGTTTTGGACAACAGTTGGAGTAAGGCAGGGCTGTCTACTCTCACCCACTCTTTTCAACATCTTCCTAGAGAGAATCTTGGCTGATGCATTGGAACACCATGAAGGATCAGTCAGCATTGGTGCAGAACAATCACAAACCTCCGCTTCGCTTGCCAGCCTAACAGAACACCTGAACAGGGTTTCTATAACATATGGCAGGGAAAT
>CM060320.1:1196950-1201950 GCA_030674155.1 Stramonita haemastoma
TGACCCTGCTGCCTCTCCTCTCTGCCTGTTGACCCTGCTGCCTCTCCTCTCTGCCTGTTGACCCTGCTGCCTCTCCTCTCTGCCTGTTGACCCTGCTGCCTCTCCTCTCTGCCGGTGGCTGGCTTCTCTGCCCACGTCCTTGGGTTTCACCTGCTCTCTGTCTGCATAATTATAGGAGTGTCTCTGCTTGTCTGTTCTCTGCTTGTTTGTCTGTCTGTGACATGACTGTGTTTTGTCTCTGTTTGTGACACGTGTAAGTTTGTCTCTGTCTATCTGTCTTTATGTCTTTATGTCTGTCTGTGACTCTGTGTGTGTGTGTGTGTGTGTGTGTGTGTGTGTGTGTGTGTGTGTGTGTGTGTGTGTGTGTGTGTCTGTGTGTCTGTGTGTCTGTGTGTGTGTGTTGACTATGTCTGTCTGTGCTGATGTCCCTGTTTCTCTGTCTGTTGTAAATGTTTCTCTCTGTGCCCATCTGTTCCTGACTCCCGTATCTCTGTTTCTCTGTCTGCTTGTCTGTCTGTCTGTCTGTCTGTCTGTCTGTCTGTCTGTCTGTCTGTCTGTCTGTCTGTCTGTCTGTCTGTCTGTCTGTCTATCTATCTCTGTATTTCTATCTCTGTCTACGTGTGTATGTGTATGTATATGTGGGTGTGTGTGTGGGGGGAGAGTCTGTCTGTCTGTCTGCCTATGTCTGTAACTGTGTTTTTACACTCAACTTCAAATTCAAATTCTTTTATTTCGAGCATAACGAATAAGTATTCATGGGTGTTGTTTTTTTTCTTCATTCAGTCTCAGTGTGCATTAGGTTTTGTAACATTTTTTCGTCTGTCCCCACCGGCACACAGTGGCTTACTCTTCCGAAAGAGAACAGGTTTTATGGTGTGTGGAAGATGCTCTGCGTGCGTTCACACACGGGACCTCAGTTTATAGTTACACCCAAAGGGATTTGTGGGGAGTGGAGTCAGTACTGATGTACTTCAGGGGGGAAATGTTTTTGAAAGTGTCTTTGTGATAGCTGAAACCCTGGCTCCAGCCTGAGCCGCCAGACTGTCAGTGCTTCGCTCTAACCACCAGGCTATCCTGTCCCCTGACGGGTGTGTGTGTGTGTGTGTGTGTGTGTGTGTGTTGTGTGTGTGTGTGTGTGTGTGTGTGTGTGTGTGGTGTGTTTTGTTGGTGTGTGTGTGTTTGTGTGGTGTGGTTGTGTGTGTGTGTGTGTGGTGTGTGTGTTGTGTGTGTGTGTTGTGTGTGTTGTGTGTGTGTTTGTGTGTGTGCGTATGTGTGTGTGTGTGTTGTGTGTGTGTGTGTTGTGTGTGTGTGTGTGTTGTGGTTTGTGTTGTGTGTGGTGGTAGTGTGTGTGTGTGTTGTGTGTGTTGTGTGTGTGTGTGTGTGTGTGGTGTGTGCAGGCTCTCTAGCGTGACTCACACTTTAAGCTTGGCTAAGCGAAGTGCATGTGTCCAACTGACTTATCTGATTACCTGGGTGAGACCAGCACTGGTCTTCATCTCTCCTTCTGTTGTTTCTGGCCTACCCCTCTGTCTGTCTGTCTGTCTGTCTGTCTGTCTGACTCTGTGTGAGTGTGTGTGTGTGTGTGTGTGTGTGTGTGTGTGTGTGTGTGTGTTGTTGTTGTTGTTGTTGTTGTTGTCTTCAATTTAACGTCTGTTCACTCTAAGTGATATTAGACGGGAAAAGTGGAAAGTGTAATGGAAGTTATTGAAGTCAGTGGAAGGGGTGAAAAGAGAAAACGTCATAAGATAGTATTTATGGTGGTGTTTTTGTACGTTTAAAATAAAAAGTGATAACAATACTCTTAACAACAGGTGCAAAAATTAAACTCAGCAAAGTATGAACATTTAGCAATAATAATGTAACTACAATAAATATTCAAGTGGGCTGTGGAATAAACATCCAACAATGGTAAAGGCTAACTTTGAATTATCAAAAACATTTTCCAGACTGCTCAGAAAATGCGGGAAAAAATGGTGTGTGTGTGTGTGTGTGTGTGTGTGTGTGTGTGTGTGGTGTGTGTGTGTGTGTGTTTTTGTTGTTTTAGTTTTGTTAATGTCCATTCATCTCTAGGTCATGAAGACACGCCCGCAGTTACGCCAATCCTCCCCTCTCTCTCTCTCTCTCTCTCTCTCTCTCTCTCTCTCTCTCTCTCTCTCTCTCTCTCTCTCTCTCTCTCTCTCTCTCTCTCTCTCTCTCTCTCTCTCTCTCTCTTCTCTCAACTTATTCCAGTATAGTTCTTACAGGAAGAGTATATATAACTTTGGCAATTGATGTCATGATCACTAACAGTGATAGCAAACTTCATGAGCAGTGGCATGTTTTTATGGCTATCTAGTCCTCTGCTTTAGAAACAGTCAGCAAGAGTTGGGCAGTCAAACAATGAATGGTGGATTGAAAGGGTTTTACAGAAAGAGCATGCTTTTTTAAACTTAAAAATGTTTTCCAAGGCCCATTTTTTGATGAAAAATAATCTGTAACAAGACAAAGACTTAATTTCCTGTGCAATGCTAACACATATCTTGCCTAAAAGAGCGATGTGGTTAATGGTAGCTAATTTCTGTTGACTGTTGATAGCATGTCCCCTTAACATAAAAAAAAATTCGAGGATAATGGAATAAAACCTCGTGTGCTTTTTTTTTACATGAAAGTTTTGTCATCTGTTCCCACCGGCACACAATGGCCTACTCTTTCGAAAAGTTGAACAGCTTTTAATGTGTGCCAAGATGTTGTGCATGCGTTCGCACACGGGGCCTCGGTTTAAAGTTTCATCCTCATGACTTTTGGGGAGAGCAGGGTTTACACTGAAGTTAACTCCAGTGAAAAAATCCTCTTGAACGGGATTCGAATACGGGTCGTCAGATTGCCAGCCCAATGTTCTAACCGCTAGGCTAGGAGCTATGCCTAGTGTAGTGTAGTGTAGTGTAGTGTAGTGTAGTGTAGTGTAGTGTAGTGTAGTGTAGTGTAGTGTAGTGTAGTGTAGCGTAGTACGTAGTGGCATTCTCTCTCTCTCTCTCTCTCTCTCTCTCTCTCTCTCTCTCTCTCTCTCTCTCTCTCTCTCTCTCTCTCTCCATAAGTGTCCTCCCCGGACAATCAGTAGGCGATCAGCGACAAATGAACTGATGTCATCTGGAGGCTGGGTGATTGTTGACTGACACACAGGCCAGCGGGAAGCCTCCTTACAACAACACCGGGCACAAAGGCCTTTGCTTATCCACGGTCACGGGCCCCTTGGCATCCGGGCAACACTGTAGGGCGCGGAGGGATCTGTGTCGTCAGGGAGAGGAGTGCTGCTGTTTGTCCCCTTGAGTGTGATCATGCGCGGAGGTAAAAGTGTCCGTGTTTTGTGTGGAGATATGGAATTCTCCTCCTGTGTTGATGGTATTGTCTGCTGGACTGGAAGAGATAGACTGGATAGAGGAGGGCCAGTGTTTGGGGTGGGTGACTAGGGCTGTGCTGCCCCGGTATTGTTGCTGGTAATGACATGGTAGTGTTGTTGTTTTCTTTTGGAGTGCCTATGTAAACGCCGAATGAGAGAGAGAGAGAGAGAGAGAGAGAGAGAGGAGAGAGAGAGAGAGAGTTACATACCATGGATCATTTCTACATGACTGGAGCTGACTTCTCTCCCTTGGGGCAGTGCTCTAAAGTTTTCAGGCAAAGGGTGTCACAGAAAAGTGAAGCTGGCACATCCCATCCCTTTTCAGTATTTCTTTATAACAACAAAACAACTTATAATATAAGAATATACAATTTCAAGACATCAAAGTCATCATCATCAGTCATGCCACTGAGATAGTTGTTGGTAAAGGGGAGGGGGAGGGGAGTCACAAGAAAGGCATTGGTGGACAGTTTTCTCCAGGCTGGTCTGTCTGTCTTCAGACTGTTGCAGCAACAACAGACTGAACTGATCTCATTGCTCTTTTATCAGCACTCACTCGTTCTTCTGGCCTGCTTGTGAGTTCTTGGAGTGTGTGGTTTCTGCCTCCCAGGAGATCAATGCCGTCAGTAAACTGTACACTGCAGCTGGATCCGCCACCAACACAGACAGTAGTGTGGTATTCAGGAGCATCTTCTGCATGATCTTCTCCAGAAAGAGCTGAACAAAGTGTGTGTGTGACTGTGTGCATCCCTGTCTCACTCCTACTGTTGTTACTAAGCAATCTCCGCCCTGGCAGTTCATAGAGACTGCACTGCAGGCATTGTTAGGGAATCCTTGATTGATTTGTACCAATCCTTCCTCAGTGCTCGAGGGGTCTGCCATAGTCCATCTTACCACATTTTGTCACACACTTTTCTGAAGTCAACTAAGTTATGAAACAGATTTTCTGCTGTTGGAGATGGTCTCAATGATAATAAGCCTGATGTTAGATATCTGTTCAGTTGTGCTTGCTCTGCCAGGTCTGGGAGCCAGCTTGTTTTTTTCTCAGGACTTCTATGGCAAGCTGAAGAAGACGAAAAGCCGAAGAAGCCAAAGCCGAAGAAGCCAAAGCTGAAGAAGCCAAAGCCAAAAAAGCCAAAGCCGAAGAAGCCAAAGCCGAAGAAGGTTTAGAGCAGAGTTGCTTTGTTCTCTTTTCTTTTTTCTCCTGTGAGGTTGCTGACCTGCTGCTCATGCACTGCTCATCTCTCTGCCACTGCCATACCGACTTTAGTATATAATTATATTTTCTCTCTTATTGCTAATCACAATTTTTCTAGCCGAATGGATGGGAGTATTTGGCTGCCACCCAGAAGATCCACGAAGTTATGGTTCAAATCTCAGCAATGACATGTGATGGATGAAGAGTGACGATATTAAAAATAGATCAACTTAAAGCTCTGACCTGCCAAGGCCTTATAATCCTTCGTGTTTATATGCACAGAGAGTGTCAAATATACACGTTAAAGAGCATGCAATTCATTTCAGTGTTCTGTGGGTTCTGGAGATATAAATACACATAGCATGCACCTTGTACACAGAAAGGGATGGGCTCCACCTTTTCAACTTGCCCAAGAAACCCAGCATT
>CM060320.1:1206950-1216950 GCA_030674155.1 Stramonita haemastoma
ATCGATTGATTAATTAATTGATTGATTGATTGACAGATTTGGTGACCGATGGATTAATTGATAGGAATGTAACGGTTGGTAATTGGCATGTGTTCTTCTGGAGAAAGGTAGATTGTGCACCTCACCTAGATATTAATGTTGCCAACCTCTCTCTCTCTCTCTCTCTCTCTCTCTCTCTCTCTCTCTCTCTCTCTCTCTCTCTCTCTCTCTCTCTCTCTCTCTCTCTTCTCTCTCTCTCTCTACTCTCTCTCCTCTCTCTCTCTCTCTCTCTCTCTCTGTTACAGACTTCGATTTGTTGCTTTCCCCATGCGTGCTCAATCTGGGGTCTCCGTCCTTCATCAATATTTAAGACTGAGAAAGCACTGACTGGGCTGTCTGCAATTTACAAACACAGGGAGAGAGAGAGAGAGAGAGAGAGAGAGAGAGAGAGAGAGAGAGAGAGAGAGAGAGAGAGAGAGAGAGAGAGAGAGAGAGAGAGAGAGAGAGAGAGAGAGAGAGAAGGAGAGAGAGAGAGAAATATATATATATATATATATATATATATATATATATAAAGAGAGAGAGAGAGAGAGAGAGAGAGAGACAGACAGACAGACAGACAGACAGACAGACAGACAGACAGACAGGCAGGCAGGCAGGCAGGCAGGCAGGGACACACACACACACACACACTCGCACAGAGTAAAGAAGAGGTCAAGGTGTGTGTGTGTTGGGGGGGGGGGGGGGGGGTAAGACAAAGGGAGAAAAGGACATGGTGAAAAGTAGATCGATCTGTCTTTGTAAATAAATTTCTTTTCAACAACAAAAAAAATGCAGATAAGAACATGTAACACAGTGCAGATATTTGCCGCAACTCTGTACACCTTCTCTGCAACAACAGCACGGTCAGACATACAGGGGGAATGTGGCCTCTACACAGAGACTGCATAAATAGTCTTCGACCATCCCCCAACGATACAGAACGCTGCACAATTCGCTGGTCTGTTCTAAATATAGACACATGACGCTGCGATTGGCAGTTTCGATCGCTCCCGAGGCACAGTGGGTACTGCCCAGCGTAGCTGACGCTCAAATCAGTTGTCCCAAGGTCTTTCCATCCTGCCTGCAGCGCCACTTTGTAACAGAGTGCAGATATTTCACCTGCCGCCACTCCGTACAACCACTCGGCGACGGGAATGTGGCTTTTGAAATAGAAGCAGCCTAAAGTCTACACTTTACCGCTATGGGCAACGCTTATGCAACCGACAGTCTATTTTTTAAATAATATATATTTTTTATGTATGTATGTATGTGTGTGTATACATATGTATATATGTTTTATGTATCCATCAAATAACAGTGTATGCACGAGTATGCATCTGAGAAGAAGAGGGGAGAGAGAGGAGACAGACAGACAGTCAGACAGACAGACAGAGTGTGTGTGTGTGTGTGTGTGTGTGTGTATACGTTTTATCTAAAGTACCAGTTAATGTATAAGCGTAAGCTGTGATGGGTGAAGAGTAGAAAGTGTTGAATGTTTTTTATCAAATGTTCATATTTTGCATATTAATGTAGAAATAATAATAATACTAATAACAATACATGGAATCTGTATAGGGCTATATATTGTAAAAACAAATCAAAGCGCTTGCATTCGACCTATACAACACACAAGCAATCAATAACAATTTACAGTTTCAGCAAAAATTCGAATGTACACACACACGCACGCGTGCACACACACCTATACTTATACCGGTGATAGATCTATGCTGATGAGATATTTCATCAGATGTGTTTGAATAATTATTGTGTTATAATTTTGCTTTGTTACTCTTAATTATTACTGATTGATATATATATATATATATATATATATATATATATATATATATATATATGTGTGTGTGTGTGTGTGTGCGCGCATGTATGTTTGCGTGCGTGCGTGTGTGCGCGCGCGCGCACGTGTGTGCATGTGACGCAGAGTATATCGATTTTAAGACACTGTGTTACTTTTTGCTTTTTCTTTTGCTGAACTTTGCATGCAGTATAATTGTAATTTTAAAATGCCACTGATAATTTCTCAAATTCAGACATTAAGTATTTTCGAGTCTTGAGTCTTGACCACCCCACAACGATACAGAAGGTTGCACAATTCGCAGGTGTGTTCTAAATATAGACACATGACGCTGCGACCTAATTACCGCCCCTGATATCGCTGTAGCAAAGGTGTACATACAGGTGAGGCCAATCTGGAGTCTGACCTCTTCTCTCCTCTCTTCCCTGCCCTTCCCTGCCTTTCCTTACCGGGTAGGACGGGATGTGCAGTGCCTGCTTGTTCTGACACAGTTCGTCCCAACAACACAGTTCGTCCCAAATTACGAGGAACTGCGTTAGGCCCCCCATGTAAAAAGAACAACAACAAAAAATATCTTTAATCAATGTAAGTTCAATATAATGCACTACTTCAGCATTTTAGAAGCTCCTCATACATTTTTGTCAACTTTCTGACTTCAGTTCCAAGTTGTGACAAAACTGCCTTGACGCACTTTGTCACAATTTTTCAGCACCAAAAGCTTGCATGCAATGGCAAAATTTCTTAGTGTCTTTATTATCATTTCTTTTTTATACTAAGAAATTTTGCCATTGCATTATTTTGGTGCTGAAAAGTTGTGACAAAGTGCGTCAAGGCAGTTTTGTCACAACTTGGAACTGAAGTCAGAAAGTTGACAAAAATGTATGAGGAGCTTCTAAAATGCTGAAGTAGTGCATTATATTGAACTTACATTGATTAAAGATGTGTTGGTGTTTTTTTTTACAGGGGGGGGGGGGGGGGGGTTTAACGCAGTTCGTCGTAATTTACGACGAACTGTGGGGGCTCGACACAGTTCGTCGCAATTTGCGACGAACTGTGTTGTTGGGACGAACTGTGTCAGAACACTGCTCTTCTCCTGTGCTTGCTACTTTGCTGCTCTGCCTGTTAGCCTCAGCCCACACAACCTGACTTCAGAGAAGCTCATTTTTTTACATGATGCATGCTGGGTATGTTTTGTGTTTTCGTACCCCTACTGAAGGCTGACATCAATAGCAGGATCTTAAACGTGCATGTTTGATCTTTTGCGTGTGCATATATTACACGAAGAAAATTAATGCACTTTTATGTCTGCACTTGAAGTTGACCTGGGAGATGGCACAAATCTCCATCTGTCATTCACCAGACTCCGCCACCGAGATTGGAACCCAGGACTTGATGGACCTGAGGGACTGAAGTCAAACAGTTTAGCCACTCGGCTGTAGCCTCTTTCAAATGTATATTCCAAACTGACTTACAAACCACACCTCAAGAAAAAGGAGTGTCCTACGTTAAAAAACAAAGTAGCAGAACAACCTGCACTCTCCTTTTGGCGTCTTTTCTTTTCTGTCTTTGACTTTCTCTCTTTTCTGGCTTTATCTGTCTATGTCTGTCTCCCCCCCCCCCCTCTATCTCTCTCTCCCTCTTTCCCCCTCTCCGTCTCTCCCACTCTCTCTACCTCCCTCGCTCTTTCTCTCTCCCCCCTCTCTATGTTCTCTCTCCCTCCCTCGCCCTATACCTCCATCCCCCCTCTCTCTCGCTCTTTCTCTCCCCCTCTCTCTCTTTTTGTGAGAGGTCATACAGAATGTGTGGGCATTTACCGATGTACATACAACATGTGATCACCCAACACTCTCCTCCATGAAAACACACACACAGACACACACACACACACACACACACACACACACACACACACACACACACAGACACAGACACACACACACACACACACACACACACACACACACACACACACACACATTAGAAAAGAAAACAAGAGTTACAAACAAACAAAAACACACACGGAAAGAGCCAGAAAAAGAAAAAGCCAAGAGCGAAGCAACATGGCACAGCGTTTCCCTGCCAGGCGCGTGCTTGTCCAAAATCTGCCCTGCCTTGCTCTGAGGCGCGTGCCAGAATGGAACCACGGATCCCTTCTCTTTAGCTGTGGCAAAGTTCAGCGGCGGAAGATAAGGCGATACGCTAACAGACAAATAAACAGGGCACACTCAAAGGCAGGCGGAGGAAAGGGGAGCTTTTAAAAGCGACAAGTTTTCGCGGGGACGAACTGCAGCTGTGGGGCCTACATCTCGTCCCTGAAAGAAGCACAGAAAAACTAATGGAAAGAGAAAGAAGAAGGGAAAAGGAAGGAAGGAAGGAGGAAAGAGAGGAACACGCCAGCACTAAAACCCGCTACATGTCATTCACTGCTGTGCATGGCAGACAGGAACGACAACTCGGAACGTTTTGTGTGCGACTTCCTGTGATCGTTCTGGCTGCAATGCGCAGTTGCGTCAATGTTGAAGTAGATTGATGATGGAATGGTTTTATAAGAACCTCGTCCTTGGTTTATTTTGGATTTTGGTTTAATGAAGTTGCAAGTGCATGTACTCTTGTCTTTTCACGGTGACAGTTGAATGAACTTGATGAATATCAGATTATGTTCATTGAATTGTGATAAATGAGCACTGCGAAAGTTTTTACCTGAAAACATGGTTCCAATTAAAATCATATTAAATAAAGGTAGGGACATGAAGGACTTTACATACTGGTGTGTATACTGCACATACGTACAAAGAAAGTCACAAGCTGGTCTTTTACAGAAAAAGGCACCTGTTCAAAAGTCATCCACATAATCCTGAACAGTATACCATGGCCTTTCTATCACTTTTCCTGGCACATTCTGGCTGCACTCCAGGTTTAATCATTGTGTCCATTTCCTTCAAGGTTTTGTTATAAGCTCAAACACACAGACACCTATCGTTGCATCTTCCCTAAACAAAAAAGCTTTTTTTGTGAAAGATTTGCTTCTGATGCATTAATAATGTAAATTAGCACAAATTTGACGGGTTTTGAATTAAACACCAAACACTGCATCCTTCTATTAATTTGTCTTCTGTTAAACCCCCCAACCCCAATAAGACAGAGCAGGGCTTAGGCCTAACGACGTGTGAACACAAGCCATCCTGGACAATCCTCTCCAACTCTCTCAAGAATACCTGGCACCATTTCTTCGAACGCCAAAACAATCACACTGCTCATTTTTCATAACTTGAAAGTGTTTCGCATGATTCACCCTCTCCTACCCCCCCCCCCCCCCCCCCACACCACACACACACAAATGTAAATAGCACCCTACAGAAGAGTAAACTTGGAGTGTGGCCTTTCTTCTTAATTCTTTTTTAATGTCGGGGTCTAACCGGAAGTTCCGGTCTTTAGGGGCCGGCTGTGATTGGTTTATTTACTTGTCAAAGCATGATTTATCTATGGTGTGTGGAGAGGTGGGGGTTGAAGCTATAGCCTAGCCTAGCTGTGTGTGGAGGGGAAGTGAGCGTGAACACTGAAGATGGACAGATTAAACACGGCCCTCTTTCTGCCTTCTGTTGTTACTTAGCGTTTTTCTTCTTCTCATTTTCTTGATGCATTCTTTAAGTCTTCTTTGTTTGTCTGGGTTTGTTTGTTTTTGGCTTCTGTTCTCTTTTTTTTTTTTTCTCTTTTCTCTTCCTTTTCTTTTTTTCTTCCTTCTGTCCGTATATCTGTCTTTCCATTCTTTTCTTTACCTTTCTGTCTTTTTTCTGGTATTTCCTCTTTTGCATTTTCTTTCTGCTGTAATTAGTTATCTTTCTGTCTGTTTGAAAAAAAAGTTCTTGTTCTCTTTTTTTTTAGTTCATTTTTTTTCTTTGCTCTTTTATTATGTTTCAGTATTTGCTGCTTTTTCATGTTTCTTTTTCTTCTATTCCTTCTTTCTCTTTCTTTCTTTCTTTCTTTCTTTCTTTCTTTCTTTCTTTCTTTCTTTCTTTCTTTTTCTTACTTCATTTTACTTTTTTTTCACTTTCTTTTTGTTTCTTTTCTGTTCATTTGGTTTCTTTCTTTCTTCTTGTCTTTCCTTTCCTTTCGTTTTTCTGTCTGTCTTTCTCCCCCTATTTGTTTTCTTTTTATTTAACTTAATTTCTTTCTTTCTTTTTCTTTCTTAGCTTCTCTCTATTTTTTTTCTATCTTTTGTAGAGGGTCCTACACGGGAATTATCTAAGTCGCCACTCTAATTCCCGTTCCGTCTGATTCGGTACCGGAAATCTTAGAGTTTTAGAATAATTCCTATTTTCTTCAGTAACCCTAAAGAAGAGTAGGGCTCAGCTACTTATGGGCCGGGGAGTGATAAAGGGGGGATAGTAAGAGGATAGTAGAAAAATAGAGGGAAAAGAAAATATAGAAGAGGTAGGAAAGTAGGTGAAGTGAAATTAACTAACCTCAACTCACTCAGCAGCCACACTGAACACACTGAACGTGACGAATAACACCATTCATTCAATGTGACTCCAGACCGAGTAAATTGGGTTTATAACATATATTCCACAACACAACCTACAACACTACCACATTACACAAAACACCAATGACTAATTGTACTACAAGTACAATTAAAAAAACAAGATATTCTGTCCAGTCAAATGCCAAAAATAGAACAAAATCAGTGATCAATCTCAGATCAGGGCCATTAATAAAGACAACAATAAGGGTGGAGATTTAACGATGGGGCAAAGCAGGTGTGACAGGGGGAAGACCGATGTTCCTGTAATCAAAAGAACATACAATGTAAAAAACATCACCTCTAAAATTATTACATAATTTTAGTAGTTAGTTTTACACAGGTTTCATTTACTTTAGGACAGATGATGGTCCATCCTATGAAACTGTGCAAGCATCCCAACATGTTTCATTTACTTTAGGACAGATGATGGTCCATCCTATGAAACTGTGCAAGCATCCCAACATGTTTCATTTACTTTAGGACAGATGATGGTCCATCCTATGAAACTGTGCAAGCATTAATTAATAAGAAGGACTAATTTATTTTAAATAAATGTCCACAATGACATTCCAATGCCATTACACCTGTTTTAAAATTACTAAATGATTTATTACAAATAAATCACAATTCTAATGATAAAATCATTACTACATAATTTTAATAACTTGTCTCACAACATGTCTCATTTACTTTAGGACAGAGGATGGTCCATCCTATGAAACTGTGCAAACATTAATAAAAGGGACTAATTTATTTTAAATAAATGTCCACAATGACATTCCAATGCCATTACACCTGTTTTAGAATTACTACATGATTTATTACAAATACGTCAGAATTCGTATTGATAAAATCATTAAACAATTAAGTAGTCCTTCACACCCATACATTTGTAGTGTAAAGTCATACTACTTTAATAATAGCTGAACAATATCCTACCAAACATTAAACTTGCAACAAAGACCATGATCGCGCCAAAACTTAACCCACGCTTCCTTTGTTCGAAGCGATCACGTACGTTGTACATACGAAGTTACTTCACTGTTAATTCACAGGTTGAAAGCCTGTGAAATTAAATCAAACATATAGATTTCCTGAACCTTCCAAAACTATTCTGAATTAAGCTGAAATTGGCTTAAACAGATAGTTTGATCAAAAAACGAAGTTAAAAAATAAAACAAACCTTAATCAGGAACATCTAGACTCAGGAGCAGTCTCTGTCACGCTCCCTTCCCTCACTAGGCCCAGGCAGGAAGTGAGATTTAAAAAACATAAATATCCCAATAGGCACTCTTTTTTTTAAGGGGCGATCACTCAACTCTACAAGGGAGTTACTGAACTTGGCGCTTAGTAACGCCAAACACAAAAATACGTTTTGTGAGGGGGGTTACACACACCCTTCGCAGGAAAATGTTGCTTTCTTTTTTTCCAAAAAAGTGCCAACATTTCAAACAAAACACAAACTCTATCCTCTGGGGCAAAAACCTCGTCTCCAGCTTGAACAAAAATGCATACCCAATCCAAGGTGGGTAACAACATTTATCCTAAAAAATCATTTTAGGCAAAACCTTTTAAAGTGTCTGGTTGATTTTGATTCTGCATATCTACCCAATCTGATTTGGATACTGGGAACAGAACAGCACACAAAACATTCCACATTTTACAGATGTAGAAAATATAAACCCAAACATGACTCACAAAGTCACACCCTGCAAATATGCAGCAAAACAAACATTCATAAAAATATAAGCCTGTGGACTCAAAAGCCACACTCTGCAAATTAGCAGCAAAACATTAAAAAACATGAATTTGGGGACTCAAAAAGCCACACCCTGCAAATTAGCAGTAAAACAAAAACCATACACAAGAATTACAGCAATCTCAAGACCACCCTTGGTTGCTGACATACACCCTCCTTCTCTTCCTGCAACTGTTTAGGTTGCACAGGAACAGAATCACACCTGTCGGTCAGATCCGGAGTTTTAACTCTAACAGGATTTCCGTGCAAAATGGATCTCCTTGGTGCAGGCACTGGCTTCCATTCCGACTTCTCTGGGATGGACTTTTCCCAGCCAGGCCTACCCACACCAGACAACGAACTCCTCTGACTCCTACCAGGCAAATCCTTACGGGAGCCATTTTTCAAGGCATCCCACCGATTGTTGGAAAGAGGCTTGGAAGCACCAATGCCTTGACCACAATCCTCGTTTTCCTGCTTATCAGGAAAACAACTTGGACCGTCTTTTCCTCTGCACCATTTCCTTCTGGAAAGGTGAGGAAAACTAACATGATCCCGATGGCTGCCTCGAGAGCTACCATCCACAACCACTTTCTGGTCGCATACTGTTCGAACACCACCCTGACTACTACAATTACCTCGCCGATGTGGCGGTATGTAGCAGCCGGGTTTGTCCCTGTAGGAGGATTTTTCGGGTTTTGCAGAAACCCCGTTCTCACTGACTTTGGCTTTAGTAGCCTTCTTTCTCCGCTTTGCCGACTGCGACTTGACCGGGCAATCACGAACAACGTGGCCAACACCTTTGCACCGGTAGCAGGAACTTTTCGGCTTCTTTGAGTGGCCTCTGAGTCTCTCTGCTACCATGCCTGCCAACTCTTTATAGTTGATGGCCACTTTTGCATGTTCCTGATATGTCCGGCCCGTCACAGCTGACATAAGCCCTGAGGATGATTCCTCTAACTGCCTGACTGACTTCAACAGTGAAGTCAGATCAGGCGACGCAGAACCTGGTCTGCCGAACTCATTCTTGAGTTCCCAAGCCATCATGGGCTCACATGACATGAAACTATTCATGAACACAAAATAAACATTTCTGGCACACTCATCATGCGAATACAAATCACACTTATTCAACCGAATAAAATTTGACCACACATGCGCCAGAAAGTCCGATGGATTGTCACTTTTGTCCATCCGCATCAGTAAGAACTCGGCCAGACGTTCCACTGGGGTTTTCACACAGCCAAACACGTCACTTAGACGGCCGACAATGTCCATGGCAGAAGAGCAGGACTTGGCAAGCTCCCATGCCACACCACGCAGACTGCGCCGAACGCTGACCAACACATCAGAGGGGGAGTCGTTCCCTCTCATCAGCACATCGACTTGCTCCTCCCACTTAGCGAAGTCGACTTCATCACCACCTGTTGGCCTCGATCCCGTAAAGATGCCAAGCGGTGCCAAAGGCGTAGATGGCACCACGTGGACCTGGATCCTGGTCTGTAGCAGGGCTGTCATCTCGGCATCCTGCTTGTCGACCCTCTCCCTCAACAGGCGGTGACCTTCCTCCAGGGCAGTGAGCGTCTCCCGTATCTGCCGGATCTCCTCCTCAACCGCAGTCACCCTCGCTCGTACCCCATCATCTCCCAGTTGTTTCATCTCTGGTCCCTCACTTCGACTGATCATGATCTTATTGTATTAAGAACTGAACTTACAATTAACGTTAAAATTCCACTAAAATTTTGTTTCTCTTTCTTTTTTTTTATTGTTTTTTGTTTTTTTTGTTTTTTTTTTTTAATAAAAAAAATTCCTACAAAACTTTACCACACTGTTAGCAAAAAATTAATTAAGCTAACAACAAAAAATTACCAGAGCAACATTTCTGCTCTCAGCAAAATTA
>CM060320.1:1221950-1224450 GCA_030674155.1 Stramonita haemastoma
TCCCCCTCCCCTTACGAACCTGCATATAAATGTAAAGGTAAGGTAAAGGTGTCCCATAACCTGTGTGGTCGTAGGGGAGCGAGGCGTCAGAGACCTCAGCTTCTCTAGGGACCAGCATGTTGAGGGCGGCGTCCATCTCCTCTCCCTCGCTGCTTTACCCTCCCTGACCCTAAAGAAGGCAGGTACCCATTGACAGCTGAGTGAACTGGGGAACTGTACTGAAGCCAAGGCGCGCAAACGGTCACCCATCCAATTGGCATCCACGCTCAACGCCGCTTAACTTGACTGGAAGAAAGCGAGCACTCTGACCACTGAGCTATCCCGAACCTGCATATGGGGATCAGAAATCCTTTTGTGACCAACATACAAAGCAAACGACGACAACAACAAGAACACAAACTCTACACCATCCCCTCTCCCCTATCAAAAAATCCTGACACAAACATTCCCGTTACTACCAAGCAAGTGAAGGGGAATCTCCTCAAAAGTCTTTAAGAAATAAAGAAAGAAAGAAAGCTATCCCCCGCCGGCCCCCCCCCAAAAAAAAAACACAAAAAAAAACGAAGCCCCCCCCTCTCCCCCCCCACCCCCCGTTTTACAGTTCCTATCGTCAGTTAATTGCGGAGTTATGCTCTATTTGTTAATATTGACTGGTTGGAGATTTTGAAACATGTTCTTTAATTTGCTCTCTTAAAGTCCAAAACCACACTAAAAGCTAAACTGTTTTCTCCTTCAGTTCTCCTTAGAACTTTGTCGCATATGCTGTTAAATTGGAATACTCAATCACCCACCCCCCTCTCTCTCCACACACACACACACACACACACACGCACACGCACACACACACACACACACACACACACACACACACACTCTGGGGAAAAAGATTCTCACCCTCTTCAAAACAAGTGACTACCAGGCCAGACCCAGTCTAGTCACACCCTGCATCTCCGCCAAGAAAGCTGCAGGATCCCAACAACAGCAGTAACATCACTGCCACCGTGACCATGATACCACCAACGACAGGAAGAAGAAGACGAAGACGAAGACGAAGACGAAGACGAAGAAGAAGAAGAAGAAGAAGAAGAAGAAGAAGAAGAAGAAGAATTGCGAAGAAGAGGAATTGCGAAGAAGAAGAATTGCGAAGAAGAAGAATTGCGAAGAAAAAGAATTGCGAAGAAGAAGAATTGCGAAGAATTGCGAAGAAGAATGTGACGCTGTAAGATGCCGCCATCTCACAGTATATGATTACATGAGCTTAGCTTGTATTGGGGAAAGCGAGTGCTCTGACCACTGAGCTATCCCATAAATAAACAATAAAATAAACACACACACACACAGAACCAGAGAATCGGACACACAGAGAGACAGACGTTCCAGTTCTGGGCAGAGAACCAGAGAATCAGAGAGATTGATTGATTGATTGATTTATTGATTCTTTTATATCGAGGATAAAGGAATAAGCACTCTTGTGCTTTTTTCATCCAGTCCCCGTGTGTATGCAGTTTTGTATATGTCATCTGTTCCCACCGGCACACGATGGCCTACTCTTACGAAAAGCGGAACAGGATTTAACATGTGCGCAAGTTGTTCTGCGTGCGTTCGCACACGGGACCTCGGTTTAAAGTCTCATCCGAAGGAAGAGAGAGAGAGAGAGAGAGAGGAGAGAGAGGAGAGAGAGAGAGAGAGAGAGAGAGAGAGAGAAGAGAGAGAGAGAGAGAGAGAGAGAGAGGAGAGAGAGAGAGAGAGAGAGAGAGAGACAGACAGACAGACAGACAGACAGACAGACAGACAGACAGACAGACAGACAGAGACAGAGACAGACAGACAGACAGACAGACAGACAGACAGACAGACAGACTGGCACTACATTGGCTAACTGCTGATGGTATGGATGCCAATGAAGCCTGCCGCCATACAGTCATGCAGGGGGAGGGGAAGTTTTTGTATTTTGGATGAGGGGGGAAGGGGGAATGAATGAGGGGGAGGGGGAAGAAGGCTGGAGGTGGTGACGGAATACGATGCCTATTCTGTCTGTCTGTCTGTCTGTTTCTGTCTGTCTGTCTGTTTCTGTCTCTGTCTTCTTTTCTCTTTTTCTTTGTCTCTCCCTCTCAGTCTCTGTCTTTCTGTCTTTGCCTCTTCTCCGCTGTGGCTGTCTCCTCTTTTCTTTCTTTTTATTCTATGTCTCTGTCTCTCCCTCAGTTTTTGTCTGTACTATGTAAAATCACGGCAAAATTCTCTGCATGAAATCGGGCTGCTCTCCCCGGGGAGAGAACGTCGCCACAAGAGCAGCGCCACCCATTTCTTTCTTTTCCCATCTGCAACCGTATTTACGTGCGCTAAATAATCATGTGCGACACACGAGACCTCGGTTTATCATATCATCCAAAAGACTATCACCCAAGCCACCACTCATGGTCTAATGAAGGGGGAAACGTTTTGGGCCCAAACGGGGATCGAACCACCGCACACTCTCGACCCGGATTATTCTCTTTCTGGG
>CM060320.1:1229450-1251950 GCA_030674155.1 Stramonita haemastoma
GAATGTTTTGTTTTGCTTGTGTTTTTTGAGTATGTTTTAAGAAAAAAAATACAACAGAAGAATAAGAGGCAAATAAAGACTTAGGGAGATGTGTGAAATTGATGTATCTTTGTAGTTATATTTAGTCTATTGTTTTGTTTATCTGTCTGTCTGCCGAAATGTCTACCTGACTGTTCTTGTCTATCCTTTTCTCCTCTCTTCCTCTCTCTCCTCTCTCTCTCTCTCTCTCTCTCTCTCTCTCTCTCCTCTCTCTCTCTCTCTCTCTTTTCAAAATCTCTTTATCTCTATCTCTATCTTTGTTTTCCCTTCCTTTATGTCTCATTGGGGGGGGGGGATGTCAAAGCCTACTTTTGTGACTTAGCGGGAAAATTAGCCCCAGAAAAGTGGTTTCTGTCTCCTTTAAGTACCAGCAATGTAGCGGGGAAAATTAGCCCCAGAAAAGTTGTTTCTGTCTCCTTTAAGTACCAGCAATGTAGCGGGAAAATTAGCCCCAGAAAAGTGGTTTCTGTCTCCTTTAAGTACCAGCAATGTAGCGGGAAAATTAGCCCCAGAAAAGTTGTTTCTGTCTCCTTTAAGTACCAGCAATGTAGCGGGAAAACTAGCCCCAGAAAAGTTGTTTCTGTCTCCTTTAAGTACCAGCAATGTAGCGGGAAAATTAGCCCAGAAAAGTTGTTTCTGTCTCCTTTAAGTACCAGCAATGTAGCGGGAAAATTAGCCCCAGAAAAGTTGTTTCTGTCTCCTTTAAGTACCAGCAATGTAGCGGGAAAACTAGCCCCAGAAAAGTTGTTTCTGTCTCCTTTAAGTACCAGCAATGTAGCGGGAAAATTAGCCCCAGAAAAGTTGTTTCTGTCTCCTTTAAGTACCAGCAATGTAGCGGGAAAATTAGCCCCAGAAAAAGTTGTTTCTGTCTCCTTTAAGTACCAGCAATGTAGCGGGAAAATTAGCCCCAGAAAAGTGTTTCTGTCTCCTTTAAGTACCAGCAATGTAGCGGGAAAATTAGCCCCAGAAAAGTTGTTTCTGTCTCCTTTAAGTACCAGCAATGTAGCGGGAAAATTAGCCCCAGAAAAGTTGTTTCTGTCTCCTTTAAGTACCAGCAATGTAGCGGGAAAATTAGCCCCAGAAAAGTTGTTTCTGTCTCCTTTAAGTACCAGCAATGTAGCGGGAAAATTAGCCCCAGAAAAGTTGTTTCTGTCTCCTTTAAGTACCAGCAATGTAGCGGGAAAATTAGCCCCAGAAAAGTTGTTTCTGTCTCCTTTAAGTACCAGCAATGTAGCGGGAAAATTAGCCCCAGAAAAGTTGTTTCTGTCTCCTTTAAGTACCAGCAATGTAGCGGGAAAATTAGCCCCAGAAAAGTGGTTTCCTGTCTCCTTTAAGTACCAGCAATGTAGCGGGAAAATAGCCCCAGAAAAGTTGTTTCTGTCTCCTTTAAGTACCAGCAATGTAGCGGGAAAATTAGCCCCAGAAAAGTGGTTTCTGTCTCCTTTAAGTACCAGCAATGTAGCGGGAAAATTAGCCCCAGAAAAGTGGTTTCTGTCTCCTTTAAGTACCAGCAATGTAGCGGGAAAATTAGCCCCAGAAAAGTTGTTTCTGTCTCCTTTAAGTACCAGCAATGTAGCGGGAAAACTAGCCCCAGAAAAGTTGTTTCTGTCTCCTTTAAGTACCAGCAATGTAGCGGGGAAAATTAGCCCAGAAAAGTTGTTTCTGTCTCCTTTAAGTACCAGCAATGTAGCGGGAAAATTAGCCCCAGAAAAGTTGTTTCTGTCTCCTTTAAGTACCAGCAATGTAGCGGGAAAATTAGCCCCAGAAAAGTTGTTTCTGTCTCCTTTAAGTACCAGCAATGTAGCGGGAAAATTAGCCCCAGAAAAGTTGTTTCTGTCTCCTTTAAGTACCAGCAATGTAGCGGGAAAATTAGCCCCAGAAAAGTTGTTTCTGTCTCCTTTAAGTACCAGCAATGTAGCGGGAAAATTAGCCCCAGAAATGTTGTTTCTGTCTCCTTTAAGTACCAGCAATGTAGCGGGAAAATTAGCCCCAGAAAAGTTGTTTCTGTCTCCTTTAAGTACCAGCAATGTAGCGGGAAAATTAGCCCCAGAAAAGTTGTTTCTGTCTCCTTTAAGTACCAGCAATGTAGCGGGAAAATTAGCCCCAGAAAAGTGTTTCTGTCTCCTTTAAGTACCAGCAATGGAGGTGTTTTTTAGACATTAAAGAAAAACATTCACAAAAGTATGGAAAAAACTTTTTAATGGACAAAAAAAGCTAAAAGAACACCACCAAAACAGACAAGCAAAAGCAAACAGCCATCCCCACAGGATAACACTAAAAAACAAAAGAAAAACAAAAAACCCAAACAACAACCCTTTTCCCCTCCTTCTCCCACCCCCTTCACACACACACACACACACACACACACACACACACACACACACCACACACACACACACACACACACACACACACACACACGACGAACAACTGAAATCCAAAAACCAAAATAAGATAACTTGAAAAAAAAAATGGACGGGAGAGGGGGGAGGGGGGGGGGGGTGCAATCAAACTTCATTCCTTTCAGCGGATATAACTGCAACCAAACAGACGAATTAAACCCTGTGAATAAAGAATGTCTTGTAGGCTTGTCTAAACAGCCATCACACTATGTACAGCCCTTTCCACAGAATTATAGAAAGGAGAGCATCCCCACAGTCAGACGGCAGTTAATGGTGTCCTAACGACCCCATACACACACTCTCACCATGAAACTTGTAGGTCTAGTTAGGAGAGAGAGAGAGAGAGAGGAGAGAGAGAGAGAGAGAGAGAGAGAGAGAGAGAGAGAGAGAGAGAGAGAGAGAGAGAGAGAGAGAGAGAGAACCACCTGTACTCAGATCAGAGATGACATTCTCTATTCATCTGAAGAAAATGGCCCCTGCAAACGGTAGATCACAGACTGGTTTGCCATGAATAACTGAAATTATAATGTGCTACTTGTGGTATACATGTACCTACGAATTATTATTCTAAGTCATTTGCTATTTTATCATGGCTGACAGTTATCAGTGGTCTATTGCTAACGCGCCTGCCTACAAAGCCAAAAGACCGGGTCGGGGTGTGCGGCGGTTCGAATCCCGTTTGGGCCCAAAACTTTCCCCCCACCCATTAGACCATGAGTGGTGGTCTGGGTGCTAGTCTTTCGGATGAGACGATAAACCGAGGTCCCGTGTGTTGCACGTTATTATTCAGCGCATGTGAAAGAACCCACGGAAACAAGAGGGTCGTCCTGGCAAAATTCTGTAGAAAAAAGCCACTCTGATGTGGAAACAAATACAGTTGCAGACAGGAAAAAAAAATGGTGGCGCTGCACTTGTGGCAACACGCTCTCCCCGGGGAGAGCAGCCCGAATTTCACGCAGAGATATCTTCTGAGACAGTGGAGTCAGCACTGATGTTAACTCCAGCACTGATGTTAACTCTGTGTGTGTGCGTGCGTGCGTGCGTGCGTGCGTGTGTGGTGTGTGTGTGTGTGTGTGTGTTTGGTGTGTGGTTGTGTGTGTGTGTGTGCGTGGGGCGGTGCGTGGTGTGTGCGTGTGCGTGGTGGTGGTGGTGTGTGTGGTGGTGTGTGTGTGTGTGTGGTGTGTGGGTGTGTGCCCGAGTCTATAAGAAGTTAGCTTAGGAAGAAACACACTAGAAGGAAAGAGGATTTTCTGTAAACATCTTCTGCTGTCCACCGCCCACTACTGTGTTGTTTTTCTTTGCAATAATCCTGATGAAACAATTGCGCGTGCGCGACGCGCGTGTGTGTTTGTGTGTAGCGCACGTGCTGCGTGTGTGCGTGCGTTGTAGTGTGTGTGTGTTGTGTGTGTGTTTGGGAGGGGGGAGGAGGGATCAGTGTAAAATGCTAGTGGAAAAAAAGGTTAGATTGAAGAATTCATTCATGAGTTTTGATTGAGTTCTTTTTCTAATGACATCTTCTGTCTCGAATCCGATACATTTCAATCTCTCATCTTCTGGACACTCTTTTCCCCGCTGTTACGATAGAACAATGAGCACACTGTATTGACACAAATGCTAGGCAACTTACTTCACACCTTTTCAAATCATTACATTGTCCTCTCTGATTTTGTAGTGAAAGAAAAAGCGTCTGGTGATGACACTGCAATAAATAAAATAGAAAAAAGACAACAACACAACGACGCACTCTCCCCATCGAAAGATAATGGAAGAACAACTGACTTCGAAAGGAGATCTGATTTGTAATTATCCTCAGAGAGGTGGAGTGGTTCTTTTTGAAAACCGTTGAATGACATGGAACAGAAAATAGAATGTTGTGGGGGATAAGTGAAGCAGATGATTTAAAAGCCTTCAAAACAGCGGGGAGTTGGAGTGTGGAAATGAGATGTCCTTTCTCTAAACACCACATTTTCCACTTTAAAGATTGGGGGAGGTGGGGAAACCATACTCTCTGTCTCTGCATCCTTGTCTCTGTCTCTGCATCCTTGTCTCTGTCTCTGCATCTTGTCTCTGTCTCTGCATCTTGTCTCTGTCTCTGCATCCTTGTCTCTGTCTCTGCATCTTTGTCTCGTTTCTGCACCCTTGTCTCTGTCTCTGCATCTTGTCTCTGTCTCTGCATCTTTGTCTCTGTCTCTGCATCTTTGTCTCTGTCTTTCTATCCCCGGCTCTTATCTCTGCGACTCCGTCTCTCTGTCTGTCTCTCCCCTCCCCTTCTCCCCCCCCCCCTCTCTCTGTCCCTGTCTCTCATTTCAGAGCAAGGGCTGGATGAAAAAAAGCATGTTAATACTTATTTGTTACCTTTGGAAATAAAGATCATCAATCAATCAAGCAATCAAGCAATCAATTAAGCAAGCAATCTCTCTTCCTCTCTCTTTTGCTAAGGTGAATCAGTCAGAATTCAAACAGATGAACAAAACAGAGTACAAACAGACGACAGGGGAAGGGAGACAGACAGGCAGACAGAGAGGGACATATGGACAGATGAACATACTGACATAGAAGTGGAAGTCAAGTCATTTCAAATCAAAATTTTATTTCCAGATGGTACATTGAGTAAGCAATAAATTTGCTTTTTCCATCAAGCCATCTATCTAGCAAAAAAAAAGTGAATGAGTGAATGAGTGAGAGAGAGAGAGAGACGAGACAGAGAGAGAGAGAGAGAGAGAGAGAGAGAGAGAGAGAGAGAGAGAGAGAGAGAGTATCAAACACAGACAGACAGACAGACAGACACAGACAGACAGAGAAGAGCAACAGACAGACTGCCGAGACAGGGAGGAACAGACGACACTCCTTTTTCTTTGTCTCTTCTCCAACACACGCAATCTGTCCATGACCGTGTTCCGGCCGTCCCATCTTTCATACTACTGCACGCTCACCTCACTTCCGGCTCAAGACTCCTCTTTTAGAAGTGTCAGTTTGCTCCTCTTTCATTTATACATGCACGCAGTTCCGCCTTGTCCTATTTTCGGTTTATTTGACTACTCTTCGGTCTTTAGACAACTTAGGTTTTAAGTCCATCTTCTGTAGTCAGGCTCCATCCTCTTATAAGCATGAGCCAATTTTCTTCTGTTTCTATCTATCTATCTATCTATCTATCTATCTATCTATCTACCGATCTATCTACCTATATATCTATCTATCTGTCAGTCTATCAACCACAATCTGCTAATAAGGAAACTTGTTATTATAAACTATCTTCTGATGCCTTAAAGCTTATATCTTCCTTCCTTTCTAACAGACAACAACAAGTTTATGTTAACAAATATTGTTCCCCTTTTCTACCAAATAAATTTGGTGTACCACAGGGTTCTATCCTAGGTCCCGCATTATTTTCTGTTTACATTAATGACCTCCCTTTATTTACAAAAGCTTCCTGTGACTTATTTGCAGATGACACCACTATTGATATTAACCATGTTAACTCGTCTCAAGTCTTCCGCAATTTGCAAGAAGATATTAATGTGCTTCTGGAATGGACTCAAATAAACCACATGGCACTTCATCCAAAGAAAACCAAAATTTATGCTCATTTCCACAAGACAGAAACGACAGAACCTTAATATCGATTTACCACCGCTCTATATTGGCAATGAAAAAATAGAAGAAGTCTCAAATCACAAAATTTTAGGGATAACCATTGATAACAACCTACTATGGTCTGCCCACATCCAAAAACTGTCAAAAAACATTGCCTCAAAGGTATACCAACTCGGTAAGATAAAAAAATTCCTAACTCTGCATGCCAGAAAAATATTCTTTTATTCTTACATTCAAACTTCTATTGATTATGCATCTACATTGTGGGATATGGCCAGCAACAATCTCCTTAAATTAATAGTGAGAGTGCATAAACGCGCCATAAAGCTTATCTTAAACAAATCATCTTCTTTAACAGTAGCTGACCATTCGGAGAATAATATTCTTCCCCTTAAATCCAAGCTTCTTTTTAACAAAGGAGTTTTGATGCATAAGATCTTACATGGAAATGCCCCATCCTTATTACAAAGCATTTTTTCAGTAAATAATTCTAGACACTCTCATTTGATTAATCTACCTCTACCTAAGATGATCCTATTTAAATCAAGCCTGGCATATTCTGGGGGATGGCTGTGGAATAGGCTTCCATCCCAATTAAAAAATGAAACTAATCTGACAAAATTTAAAACAATGTATCATAATCTTTTGATGAAACAATATGAATAACATATCTCCTTCCCAAGATGTATTAGTGTAACATGTATATCCTGTTTCCTTACTTGTTTGTCTTCTTCTTCTTCTTCTTCTTCTCTCTCTCTCTCTCTCTCTCTCTCTCTCTCTCTCTCTCTCTCTCTCTCTCTCTCTCTCTCTTCTTTTTGCATTATTGGTATCCATGTTTGTGTATGTTCGTTTGTATCAATTGCTTTGTTTTTCTTGGAATTATTTTTCTTTTCTTTGAGGGCTGGATGAAAAAAATCTCTTGTTACTTAATCTATTACCCTCGTTAAATAAAATTGCGTTTGCGTTTGCGTCTGTCTGTCTCTCTATCTATCTATATATACACATATATAAAAAAATATATATATATATATATATATATATATATATATATATATATATATATATATATATATATATATATATATATAGCACTTATCATTGAACCTCCCAGAATAAAACGCATTTTTGTGAAAGCGCAGCTCCTAACCACTCTTCAAGTGATTTTGCATAAATCTGGCAGGTTTAAATTTCAAGACTCCTTTAGCAAAATGCTGTGGCTCCCTCAGTTCTTTGCCCTTTGAGAGAGCTTCCTAGCCTGACACTAATTATGTATGCATGGGGTCAACACTGCCGGAGCACAAGGATCCTCAGCTGAGGATCATTTCCAACCTTCTCCTGACTGCCAGGTATTGCTCTTTGTCCCCCCCCCCTCCCCACCTCCCCAACACACACAAAAAGAATCACACAGTGCATGATTTGTTCATACCTAAACAACAAATTCTTTAAACCAAGCATAAGTTTTGTCTGCAGCACTGTAAAAAATACACCTCTTAACCTGGAGCTAAATTTGGAGTGTAGCCGTTCTTTCCCACAGTCACCTAAAAGTTAGGAAATCTGGGCTTGGACATAAGCACAATCATAACAACAACAACAAAATCCATCCTTACTGAAGTAGGTTTGACATCACTGGCAATACCCCCCCCCCCACCCACCACACCACACCCCTACAGAAAAAAGGAGGGAGGGGGAGGAAGCCTTTTCACTGTCCATCTTAATGTGGTGTAATTTCCTGGAGCAGTGTTGTCTGAGGCACATCCTCTAGCTGGTCCTGATCAGGTGAGATCCCCCTCTCTTAAGCCACTGTTCCCCTGATCCACTACAGCTGCAGAGGTGAGATCCCCCTCTCTTAAGCCACTGTTCCCCTGATCCACTACAGCTGCAGAGGTGAGATCCCCCTCTCTTAAGCCACTGTTCCCCTGATCCACTACAACTGGAGAGGTGGTCGGAATGCTAGTCTTTCCAAATGAGGTAATAAACCAGGTCATGTGTGCAACCCCATTCAGTGCATCAAAAAAAAAACAACAACCAACAACATCTTTTTAAAAGTTGCTGAAAGGCAAATTCTGTACAGCACCCCGAATTTTATGCAGGTAAATCTGCCGTGAGTGAAAGTCGTACACAATACAATATAAGAAAAGACAATACAATACCACACAATACAAGAAAAGACAATACAATACAAGACAAGTTAAGACAATACAATTCCATCCTTGTAGGTATCTGCTTCAGGCACAATGTTCAACATCCTTGAAGTCTGGTTGGGTGTGACGTCAGTGGCAATAGCTACAGGCTATTGAAGTGGGGGAAACAACATATTCATCATTGTCATCCACTGTAAGCTACACAGGAGAATCTACACTTTCACCTGAGTAGTGGTGTTGTTGTTTTTCCTGTGGAGGGGGGGGGGATCTTGCTGATGATGTCACGTCTAAGGGACATCAGGAGGATTGAACATGGGCCTACACTCCATATCTGTGGGTACCTGCCTGACTCACTGTGGCCTCCTTCCACTGTTAAAAGTTTCTCTATTTTCTTCTCTATTTTCCTATAACATTCAAGCAATATCATACGGCATTTATTACTGCGTCAAAGACAAAGAGAAAACACACACACACGGGCGCCCCCTCCCCCCTCCCCCACAAACACGCACGCACGCACACACACACACACACACACACACACACACACACACACACACACACACACACTGTCTATACTCTCTCTATCAACGTGAAGAATAGCAAAGTATTTATGTATAAGTATAGTTTAGGCACAAAACGTAAAACAAAACTTTTCTATAAAAGTGTCCAGTTGTCCATAACTATAAGAAAAGATAATTATGATTATCAGTTTATTGACCCGCCTTTTTTTGTTGTTATCACAATCCATTACAATCTTTCACCATTCATGTGATGCTCAATGCCGTAAGATCACGTCAATTCCAAAACAATCCATTACAATCTTTCACCATTCATGTGATGCTCAATGCCGTAAGATCACGTCAATTCCAAACACAATCCATTACAATCTTTCACCATTCATGTGATGCTCAATGCAGTAAGATAACGTCAATTTCCAAAACAATCCATACAACTTTTCAACCATTCATGTCATGCTCAATGCGTAAGATCACGTCAATTCCAAAACAATCCATTACAATCATTCACCATTCATGTGATGCTCAATGCCGTAAGATCACGTCAATTCCAAAACAATCCATTACAATCATTCACCATTCATGTGATGCTCAATGCCGTAAGATCACGTCAATTCCAAAGACACATATTGACAAGGCATCGCCTTTCACCCCGTTAACGCCCATTCTGTCACCAGTGCCAAAACACTGGAAATGAAAGACAATCTGATTCCAATACAGACAGCTACAATTGCCATCATACATTCATTCAACATCAAAATCCTCATTTTCTGGGTATCAACCACGAGAAAGTTTTAATCATTGTCATTCCAAGAATCCTCTCCCAACAAATATCAAGCACGTCATTATCAAACAATCTATCATATTCCACCAGACAGGAAAAAAACAACACTGGTAAATTGATCTGAATTTCGTAAAGAGAAAAAAGGAGGAGAAATATTGCTCAATATTACCATCACTTCACAAGCCCATCCAACGAAACAGACGAAGTAAGAGAAACAACAAGCGAAGATTAAAGAGTAACCAAAAAAACTATTAGTGCCGCGGGTAATTGTTTTATTCATATTCGCACAAACTTATACCATTCTCAACTAAGCGCTGCGCCTTTGATTTCAGCGAAAAACGCGAGAGAACTATAAAATAAATGACATCTTGAATGACAACGAGCGCGTTGCGTGCCGAGTCATAAAGCAATTGAATTTAATCACTGTCTTCTAAGACCGTTTCATAAAATATCCAGACACGAACTATCTTTCACGTCATATGAACAAATCTCTTTTGACATACAAGTCTTTGCTTTTTGTCCCCCCTCTCTCTTTCCTCCCTCTGCCTGTGTGTTTTTGTTCGTGTCGCGAGCGTAAACACCCTAACGAGCCGAGAAAAATACGACCCAAGTTTTTTTTCGTTTTCTTTTGTTTCTTTTTCTTTCTTACTCTTTTGTTTTCTTGTGATACTAGCGATTTTCCAACGACCAGCCTCTTCGTGCGAATCTAATCTCCATCAAAGAAACAGTTTACTTCGGACGATATACTTTAAACAACGGAGATTACGACTGCGCAAACTCTGTAACTCAAGAAGCGCTCGGCACGCGATTCTAAATGAAGCGCCCCTATCATTTTTGCTGCCAGCGCGGCTTGTCCTTTCGTGTCTTTTTACCGAAGAGCCAATCGTTGTGCGTCTTATCTGCGGAAATTACCCGATTTAATCAACAAAGATAATTGAGTCGGGCGGTGGAGCATCTCGCCAGACACAGAGACCGGGGAGCTAGGCGGCGTAACAAAGGAGATATATTAGCTGGTAAGTTTGCTTTTTGCGTGTGTAGGGAGCAAAACATGCAATCTCTCTCTCTCTCTCTCTCTCTCTCTCTCTCTCTCTCTCTCTCTCTCTCTCTCTCTCTCTCTCTCTCTCTCTCTCTCTCTCTCTCTCTCTCTCTCTCTAAGGGTCTTTAGTTTAAAACAGATTCTCTTAGTCTTTGTTTTTAAAAAGTCTCTATGTCTGTCTCTGTCTCTGACCATCTTTAGTTAAAACAGATCTCTCTCTCTCAGTGTCTGTCTGTCTGTCTGTCTGTCTGTCTGTCTGTCTGTCTTCGTCTGTCTGTCTGTCTGTCTCTCTCTCTCTCCTCTCTCTCTCTCTCTCTCTCTCTCTCCTCTCTCTCTCTCTCTCTCTCTCTCTCTTGGTCTTTTGTTTGTAAAAGTTTGTGTCTGTCTGTCTCTCTTTCTGTCTTCTGTGAATACAGATCTCTCTCTCTCTCTCTCTCTCTCTCTCTCTCTCTCTCTCTCTCTCTCTCTCCTCTCTCTCTCTCTCTCTCTCTCTCTCTCTCCCCTCTCAGGCAGATCTCTTTCACCGTAGGTCTCTGTCTCTCATTCTGCAAGACTTTCTCTTTCTCTCTTAATCTCTGTCTTTTCTTTCCCTATTTTTGTATTGTAGTCTGTCTCGGTGTTTCTTTCTCATTGTCTGTCTCCCTGTCTGTCTGTCTGTCTGTCTGTCTGTCTGTCTCTCTCTTTCGCTTGCTCTCTCTCTAACTTTCTCTCTCTCTTCTCTCTCTCTCTCTCTCTCTCTCTCTCTCTCTCTCTCTCTCTCTCTCTCTCTCTCTCTCTCTCTCTCTCTCTCTCTCTCTCTCTCTCTCTTGTAATAGCCTCCCTTGGATTTTTGTGACTCTCACATCGTGTACTGTTTCCAGCCATGGTATGGATCCAAGGGTTGGCGATGTGTATTGTGTTGTATTGTATTTGTATTGTGTTGTGTTGTGTTGTATTGTATACCTTTTTAAGCCACGGCAGAGCTCTCTGTGTAAAATTTGGACCGCTTTCCCCAGGGACTGCACATCGCCACAAGAGCAGCGCCACCCATTGTTTTTTTCTTTACCTGTCTACATTATGTATTTGGGTATCTTACCAGAGTGGATTTTCCTACAGGTTTTTGCCAGGGACAACTCCCTTGCTGCCGTGGTTTCTTTTATGTGCACTAAATGAGAGTGCACACGGGGCCTCAGTTTATCATCTCATCAGAAAGACTAGCACCCAGACCGCTATTCACGGTCTAGTGGATGGGGGTAAAACTCCAGGCTTAAACGGGGATCGAACTACCATACACTTGAAACCCAGACTCGCTTTCTAGGCAGATGCGTTACCTCTCGACCACCGATCCACACAGACAACAGATCCACACAGACAACAGATCCACACAGACAACAGATCCACACAGACAACAGATCCACACAGACAACAGATCCACACAGACAACAGATCCACACAGACAACAGATCCAGACAGACAACAGATCCAGACAGACAACAGATCCAGACAGACAACAGATCCACACAGACAACAGATCCACACAGACAACAGATCCACACAGACAACAGATTCACACAGACAACAGATTCACACAGAGAACAGATCCACACAGACAACGATCCACACAAACAACAGATCCACACAGACAACAGATCCAGACAGACAACAGATCCAGACAGACAACGATCCAGACAGACAACAGATCACACAGGACAACAATCCACACAGACAACAATCCAACACGAAACAGATCCAGACTAGCAACAGATCCGACAACATCAGATCCACACAGACACAATCCACACAGAAACAGATCCACACAGACAACAGATCCACACAGACAACAGATCCACACAGACAACAGATCCACACAGACAACAGATCCACACAGACAACAGATCCACACAGACAACAGATCCACACAGATGTGGTGTGGGGATTATGGAAAGGTTTGGGGCAATGTCTGGGGAATTCCTCTGGAACAGGAAACTGAGAGGTTTAGTAGCAGGGCTTACTGCAGGCAGTTGTTCTTTCTTCTCGTCTTTTTCCTTCCTTCCTTCTTTATTTCTTTCTGTATTTCACTAGTTTTGCTCATTTGTTTTTTGGAGGGAGGGGGTTCTCTCTCTCTCTCTCTCTCTCTCTCTCTCTCTCTCTCTCCTCTCTCTCTCTCTCTCTCTCTCTCTCTCGTTCGTTTTTGGATTAGTTTCTTTGTTTCTTTACTTTTGGTTTAATTGTTGTTGCTTTTGTTGAGGGTTTTGCTCGGGCTTTTATGTTTGACATGGAAGCCCTTTTTTTTTTTTTTTTTCTTTTTTTTACTATATATTTGTTTGTTTTCTGTGCTAGCTGTGTCCATAGTCCTGTTGATGCGGGATGCCTGTGACAACCTCAAAACTGTATCTGAAGGAATTCTAGTGTTGGCATTACCGTTTAGGTTGTGTTTCTGCTTTAAAATTGGTGTAACTTGGGATGCTTTCATTGTATAGCATCATCATCGCAGGATCATAGGAAGAATTGACCTTTGTGTAGTATCAAAGCCTTTGTGAAGTCCACAGAACCAATGTTCAGCCGGTAGTCCTTAGCAGTCTCCACACCTCTGGGTAATCTGTCTCATCGCGGAGATTTGTTCTGAACGTGATTGTGTCATTCTAAACCACAACACAAAAATGAGTGAATGGATTGAAATGCATGCACTGCTGTACAAAGTAATGCTCTAAACATTGCAGTATGGAGATTTACCATGAATTAATTAATTGTACAGTAGCTGACGGTACAAACAATGGATTACAATGCAATACAGTACAGTACGACACAATGCAATGGTCACTATGAAAGCATTTCTTTTTAATGGTCAAAGACAAGACAAGGCAACACAACGCAACACAACACAACACAACGCAACACAACACAACGCAACACAACGCACACAACACACGTAACACAACACAACACAACACAACACAACCCACCCATCTAAACGCAACACCTCTTTGTGAAAATTACTAACATGACGCATTAGACAAAGAGGAAATATCAACAGAAACAAGGAAATGATCTTCAGTTGGGAACCAACTGGCCACTTAGCCAATCAGTTACCCAGTTCAGTCAGCCAACAGTTTCTCTTGACGGCAAACACGTTAGATAACTCGGATAAACAGAACCAAGAGAAGTTAACCCCTCTTTAGCTTCCATTACTTTATCTACATAACAAACTAAGTCAGGAAGCTGGGGGTTAATGAAGGCTGCGAACCAAAGTTGCATTTAAAATGATGTGGTATCTATAACGTAGAAGTGCTACAAAAAATCTTTTGATCATGAAGAAATGTCTGATTTAATGTTGTAATCGTTGTCACTGTTGTTGTTGTTGCTGCTACTATAACTACATCTGCTGCTGCTGCTGCTGCTGTTGTTGCTGTTGTCGTCGCTGGGGGTAGCGGTGGTGCTGCTAAGGATTTCAGCTTGAGGCAAATAATTGTGAGAAAGAATGGAAAGGAAAAAGTAGGAGTACTTTCAGCCAGACATTTCTAACTGTGCATTACAGCCCTAACTGTGGAGAAGCCAGCACGGCACAGTTACACCCCTCTACTCACACAGGGAAAAGAAAACTCTGGGTTCAACTTTCAACACCATCAAGCCAGACCTTTAACCAGTCTGGAAAACCAAACAGTCAAAGGATCTCTCTCTCTCTCTCTCTCTCTCTCTCTCTCCTCTCCTCTCTCTCTCTCTCTCTCTCTCTCTCTCTCTCTCTCTCTTCTCTCTCTCCTGCATTCTAAACGGAGTGTAGGGAAAGCTGGCGATGGGTTGTAGAGAGAAGTGGAAGGTTTGTCGACAGGATATTCGAGATAAATAAAACAATTCTGCAAATTGGCCACGCTTTCGGCCATGTTTGCCCAAAGCCGATCCCGTGTTTTCGTACAGGGAGAGAGATTACCACAAGCCTGAGTCGCCACTTAACTGCTGCTGAGGAGTTCAGGAGTCAAGAGAGAGAGCAGAGAGGTGTGAGGGGAAACAGGATTCAGGGCGGGGTAGTTTGGGGCAAAGGAAGGACGGGGTTAAAATGTTCTTTAGGTAGCATTCTTGTCAGATTGTTTGTCTGTCTAAATCTGTATTTCTGTCTTCCTCTCATTCTCTCTCTATATTTGTCTGTCTTTTTCTATCATCTATCTATCTATCTATCTATCTATCTATCTTCTATCTATCTATCTATCTATCTATCTATCTGTCCTATCTATCTTTTCTATCTATCATGTCTGTCTGTTCTGTTTCTGTCCTGTCTCGTCTCTCTCGTCTCTCTCCGTCCTCGTCTCGTCTCTCTCTCCTCTCTCTCTCTCTCTCTCTCTCTCTCTCTCTCCTCTCTCCTCTCTCTCTCTCCTCTCTCTCTCTCTCCCCCATCTCTCTCCCGCCCCCCTCTCTCTCTTGCTCCCTTCCTCTCTCTCGCCTTAAATGGCTATCATATTATATCTGTGATATTTGAAAGTTGTCCTTTAAGTCCAGTTTCCAAACCCACGGCATGAAAGTCTGCATTTAGACAAAAAGAAAACTACAATTTCAATATTGATGAAGTAAGCAACAAGTCATATGATTAATCGTAAGGATTATTCTTAGCATGCAGAACATTCCCTTTGGAAGACAATACCAAAGATCTAAAAGGCAGTGCAGCTTCCATATATTTCACCATTATTATCATTAGTGCACAGTGTGTAGTTTATCAACAGCTGTGAGTCAGAAGTTAATCGTTTACACAGATGTGCTTCTTTAACTTGTGCACACACAATGGTCAGTGCTGTATGTGTGTTGCAGTCTATACTAAAGCAGAAGAAACTTTTATATAATTTAAGATATATAATATTTAATATTTTATTTTAATATATAATATAAATATATATATAATCTGTGTGTGTGTGTGTGTGTGTGTGTGTGTGTGTGTGTGTGTGTGTGTGTGTGTGCAGCTTTTCAGTGAAAAAAAAATTAAAAAGCAGTTTTGTGAAAGAATTGCCCCTGACTAAAAACTCATGATTTTGCACACAAACTTGGTAGGTTTGAATTTCATTTTAAAAAATCAACAATCATTGTACCCTCCCACTTCTTTTCTGGTTGCCTGCCAAACCAAACATTACAGGCACAACAGGCACAGGGTTATGGCATAGGAACACAAACAATACAGGCACAGGGTTATGGCATAGGAACACAAACAATATACAGGCACAGGGTTATGGCATAGGAACACAAACAAATACAGGCACAGGGTTATGGCATAGGAACACAAACAATATACAGGCACAGGGTTATGGCATAGGAACACAAACAATATACAGGCACAGGGTTATGGACATAGGGAACACAAACAAGAGCCATCTTGAGATGATGATCCTCTTTAACATCCTCATGACTACAAGGTGCCTGTCTGTCAATGTCACCAATTCCCCCTAAACAATCACACACCGTACATTTTTCAGACCCAATCCAAACCAAACAAAACTGGGGGTAGCACTGAGAGTGTTTCAGTGAGTGAAACTGTCTCCGCAAGCTGAACTCAGGCGGAAACGGAAGGAACAGTCGGAAGCCGAATTCTGGTGACTCGAGTTACCCCATGTGAGTAAAAGCGCGCGCGTGTGGGTGTTTGTGTATGTAAGTGGCGGGTGTTGTTTTGGGGTCTCCGACACCCGCCATCTCACAACAGGCAAACTGGAAGGAGCGGGCTGGGGTGTATAGGGAGGGCTGCCAACATGAAATGCTGCTTTTGTACGAATCTACACTGTTTTGTTTGGTTTTGTTTTTTGTTGTTGTTCTGTTGTTTTGCTTTGGGGTTTTTGTTGTTGTTTGTTTGTTTGTTTTGTTTTTTGGGGGGGATTGGGGGGGGGGTTGTTTCTGTATTTGGTGGGGGGGGGGGGTTGGGGGGAACGTCTTTTTTCGTCTTCTTTCTGTTTTTTTTCTTTCTTTCTGCTTTATTTTTCCCTTTTCTTCCTTTTTCCTGATGTTTCTTTTCTTTTCCCGTTTTTTTTTCTTCTTTTTTTTCCTGATTAATTTTTTTCTTCCTTTACATTCCCCCTGCCCCCCCTCTTTTTCGGGAGTAACTTTCTCTTCCTTTTCTTCTTCTTTTTTTTTTTTATAGCATTTACGGTTGTTGTTTTTTTGCCTTGTGGCTTTCTTTGTTGCCTTCTCTCTTTATCTATGTTTTTGGCTGACTATCTCTTTGTCATCTGCCTCTCTGTTTTTGTCCCACTGTCTCTGCTTCGTTTTGTTTTTCTGTCTTTTGCCTCTGTCTACCTGTCTGTCTGTTCAGTCTGTTTCACTGTCTGTCTGCTTGTATTTTTTCTCTCTCTCTCTCTCTCTCTCTCTCCTCTCTCTCTCTCTCTCTCTCTCTCTCTCTCTCTCTCTCTCTCTCTCTCTCTCGTCAAATCATCCACTCTCTATCAACAAGGAAGCAGTTGATTAAAAGCTGGAAAAGACATCAGAACAATGTGCACAAGTTGTTTGTAACAGACTTGCCTTCAGCCTGTTGTCAGCTCTTTCCAAAATCTCACACACAAAAAATTTCAACCCGTTTTGATGAAATGTGCATGTGTGTGATACAGCAGGGAGAGTGAGGGAAAGAAACTGAGGGCATTTCCTTTTGGATCAGGGGATGATTGCACCATGCCGCTTGTGCACCTACCTGAGAGAGAGAGGAGAGAGAGAGAGAGAGAGAGAGAGAGAGAGAGAGAGAGAGAGAGAGAGAGAGAGAGAGAGAGAGAGAGAGAGAGAGAGGGGGGGTGGGTATTCATTGAACAAGCCCAGGAGCTTATCCAATCACATTATTTACAGCTAGCCCCACAGAAGGTCATATCAGAGCTGTCACCTTGTTACAGTTTGCCTTTTTGCTGACAAGCAAAAGTAAGGTAAAAAAAGAGAAGGTGTCCCATGACCTATGTGGTTGCTGGAGAGTGAGATGTCAGAGATCTCAGCTTCTCCAGGGGTCAGTATATTGAGGGCAGCGCCCATCTCTCCCTCATTGCTTTACCTTCCCTGACCCAAAACAGGACAGGTACTTATTTACATCTGGGTGAACTGGGGAACTGTACTGAAGCCAACGCACACAAACGGTCCCGCATTTACCTAGTAACCAAGCTCAATGCTGCTTGACCTTAGGTTGGGGAAAGCGAGTACTCTGACCACTGAGCTACCTGACCCCTAGCAAAAGTAAAGGTTTATTAATGCTGATTTCATCCAAACACCCCTTAATTTAGTAACTGGCTCAGATGAACTCCCCCTAACTTTTTCTGCACTGTTCAATTTTTCTGTGCATTATGGGTGAGATGAACACGGTGGAGCCCATCCCTCTCCATGTCTGAAAATGCATGCGGGTATATTCGATAGCTCGACTACTCTTTTAGAAATGTTGAAAACATTTTAACATGTGCTCAAAATGTTCTGCATGCATTTTATGTGACTTTGGTTTACTGTCTCATTCCAAGGACTGACGGGGAATGACGGGAACTGACAGAAACACCACAGGAAAAAAGTTTCTGGAACAGCAGCCCTGTGGAGAGTCAGACCTTGCCCCGTCAGGTTATGTATGTGACGTAGAAACCGCTAGACTTCCCGGCCCTCAAAATGAATAATTCGTTGGGTTATTGATGGTAATTCAGTCTTTATGTCTTGACACAGTTGTTGAATGGTGAGAAAACGACACAGGAGAAATAAATATCTAATTTATTGATGGTAATTTAGTATTTATATTTCGAGGCATTTGCTGAATGGGGAAAACATGACACACAAGAAAGAAACATCTAACTGACCTTTCAGTTACAGGTGAGAACTTTCCATCAATGACAGACGCTAGGGCCGAGTGGGTAAGACTGACGTCAATCCTGTTGGTCCATAAGGACTTGGGCTCAAATCACTACAGGGGGTAGGTGAATCAATTGTAGGGATTTTTATGATCAGCCAGGTCAACTTGAAGTGCAGACCTGCCAGTGTCTTAATTCCCTTCATGCCTATGCACATGCAGAAGACCGATTATGCACGTTACAGATCCTGTAATTCAGGAAACGAACATACCCAGCACACATTCTGCACAGTCCCCAAACTGCTGATCTCTGCTGTGAGGAACACATGACCAGGACAACAGCTATTCCAATCCTTGCCGTGTTTGGTGGGTTAGGGGGGAGGGAGTTTTACAATGCAATGCTATCAATAAAACACAATACAACAAACATGTTGCAATAAGTATTTTACAGGGGAGGGGATAGCCTCCTTGTTAGAGCGTTGTGCCTGCGGTATGACAACCAGGGATCAGTCCCAGGCTTCCGCTACCACCCAGATGCCCATTCAAGGAGATCCCCCCCCCCCCCCCTGGACTTAACATCAGAGCCAACTCCACGTTCCTGAAAGTCCTTCAGATGAGACTGTAAAAACAGATCCCATGTGCTAACGCATAAAACAACATGCACACACATTAAAACCCCTTCTGCCTTTGGGATGAGTGGACTATTATGATCCAGTCGGAGAATGACAACCCCCCCAAAAACAAAACAAAACAAAACAAAGAAAAAACCAGGCACACTGATGAAGTCGAAAAGCAACTACCTTAATGTTGGAAAAAAAAACAGTCGCATATGCAAAATCTCACCTGTTGGGAACCTTGAATCTCTGCCTAAGGAAAACAAAAAATCACATTTTAATACAATACAATACAATACAAAACAATACAATACAATACAATACAATACAATACAATACAATACAATACAATACAATACAATACATACAATACAACACAACAAAGCAGAACACAACAGCACAACACAACACAACAACAAACACAACACAACACAACACAACACAACACAACACAACACAACACAACACAGCAAACCCAAGGCAACAACCCCAACAGGCCACAACACACTACATCAGTGACAGCCCCACTTTTAGTACGTGTCCCCAAACCACTTGAACAAGACTTTGACAGCACACACATCTCCCTTTTCAAAGACACGTGGCTAAGTTAAGACGTTGTGAACTTGACACACAACACGACCTAACTCAGGCCAGAAGAAAGCTGGCACTTTGACGACCGTTTAAGTCAACATATCACTAGTGTCTTTCAAGGTTTGCCCCAGAACTGTTGCCCTGCCAGTGCAGAGGGCCTGGGCGACAGGACCAGCATGAAGTGGAGCTGGTAACACGCCGTGTAGGTAATCATCGCCACTTCGTCCTTTTCTTTTCTTTCCTTTTTCTCGTTCTTCTTCTCTGAAACTTTATTGAGCTTCTTCTGCGTGCCTTGCCCCGCCATCATTTGCATCTTTGGCCCAACACAGCGCATGCGTGCATGTCATTTCCGGGTTTCAAGGACGGCAGGAAGATGCATGGGTGATGCAAATTAGCGTGTATCTGTCTGTGTGTCTGTTACAGTGTCGTAGATTACCCATCTGGCGCCTGAAGGCTGGGTCTATCTCCCTAACCTGCCATCACTTTTGTCTGCTTGTGTCTCTCCCGCTGCCGTAAGGGCCGCCTGTACACAAAGGAGGAGTTAAGGCTGTGTATTGTTGGGTCTCCCCCTCCCCTCCCTCCAGTCTACCTTTCTGTTCTCTTACAAAGAGATTATTTGTAGAAAATCTTTGTTCTTTTGTTCACGTGTATGCCTAAACAGAAGGTGAAATGTACAGGGTAAATACCATGTGATTTATGCCAGCGCTTGTGAGTTAGGATACAGGAGAGAGGATTTTTGTATTTTGTATTTTGTATTTTGTACACTTTATGTCACGGCAGATTTCTCTGCGTGAAATTCGGGCTGCTCTCCCCGGGAGAGCGCGTCGCCACATGTGCAGCGCCTACCCATTTTTTTTTTCTTTTTCCTGCATGCAAGTGTATTTGTTTTTGTATTTGTATTTGGTGCTCTAGAGGCAACACACCTGCCTACAAAGCAAAAGCCTGGTTCAATCCCTTTGTGCCCAAAACTTCCCTCATCTATTGGACCGTTAGTAGTGGTCTGTGTGCTAGTCTTTCGAATGAGATGATAAACCAAGGTGCAACACATTTACCACACAAAAAGATAGCCTAGCCTGGTGGCTTCAGCATTTCACTGGTGGGAAGTGAGGTGGCCATTGTAATGTCCCCATTGGTGCTGTTAGTGGGATTTTCCCTCTTAACCACTGGAATGGACTCCATTCCTTTCACAATGATCCCAATGAGCCACAGACTGAGGTCCTGTGAGCAAAGGCATGCCCAACATGTTGCACGCAGGGTTAAACCCCATCCGCCTTTCATAAACTAGCAGGCCAGCTATGGCTGATGAGATGGCTCACATAAACACACCCAGCATGCACATTTGTATGTGGAGAGAGATGAACTCCGCCATGATTCAACTTTCCTGCGACACCTGGCCTGAAAAACTGGGTGCAGTGCCCCAACAACTCCTCAAAGAGTTAGGAGAGAAGTCATGGGAAGTCTAGGAGTAAAGGCATTCTTAGGAACTCTTATTTGTGCAACATACACTTTATCGTGTGTGCTCAGCTGTGTAACAGTATTCTCAGTGTGAAAAATGCCCTTTATCCCTGGGTTCTGATAGGTTCATGGTGTAATCAGGCTGACTCCATATGTGAACATTGGGGGGGGGGGGGCTTTGAGTATAGGCACTGGGAAGAAGGTGAAGCGAGGAGAAGAAGAAGAAGAAGAAGAAACAACAACAACAACAACAACATAAACTTCAACAACCACTGGAACAAAACCACAGTGAAAACACAAACACAAAACTTCCGGCATGCTTTAAATCTTGAGTGAGGGTCTTTACATATAGCTTCCTCATTGTTACTTGATTAAAAGTAAAAAATAATAATAAATAAATAAAAAAGGTAAAGGTGATGGTAATAGTAGTGATGGTAGAAAGTGTGTGTGTGTGTGTGTGTGTGTGTTTTATGTATGTTTATGTGTGTTTATTGTGTGTATGTGTGTATGTGGTGTATGTGAGTGCATAAGCAAAAATCCAGAAATTAATAAGCATTGGGTTTCATTGTACTGTATACTGCTTTAAGTCATGACAGATTTCTGTGTGTGATCTATGGCCACAAGAGCAAAGTCAAAAATTATGGGTGATCCATGCCTTTTTCCTTTGCCTTACCAAAGTCCTGACTCACTTACCTACTCCCCATGACCAGCTGTCGGTGTACAGCAGCTTCAGGACTGACAGCCAGCCTTCAGTGTGTGTGGAGGAAACACTCCAGCTGTCTCCTCACTGCAGCACATGCACACCTCTCCCTCCCTCCCCCTCCCCAGAGGTACGGGGCTGAGTTAAGACGTTGTCAGCCTGACACACCCCACTGCAGACCTCACAGCAGAACAATGCTGGCACTTTGATAGTGGCTCAGCCAACCTTCCAGTCACCTCTTTAAAGGCTGGCCCACATGATTCTATCGTTAAAAGTAGAGAAGATACGACTTTGGCATTGCATGCTGAATAGTGTGAGGTTTATGGATGAATATCTTAGTTGTTGGGTCAAGTTTGGTACAAATTCTCAATAACCAAACAGGTGCTTTTCCCCATAGGGACACTTGGAGCTTGTCAGATGAAATACCATCGCCACCTTCTGGAAATTCTGTGCCAGGAATTCTCTCTTTTCTATCCCTCTCTTTGCATCTGCCTTGTTCCTTTTCTTCCTATCAACTCTTGTTTGTCCATTTCATGCCTTCTTGATCCATTCATCTGTCTTTTACCCCAACAGACTTCTTCTTCTGCTCTTATTCACTTTACACGGACAGATGTGTCTGGGGAAAATAATGGCATCTCCTTTCCAGCTCCTCTGGGTGGGCTGTACAGCTTGGTCTGTAGGATTATCTCCCTCCTCCACACTTTCTTCCCCAGGTCACTAGATAGTGAGCACTTCTGAAGGATGTGCTACTGGTCTGAAAATCTTGAATTGTAATTATTCTCTCCCTTGGCTTAGTTGAATGCATTGGGCCTGACTTGACAAGCACTTAACAACAGCAGATGCATTTTTAATCATATGACACACAACAGTGCTTGGTGTCTGAAGATT
>CM060320.1:1256950-1286950 GCA_030674155.1 Stramonita haemastoma
CCCTAAAAAATCCCTATGACTCTAATGGGATTCGAACCCACGACCTTCCAGTCTGTAACTCGAGACGCTAACCACTACGCCAAGGCAGCTGGTGTCCCCCCCCCCCCCCCCCCCCCCCCCTCTCTCTCCCTCTCTCTCTCTCTCTCTCTCTGTGTCTCTCTCTTCTCTATCTGTGTGTGTCTCTCTCTCTCAGTTTGTTATTGTTTGTTTTTTTACAGCAGGGGCGAGCTGTTGCAGACCACAGGGGTGGGGTGGGGTGGGGTGGGGGGTGGGGGTATGGCCAGCCACTACACGCCATAAGCTGAGGGCAGCTCACGAGCCTGAGATCGATGTGGACGTTTATGGACCCTGCACAAGGCGTCATTGATCTGTGTGTGTGTGTGTGTGTGTGTGGTGTGTGTGTGTATGTGTGTGTGTGTGTGTGTGTGTGTGTGTGTGTGTGTGTGTGTGTGTTTCAGAGGGTTTGTTGGTGTGTGTGTTTGTTTCTGTGTGTGCGTATGTGTGTGTGTGTGTGTGTGTGCGTATGTGTGTGTGTCTCTCTCTCTCTCTCTCTCTCTCTCTCTCTCTCTCTCTCTCTCTCTCTCTCTCCTTCTCCTTTCTTTTCAACCATTTCAAAACCAACACAAAAACAAAAATCCAACACAAAAACAAAACACCAACACAAAAAAAGTTGTTGTTAACTTGTTTGTCAGTTTCATCACAGCGGCAAACGAGCAATCACTGTCAAAGTCGGGGCTGAAATTGGCGAGGGGCAAAGTGCTGCGGCATAAAGCAGGCCGGGCTGTGTCAGTTGCAGGCCGCACGTGCGCTATGAAACTGACAAGACTGTCCGGGCTTGGCTCGCTGTAGGGGCTCCGCTATTGACAGCACAGCGGCAACATGTTGCCAGTTTCACGGAATGAGCCAGCCACAGACAGTGTGTGTGTGTGTGTGTGTGTGTGAGAGAGAGAGAGAGAAGACAGACAGACAGACAGACAGAGAGAGAGAGAGAGAATAATGTATGTTTTTGTACGGACGGAGGGGGCGGGAGTGGGAGTGTACAACTTGGTGTTGTTGCTGTTGCTGTTGCTGTTGTTGTTGTTGTGTGTGTGTGAAATAAAGAAAAAGAGAGAAACAGAGAAGTTCCATCAAATTTTGTGCCCACAATTACCTTGACTGATTTTTTTTTTCAGAAATCATCGTGTACACATTCATTATAAAAAAACAACAAGCAAACTTATCACCACCACTACCACCACCCAAAAACAAAAGACCAAATCCAACACCCCCACCCTATCCTCCAGGAGAAAGGGAAAATAAAAACATATTCAGTCATGGTGGCTGCTAATAAATGCGCAGGTTGATGACATTTATTCTCTTTACCAATGTGATCTGCAGGAAGTTCCCACACCTGACATTCGATAACGTTTGATGTCAACAGATGAAGTGTCTGCTTCTCTTTACCAATGTATCTGCCAGGAAGTTCCCACACCTGACATTCGATAACGTTTGATGTCAACAGATGAAGTGTCTACCTCTAAATCCCCTGAATGCAGTCATTATGCCCTGGGTTTCTCTGCTCCTTTCACATTGTCCAGTCTACATCGCACATAGTCTAGTTTTGAATTTTTTAACAAGCTGCTTGGGTACACACACACACACACACACACACACACACACACACACACACACACACACACACACACACACAGATATATATATATATATATATATATATATATATATATATATATATTATATATTGAAATAACTTCTTAGACTGTAAAAACATGGGGACGCAAAGGGAGTGGGAAGAAGGGGAAAGGGGCGGCAACTCCAGATCGTGACTTCTGAATTTCCTTCTGTCGACTCCTTCACTTTGCGAGCCCCCCCCCCCCCCCCTTTGATCAGATCCAGATTCGAACCTAACACCCTGACTGACACTACAGCTGAGTGGTTAAGACCTGGGCCCATGAAGTGACCGTTTCAAATTTGGGCAGTGACGTGTGACTGTTAATTTAAAGGGGGAGGAGTTTGAGGATGTGCCAGGTCCTTTGACAGTGTGGAGCATGTCCAGTGCTGTCATTCTGCCCTGTACAGACACACGCAGAGGATCAACTATGCAAGTCACACATCTTCTCATTCATGTCAGTGTCCGGTGCATTACAAAAACAGGGACATGATGTTAACCAGCATGCAATCCTGTACCCAACACGAGCTGCTCTGAAGTCAACACGTGTCGGCAGAGGCCAGTGTGCAGACCTCCTGAGAGATTGAAGCGCAGAAGACCTGGCACCTGGGGTCCTGCCCACAAAAGGGAATGCAGAGAAGAAGAAGAATTCTGAAGAAGAAAGAAAGAAAAGAAGGAGGAGGAGGAGAAGAAGACTTCTGAAGAATTTTGAAGAAGAAGAAGAAGACCCTAAACACTGAACTTGGGGCAGCAAGTCAAGTAGCAGTCTAACCACTCAGCCACCAGGCCATTGAGACACCAAAAACCCTTGTTAATAAAGAATATTGTCATTGTTAGGATAGTTGACTGGATGCAAGAGGAACACGTTTCAGCTTTCAATGCCCTAGCTTTGGGAGGACTAGCACAATTGAAGATGTTGCGGAATGCTCTCTCACCTTGAACTGTCACGCCTGATTCCCAGACTGTCAGTGACAGACAAGGGATGGTTTTGCCATTGGCAGAGAAGAGAAGACAGGTTATGCGAGAAGAGGGCCATGTCTTTTGTGGCTGGTCATTCTTCTTCTTCTTCTTCTTCTTCTTCTTCTTCTTCTTCTTCTTCTTCTTCTTCTTCTTCTTCTTCTTCTTCTTCTTCTTCTTCGAACGCTCAGACAACAGCTAGTCTAGAGTTGCCTGTCACCTGAGGGGAAACGCGCTGTGCTGCCGTTCAGCCCCTGACAAGTCAGACCCAGCAATCCCACTTCGGCAGGGGAGGTAATTTAAGTCTTTCCATTTGAGGATAGAACAACTTTCTTTTAATATTGATTTTATTCTATGTTTTTTTTTTCTTTTAAGATACAAGATCCTTCTTTTATTGTTTTATTTCAGGAAACGCGGAGAAGAGAGCGATTTTATTTATTTATTTTTTTTAATTTCTGTTTATCCGGATCTGACCTAAACAATTTTTTTCTTTGGGTTCCTGAATTCCACCTAGCCTATACAAGTGAACAATGTCTTTTGTCCATCCAAGAGATAAAACTCTTGCTCTTCAACAGTGACAAGAAATGTGGATGATGTTCATTTCCTGACAGGATTGTTTCGGTTTCTTTGGGAGCTGTCCTTCATGTGTGGCTGTGCTGCCTGCTGCCCTTCTTCCCCACCCCTCAAACGCAGGTTTGGAACAACGGTTATTGTAACAGCCATCACTTTTCCTGAACTTGACTTCTACCGTAACTCCTTAGGCAGTCACCGAGGCTTGCACTGAATTGTTCAGACAACGTGAGGGGAGCAAATCAAATTTATACAGCGTTGGATAAAGACAGGTCCTATCACATGTTATAGCATGGCATCATATAATGTAGGCCTTGGCACTGTGCCTTCTTAACTTATCAAAAGTCGATACAGCATGGCATCATATAATGTAGGCCTTGGCACTGTGCCTTCTTAACTTATCAAAAGTCGATACAGCATGGCATCATATAATGTAGGCCTTGGCACTGTGCCTTCTTAACTTATCAAAAGTCGATACAGCATGGCATCATATAATGTAGGCCTTGGCACTGTGCCTACTTAACTTTTCAAAAGTCGATACAGCATGGCATCATATAATGTAGGCCTTGGCACTGTGCCTACTTAACTTTTCAAAAGTCGATACAGCATGGCATCATATAATGTAGGCCTTGGCACTGTGCCTACTTAACTTTTCAAAAGTCGATACAGCATGGCATCATATAATGTAGGCCTTGGCACTGTGCCTTCTTAACTTATCAAAAGTCGATACAGCATGGCATCATATAATGTAGGCCTTGGCACTGTGCCTTCTTAACTTATCAAAAGTCGATACAGCATGGCATCATATAATGTAGGCCTTGGCACTGTGCCTACTTAACTTTTCAAAAGTCGATACAGCATGGCATCATATAATGTAGGCCTTGGCACTGTGCCTACTTAACTTTTCAAAAGTCGATACAGCATGGCATCATATAATGTAGGCCTTGGCACTGTGCCTACTTAACTTTTCAAAAGTCGATACAGCATGGCATCATATAATGTAGGCCTTGGCACTGTGCCTTCTTATCAAAAGTCTATACAGCATTCGGCCTACACCGTCAGTGTGTCTGACAACCTGCCCTTCAGGATGATGTGCGATTCTGTGTAGTGTGGCATGTTAAAGATACCGCGGCAGCAACATTTGTCATGGGCAGAAATAAATGGTTGAAAAGTATTGATAGTAGGGTAGATAGTTTGAGTGTAAAGTGGAAAATGTGGATCCGTGCGTATGCACACGTGCACAACATTTACACACAACCCCCCCTCCCCCCCACACACACGCTCGCACGCACACACATACGCACGCATACACACGCATGCACACACACACGCCACACACACACAGCACAGCACAGCAATAAAGTGATATAGCTGAACATTTTATTGAAAACTTTTTCAGACATGTTTTTTTTTCTCCCATGAAGAAACATGAATTTTCAGAAGAGTACAGTCAGCAAACAGAACCCCTTGATAACTGATGAAACAAGAACACACAACTGTACAGCAACAGTTCTTCAGATAATTACTGTGTACAGAATTGAAGCAGAAGTCACATTGTCATAGGTCTGTACAACATTTTTGATGAAGAAGATAATTACCACTGTATAATGATTATTCCCATCAGCTATTCTCACTGGCGAAAAAAAAGTCAAATAATAATGATATCTTCAAACAAAACACAGTAAAAAAAACACGTATATGGCATGCAAAAACACCATGGCAAACAGCGGAGTACTCATATTCCTTATTAATGCACACTTTCAGCATATCATGTAAAACATCGAGAAATCACTTTTGGAAAAAAAAAAGTTACAATTTTTGGAAAAAGAACTTGAACAGAAATTAGACAAAAAGACACTTTATAAATATATAAAACTTGTCGCTGACTTTTCAACGTTTGAAATAATGGATCGGTGGTCTAGGTGGTCACGCGCCTTGCCTAGAAAGCAAGAAGTCCGGGTCGGAGTGTGCAGGGTTCGCACCCGTTTGGACCCAAAACTTTTTCGCCATCCATTAGACCATGAGTGGTGGTCTGGGCGCTAGTCTTTCGGATGAGACGATAAACCGAGGTCCCGTGTGTTACACATCACTATTTAGCGCACGTAAAAGAACCCACGGCAACAAGGGGGTTGTCCCTGGCAAAATTCTGTAGAAAAAAGCCACTCTGATAGGGAAACAAATACACTTGCATGCAGGAAAAAGAAAAAAAAATGGGTAGGCGCTGCACATGTGGCGACGCGCTGTCCCGGGGAGAGCAGCCCGAATTTCACGCAGAGAAATCTGCCGTGACATAAAGTGGTACAAAATACAACAACAAAAATACAAAAAAGAATCTAGTCTAGTTCTTCTTTAATTTCATCCCACCAAAAAGCAGATACTTCCAATGTTTCTGTGTATTTGAATTTCTTTTTTAATCTGAATTTTGGATTGAGATGTTCCAAGCGTAAAGTAAGCACACAAAAAAACAAACCACAAATATAGAAAAGAGAAAGACAACAGCAAAAATGACGGGAGAAAGAAAAAGAAAAAAAAAACACAAGACGAATGGGAGGGAGAAAGAAAGGAAGGAGAGAAAAAAAGGAAGTTAAGCCAGAAAAAGAGGGCAAAGACAGAAGGAAGGGACAAAACAGGAAGACAGAAGAAACGAGTAAAAGGAGAAAAAGAGAGAAACAAGAAAAAAAGATAAAAGAACATGAGGAAGAAGAAGAAAACAAGAGTAAGACAAGAAAAGCTACCAACAAAGGGAAACCACTGTTCTCTTTGTTTCATTTAATGGTTACAACAAAGAAATAAGAGGGAAATAAAATGCAACTACACACACACACACACACACACAACACACACACACACACACACACACACACACACACACACACACAATTTTTAAAAAAACTTTAAATGTGTGCATGCGCGTACTGCATACGTGCTGTTTGGAGGAGCGCGCGAATTGTGTGTTTTAAGGTTATGTGTGATGTGTGTGTGTGTGTGTGTGTGTGTGTGTGTGTGTGTGTGTGTGTGTGTGTGTGTGTGTGTGTGTGTGTGTGTGTGTGTGTGTGTGTGTGTGTGTGTGTGTGTGTGTGTGTGTGTGTGTGTGTGTGTGTGTGTGTGTGTGTGTGTGTGTGTGTGACTTTAGAATGATTTGTTGTTGTTGTTGTTGTTGTTGGTTTGGTTTGTTGTTAGTGTTGTTGCTTGTATTTTCTATAGGCACATTGTATTTTTGAAGCTGTTGAAATCATGTTGGTTAATTGATATTGGTGAAACGTTTTTCTCTGCTTTTGTTTTGTTGTTGTTGTTTTTTGTTTATTTATGTGTTTGTTTTTTTCTTTTGATAGATGGATTGATGAAAAAAAGCAAATCGATGCTTACTCAATGTACCATCTGAAAATAAAATTTTGACTTTGACTTTGACACACACACAAAGACATTTTGGCTGCTTTTTTGTGCAAATGTGGTCAAGAAAAAGAACTACATTTTCACACTGTCATACAAAAGGGGGAAAAACAGCAAGAGAAAAACAGAAAAGCGAAAAAAAATGTGGAACTCTTGACAATCAATCCTTTGAAAGTTTGAAGGAGACGGAGCTTGACATGGACAACTGGCAGACACTAAATAAATGATTCCTGCTCTTTTAGGGCAGAGGCCGTCATTTGCATGTACAGGAACCAACTGTTTAATATGCCGCTTTTTTTCATCATTGGTGAACTAAACAATAGCGAACAGAAACCCCTTTCCACAGAGAGAGAGAGAGAGAGAGAGAGAGAGAGAGAGAGAGAGAGAGAGAGAGAGAGAGAGAGAGAGAGAGAGAGAGAGAGAGGAGGAGAGAGAGGAGAGAGAGAGAGAGAGAGAGAGAGAGAGAGAGAGAGAGAGAGAAGGGGGGGGGGATAAGAATTGATTTACTAGTATCTTTCGTTCCTGTATCCCGTTTTCTGTTTTGTTTGCTCGTTTTTGTTTCTACTGTTTTTTTAATCACAGGTAAGATTCTCCCCACCATCCTCACCCTTTAAAATGAAGAAAAATCAAACAACAAACAAAACAAAACAAAACACAACAAAACAAAACAAAACAAAAAACAAATCTTGAAGTTAGCTGCAAAAACACTCACAGACAAATCTTTTTTCCTTGTGTTTTACAGAGTTTTAATGGCTTGTTTAATTTCATGTTTATTTGTTTTAATTTCTTGTGCCGTATTTTCTATCATTATCTGTTTGATCCCCGAACTGCCATCTTTTTTCATCTGTAGTATTTCTCAATTTTGACATGGAATGCCAGTTTGTGAAGGTTAAAGTTATTTATCGACATGTGAATGTCCATTATTTGTAGTCTTATGACACGAAATAACTACTAATTTATAAAGTTTTGTAATCTCTCTCTCTCTCTCTCTCTCTCTCTCTCTCTCTCTCTCTCTCTCTCTTATCTATCTATCTATCTATCTCATCTATCTATCTATCTATCTATCTATTATATTTTTTATTTATTCTTTTATATCGAGGATAATGGAATAAGCACTCTTGTGCTTTTTTACATACAGTCCCCGTGTGTATACAGTTTTGTAAATGTCATCTGTTCCCACCGGCACACGATGGCCTACTCTTACGAAAAGCGGAACAGGATTTAACGTGTGCGCAAGATGTTCTGCGCGCGTTCGCACACAGGGGCCTCGGTTTAAAGTCTCAGCCGAAGGACTTTTGGGGAGAGTATCTGTGTGTGTGTGTGTGTGTGTTGTGTGTGTGTGTGTGTGTGTGTGTGTGTGTGTGTGTGTGTGTGTGTGTGTGTGTTGTGTGTGTGGTGTGTGTGTTTCTTTCTTTCTTCCTTCCTGTTTTTATCTTTCCTTTCCTCAAGTCCATATCTTGTCTCTTGTTTTTCTTCTTTATTTCCTTTCTTTCTTGTTCGTCCAAATGTTTTCTTTTAAGAAGTTTATGACATTGTTGTGTATGTGCCTCTCATAAACCAAAACAGACTGTTTCTAAAGTGTCCAACATGTTCAGCTTTAAATGCAAATTATTATTTCTTGTTAAAACACTTGGCTATAAATTAAAACTGATTGGGATGATCGGTTCTTGGAATTGCAAACTGGCTTTATATGCAGCTCAATTCCTATAATGATGATTATGATAATAGTTATAATAAGAATAACCACCACCACAACAACGATACTACTACTACTACTACTACTACTACATACTACTACTACTACTACTACTACTTACTACTACTACTACTACTAACAATAATAATAAAAGAAGAAGAATGGTGAAGAAGATGAGGATAAATACAGCCACAAGCGCATCCTTCATCTGTTAAAATCCCGCTATTACAATACAAGCATTAAACGGAATACAAAATCTAAAAGGTGTCCATTAAGAATACAGCAGAATGATCCAAAATAGATAAGTTTTAAAAAAAAAACGAGACATTTTTTCAAGTGCTCTTTGTTAAGTGATCATTTGCCTTCTGAAAATCTGTTCGGCGTAGAAATAGAAAAGGTCAAACTGAAATGTTTGGGAATAAGGAAATCTGAACAGTTCATTGCCTCTTCATCATCTTCATTATTGCCGTGTTTGTTGTCATTATCATCGTCATTATTATCATCATCGTCATCAGTAGTAGTAGTAGCAGCAGCAGCTGTAGTAAGCGCGCAGCAGCAGCTAGTAAGTAAGCAGCAGCAGCAGTTGTAAAGTCTTGTTTTCTTCTTTCTTCAGCTTAAAGTTCAGAGCTTCACCAATGGTCAGAGTTTTTTTCAGTAGGCCGCCGTTGGTCCACTGTTAAGGCAGCTGTACTTCGACGTTGGGGGGATTCATCTTTTTTTTTTTTTAGGAAAGAGGATTATTGATTTTTTAGAACAGTTTTCAAATCTTCAGGAACACTTGGCTTGAAGTCTGTTGAAAACCAACAGGTGACCTAGGACCACGTGCTTGGCTTACAAACTGACTGACTGACTGACTGACTGACTGACTGATCTTCTTGTTTATTCTAGTGGGGGTTTTTGGGTTTTTTTTAGAAGACAATGTCAATGATGATTTAGATCTAGTGCTCGTTTTACTATTATCTTATTTCTTATTGCATAAATGATTTTTTTTAATTGATAACCTTTCTGCCTTTCTACCAGATTCAACCTATCTACCGTTGGCCTCCGCTCTTTCTCTGTTTCTGGTCCACCGATCTGGAACGACCTTCCTCTCTCCCCGGCAAAAGCCTACTTATGACACTTTTAAATCCAACCTCAAGACACACTTATTTCAAACCTAAATTTCTCTCCTTCCGCTTCAATCTCTTACCTGTCCCTACCTTCAACATCCACCCGCCAAAGTGCATAACGTTTGTAGGTGGGTGTGTGCGCGGGCGTGCTGTGTGCGTGCGTGTGTGTATATATTTGAATTTGTTAAAACTGTAGATTGTTGTTGATTGTGTGTTGTGTAGGTCGAATGCAAGCGCTTTGATTTGTTTTTGCAAGATATAGCGCTATACAAATTCCATGTATTATTATTATTATTATTATTATTATTATTATTATTATTATTTTATTATTATTATTATTATATTATTATTATTATTATCTTTTTTCCCCTTCTTCATCGTCATCCTATTTTCCCCTTTTCTTCATTTTGTTTTTCTAGGTCTAGATCTATCTTGTTTTGAATTTTCAGAGTTGAAATCGTGCAATGACAAAAACTTCATAACACTGCACTGCTGCACTATCCAACATTATTCTGGTGGACCCCCCTCACTCATCTGGGTTTTTCTCTCTTTTTTTCTTCTTTTTTTAGGGGAGGGGGGGGGGGAGGTAGTAAAGGAAGTAGCAATTAAAAAGGAATTATTCTGTAATCTCGGAAACTAGTACTGAAATGATGGACATGTGGTTAGAAATGGCTCACCATGGGCTTTTCCTGAACAGATCTACGACACGGAAAATGAAGAAAACAATATAGTGTTTGAAAAACCAAGGACAGCCTGCATAGAGACGGACACATGGATCACCTTAACGAACATGAACAAGGAAGGAGGAAGAATGGATGGGGGGGGGGGGGGGGGGGGGGGGGGGGGGGGGAGCAGGGAAAGAGACAGGAACATCAGCGGGGTGGAGAAAGTCAGAAACAGTTTCAACAACAGTGCTACACACTCGCCTACTTCTACTTTTACTAATATTCCTGCTGTTACTACCACTACTTCCTGCTGTTTGTACTACTACTACTATACTACTACTACTACTACTACTACTACTACTACTACTACTACTACTGACTATTCTACTACTACTACTAGTTCTGCTACTACTACTACTACTACTACTACTACTACTACTACTACTACTACTACTTACTACTACTACTAGTTCCTGCTGCTGCTACTACTACTACTACTACTACTACTGCTGCTGCTGCTGCTGCTGCTACTACTACTACTACTACTACTACTACTACTAGTTCCTCTCTGCTGCTGCTACTACTACTACTACTACTTCTATACTACTGCTCTACTACTACTACTACTACTACTACTACTACTTCTACTACTACTACTACTGCTGTGTTCCTGCTGCTGCTGGTACCGCTACCACTAGTCTATTGCTGTTGCTAATCGTGTTGATGATCACGGCGATAAAGGACAGCACGGCTAATTTTGATGAATACATAACCGCGGCGTTTATATTAATTAAACATCTTATAACATAGATAAAGCAGAGAGAGAGAGAGAGAGAGAGAGAGAGAGAGAGATGAGAGAGAGAGAGAGAGAGAGAGAGAGAGAGAGGAGAGAGGAGAGGAGAGAGAGAGAGAGAGAGCTCCTATAAAGTAAAATAATAGATAGATTAGATGCTCATCGTTCTGCAGTAAGCGGCAAGCGTGTGGCGAAAGGAGCGGCAGGGAATGGATTTCTCTGGTGACAGAAACTGACATCAAGCCCCCTCTCCTCCCTCCCTCTGCCTGTCGCTTGTCATTTGCATCTCCTGTCACCTCACTTGATTGACACTCCGCCCTCGCTAAGATGCTTGTCAATTTCAGCGCAATGGTTTTATTATGGTAGACTGTGTTCTGTTGTAGATTACGAAAATGTGAGTGTGTGTGTGTAGTGTGGTATGTGTTGTGTGTGTGTGTGTGTGTGTGTGAGAGAGGAGAGAGAGAGAGAGAGAGAGAGAGAGAGAGAGGAGAGAGAGAGAGAGAGAGAGACGAGAGACGAGAGAGAGAGGAAGAGAGAGAGAGTTGTTTTCTTCGATTTTACGTCTGTTTACTAAGTGATACTGAGTGTGCGCGTGGGTGCGTAGACTACGTGTGTGTTGGTGTGTGTGTGTGTGTGTGTGTGTGTGGTGTGTGTGGTGTGTGTGTGTGTGTGTGTGTAGTGCACACGCGTGCGAGTGTGCGCGAATGTGCATGTACGCACACACAGAAATAAGGTATGAATTAGTCTATGTTTCTGTAATAATCAAATTTCACAAAACCATGCTTTTCCCCCCATTGAATTTCCATGGTGTTTTGAGTCAAGAGTGGCTCTTTTAGATAGGCCTAGTAGTCTTAACAATTAGTTTATATACGTGAGGAAACGTACAGATGTACTACTCTCAGAGCCACATATCACAGATCACTTGCAGATTGGAAATTATCCTGATCATACTATTTTTTTCTGTGTTGTTTCTTTTTTTGTTTATTTTTTGTAGTATTATTTAACAGCCTCCGGCCCGAGCTGTGCGAAAAGAACAGACTTGGTTAAATCATTGTCTTGTTCCACTTACTATTAACGAAGATGACACACATGAACTTTAACATCTCATTATGCTGTTTATTTATAGCCTGGCCCACCACAAAGGCGGAGGGAGGGGGTGGGTGTCACCTCGTAGAAAACATTAAATCTCAGATAAAAACGGTGCAACTTTAAACACATTAGAACCAAACTGACAACCTACTGTGCTATTGTTGTTGTTGTTGTTAATATTCTTCTTCTTCTTCTTTTCTTCTCCTTCTTACTGGTGTCGTGGTTAGACATCATCCCCGAAGTCGGAATGCGGCTGACACTATAATGGTGGGCAAAACCAGTCACATAGGCACACGTCTCACCACTAATGAACCTTCATCTGAACAATGCAAAAAAAAAAAAAAAAAGGTCTATTTCTTTGTATTGTATAATATTGTATTTTATTGTACTAGATCTATAGTTTTTAGTATGTTGGTATTGTTTTGCATTAGTCTATATCACGCAAGCTGGTATATATAATTTATCTGCGAAATTAGCGCTGCTCCTCTTTCAAAGATAATTATTAATAATGGCGAATGTTCAGTTCTGATGACGCCAGGACAGGTGTGACGTCACCGGCAATGTTCATCTCCATTTTTTCCAGTCACGGAAAAGCAGCTGCTGATCACTGCTTCAGTTACAATGAAGAGTTGACGGAGGTTCATTTTTTTCCGCCGGAGGAAAAGAAAGCGGTTACAAATTTCAATAGAAAACCTCCCCCGTGGGACAGCCAGGGGCCTGCTTGGGTAAATAGCATCCCCACCTTCTGGAAATTCTGTGCTAATAATTGCCCTCTTTTCTGTCTCTCTCTTTGTTTCTGCCTTGTTCCTTTTCTTCCTGTCACCAAATTATTGTATCGTGTTTTTTTTTAATAATGAAAGTCACAGAATAAAATGATATTAACAACACTGCGCAGCAGAATAACAATCCATTATTATTTTCCTAACAATATTCCCCTGTGGGAAAGCTGGGGCTTCTTTCAGTTTCATTAAAGAAAGTGTACAGTATAGCCTACTGTCCAGTTCTCTCTGTCTTTAGATGTTCTGCCTTTTTCTTCCTGTGTGACCTTTCTCAGCCCACCCCCCATCCCCTCCCCCTGTCTTTCAAGTCATTGCTTTTCCCCTGTTCTGCAGCGTTCTTTGCCGGTCTGGTTTGGGAAGTGTGTTTTGTGACTTTCAAATACTTTTTCTTGCGCTTTTCTTCTCCTTCCTTCTTTCTTCTTCTTCGTGGACCCCTCAAACAGCAGCTAGTGCTGTCTGTCTGTCAGTGAAAATGCCTTGCGCTGCCGTTCAGCGCCTGACAAATCAGGTCCAGCACATCTGACCTCGGCGTGGGAGAGAATGGTTATCTTTGAACTCTTTCTGGAAAAAAAGGCAGCAGAATGGACCGAGAACGCAGAAAGTTGACAAGAAGGAGGTGACAGGAAGAAAAGAAATAAATAGGGAGGTAGAAAAAAAGGAAATTCCTCCCATAGAATTTCCAGAAAGTGGGGATGCTATTTTTACTGATAGCCCCCCCCCCCCCCCCCCCGCATCCCCACGGGTGTTGTTGCGCTTGAAAAAAATCGAAGAAGAAAAAAGGCAGATTAATGCTGGGTGTGGGAGAGCCCCATACCTAAGGCAGCACCTTTTGATGGCCTCCAGGTGCTCCAGACAGATTTGCTGCCAGCTTTGTCACAGTATACATGTATTCATATTGATTTGAATTATGTCAGGATAACAAGTAATCTTACTGGCATTTAGAAAACTGCATGATAGTATTGTGCTGTGTTGTATTGTATTGTAACTGTGCTGTGTTCTGTTGTGTTATGTTGTACTGCATCGTGTTGTGTTGTATCATGTTACGCTGTAGTATTGTATTATGTTGTGTTTATCATTTTGCTTTTTATCGTATCGTTTCGTATCGTGTCGTAGATGACTTCAAGTCACGGCAGATTTTCTCAGCGTGAAAGTCAGTCTGCTCTCTACTACTTCATCCCTAAGAGCAAGCAGCGTCGCCACTATTCCAGCGCCACTTTTTTTTTTCTCTCTCTCTCCCTTTCCTGTATGCGGGTATATTTATTTTCTGACGACAGTGACCTTTTTTTTCATCCCTACGATCTTTGTCAGGGCCAACTCCGTTATTGACCCCACCTTCTTTCCTTTTCCTTCTATTTTCTTTTTTCATTCTCTGCCCCCCCCCCTCCCCCCTTTTTTTTTAATCTTCTTCTTTTTTTATAATTCTTTTTGTTTAACAATGTGCACAGGTCGTGATTTTGACTGTAAGGAGATGAAGCGCTTGACATGGTCGATACTTTTCACCGCAGCTCATTTTTAAAACTTTGCGGAAGATGTAACAGACCTAGAAAACTGTTGTGGCCTTTGTGTTGTAAACTGCAGCAGACAATGCGGGCTGGTTGATGGCAGGCTACAGTCCCTCAATGGGAGAACTCCGCTGGGACTGTCATACAATTAATAACAGTACTAGTTGGTAGATTTTAACCTACATCAATTAATACTAGTAATTGATAGATTTTAATCTACATAAATAAATACTACTCGTAGGCCTTATAACAGAATACTTTCTGGACGAAGAAAAACAAAAACAAAGCAACAACCCAAACCTATAGCATAGGCAGAACATTGCTTGATGAAGTTCCATGCATTGATGGGGGGGGGGGCATTTTCCTGTTTCTCTCTGGGGACATTTCCTATAAACAGTGAGCAATTAGTGTAGTGCTTTCGGTGTGGGGTGCTGGAAACAGTTTGGAAGTGGGGTTTTCCTTTTGTTTGAGAGCATGTCGAACGAGTTTCATGTGTTTATCCTTCACGCATTGAACAACGATATGTGTTTTGATGGGGCTTTTTCATCCAAGTGTGGGATGAAGCACACTGAAGAATTTCCTTTCTCGTTTGTTGGCTAGTTTGCCTGCTGCGCGTGTTTGTTTGTCTGTCTGCTTATTTTGGACGATACATAAACAAGGTCTACTTATCAGCTTCAAGATTGTGTCTAGACACGTACAACACCACACACACACACACACACACACACACCCCACACAAAACACACACACACGTCAATGCCTCATACCAGGGGAGGGGGAGGGGGTGACTGTCTGAAGGATTGGAAATCGAAAGTCATCAAGGGGAATTGTGGGGGAATAATAGTGTTGCTCTTTCCTGTGAAATGCAGCTCAGCTCCCAGTCTCAATTTGTCTGTCCGCCTGTCTGTCTGTCTGTCTGTCTTTCTGTCTGTCTGTCCGCCTGTCTGTCTGTCTGGATTATTAAAAAGAAGTTTCACATGGCAAATGCAGTAATTTCTTTTGTAAATTCTAGTGTTACATATACATATTCTTACTCTCACTCACTCTCTGTCTGTCTGTCTGTCTGTCTGTCTCACACACACACACACACACACACACACACACACACACACACACACAAACGCGCACGCGTGCGCGCACGCACGCACAATGAAGAACTCTAACAGCTCTGGATAAGTAAACAAATTTGTGCGAGTGGTAAAACACGGCTAACGGCTTTTTCTTTTTCGTCACTTTTGATGGTGTGTGTTGTGTGTGTGTGTGTGGTGTGGTGTGTGTGTGTGTGTGTGTGTGTGTGTGTGTGTGTGTGTGTGTGTGTGTGTGTGTGTGTGTGTGTGTGTGTGTGTGTGTGTGTGTGTGTAGTGTGTGTGTTGTGTGTGTTGTTTGTGTGTTTGTGTGTGTTCTTTCATTTCACGTATTATCACATATGGTGCCGGTGATGTTAGACGGTAGTGTGCCTGGGCGCGCGCATCATTCTGTGGGTGTGAGAGTGAGTGTGGTTGCACATGCGCATGAGAGAGAGAGAGAGAGAGAGAGAGAGAGAGAGAGAGAGAGAGAGGAGAGAGAGAGGAGAGAGAGAGAGAGAGAGAGAGAGAGAGAGAGAGAGAGAGAGAGAGAGAGAGAGGAGCGTGTGTGCGCGCCTGCACGTGCGTGCTACACATTCTTTTTACTTACAAACTTGTCTATTCATTGTTCATTTCTTTTTTCTTTCTTTATGCGGCAAGTTGTTGATAAATCAGTATCCAGGTGACTCCCTCTGTTGTGGGCTAGAACACTACTTTAGCTGTTTGTGGGGAAATTAGGAAGTTTAAACCACCCCACAAAGCACTGGAGATTGAAGGGAGGTACAAAGCAGTTAGGCATCCATTAGTGTGTGTGTGTGGTGGGGGGGAGGACAGAACAGAGAGATGAGAGAGAAGAGAGAGGATGATAGTGAGGTGGGAGGAGGGACGGAGAGAGAGAGAGAGAGAGAGAGAGAGAGAGAGGTGAGTGAGAAGAGGTGTGATGTGTAGATGGTGTGGTGTGGTGTGTGTGTGTGTAGTGTATGTTTAGTTTGTGTGTGTGCTGTGTGGTGTGTGCGTGGTGCAGTGCTAGTGTTGTGTGTGTGTGTAATACTGTGATCATTTGTGGCCGCACTGCAAGTGCGACTGTTGTTCAGATGTGGATTATTTTGTTTGTAAACATCTTGTGAAGTTTTGTCTTGATCTAGGAACTGCTTGTTTCAAGCATAGTGGGTTTTATTCGTTTTTGATTCTTTGTTAAGTTTTGTTTTGTTTTTATAATCGTTTGTTTTTTTATTATTTGTCATTTCTCATTCATTCAGTTGTTTATTCGTTTGTTTCATTATTTGTTCATTTCTTCATTCATTCAGTTGTTTATTCGTTTGTTTATTATTTGTTCATTTCTTCATTCATTCAGTTGTTTATTCGTTTGTTTAATTATTTTTCATTTCTTCATTCATTCATGTTGTTTTTATTGTTTTGTTTCATTTTTGTTCATTTTTCATTCTTCAGTTGTTTATTCGTTTGTTAACATATTCGTTTTTTCATCTTCATTTCTTTAGTTGTTTATTCGTCATTTTATTTATTTTTCATTTCTTCATTCACCTATTTATTTAGGGGATAGTTTAGAGTGTTCGGGATGCAAGAATTGGTGTTATGTGGAACACTAATTGATAAACAGACCGTTTAGTTTGTTGATGCTGTTTTCTTTGTTGTTCTATACATTTCGACCCTCTTTTTTCATGTCTACTACTATGTTCATGGCTCTCTCTTTCTGCTTTATGCTCAAATGATTTGGATTGGTTTTGGAAAGATACAACCAAAGGTGTAAGACAGGTTGTTTCTTACAAACGCTATTTATTTTTTAAAAAAATTGAACAAGACTTCAAATTCCTATAAGGTCAAACTAGATTCAAATTGAAAAAAAAAACTGAGAGGTTTTTCGTGAGCAAATATTGAAGAAAATGAATAGGAAAAAAAAGAAAGGAAGGAAGGAAGGAAAAGCATGCAAGAAAGAAAAACAAAAATAAAGAGACTGATTCGGGAAACAATGATAACAGTAAGATCTACATCAATGCTGGCATTACTACAACAACAACTACTACTACTCCTACCTGATTGTTATTGTCGTTGTTGTTAACATAGTCAGTTTTCTCATCATATCATCATCATCATCATCTATCATTATTATTAATTATTATTATTATATTATTATTATTATTATTATTATTATTATTTATTATCATTATTGTTATTATCATTTCATCATCATCATCATCATCATCATCATCATCATCATCGTTATTGGTATTGTTATTATCAATCTTGAACGGACATTAAATTAAAGACAACAACATTATCAATATCGATATTAAGCCTAGCATCATTATTATTATCATTGCGATTATTAGTAGTAGGCCTATTAATATTATTATTAATATTTGTTTGTAGTAGTAGTAGTATGTAGTATCATTATTATTATTACTATTATTTATTTATTATTATTACGAGGCCTATTAAATTATTATTATTTTTATTATTGCTAATGTTATTATCAACATTATCATTTTACTATTATCATTACACTATTCTATGCAACAAAGAATGTGTTGTTTATCATTGTAACACGCACTAGATTATAAGTCTACACTATCTAGTCCATATCTATCATATATTTGTTGTAATCTCTTAACGTTTTTAAAAATAATTTTTATGTTTTTTTTTCTTTCCACTTTTTTTCATTTTGCTTTTTCCTTGTATATGAACCAAACAAATCAATAGATCTAGATAAAAACAAAACAAACAAAAAAACAACCAAACGATGAATCAATACAACAATCCAGACACTGACCATTCCAGGATACTACTAGATCTATGTGGTTGGTTATTTGATTTTTAAAGTCAATACTTTTTATAGAACCATGTTGTAACGCTTAGGAAATAGAATAAAATACAAGAACAGAACAAGCAGGTGCTATGAAGCGGAAGAAAGAAAAAATAATAAAAAGAAAGACAGAAAAAATAATAAAAAGAAAGACAGAAAAATTAATAAAAAGAAAGACAGAAAAAATAATAAAAAGAGAGACAGAAAAAATAATAAAAAGAAAGACAGAAAAATATAAAAAGAAAGACAGAAAAAAAAGAAATACATATTATATATATATATAAAGAAAAATATAAAAAGAAAGACAGAAACAAAGAAATACATATATATATATATATATATATTTGGTGAAAGGAATCAAAAATGAAAAATATAACAAAAGAAAATGAAAGAGAGTAACGAAGAAGAAAAAGAGAAAGGAAGAAGGGCGAGGAAAAAGAAAGACAGACACAAAAACACTTAATTAAACAGACACTGAAACAGACAGAGAATGAAACAGAGAGGAACAGACGGAAAGAAAAACACAGAAACATGGCGCAAAAAGGACTCTTGAACAAAATGGTAATGATCATCATGAATTTAATAATATCAAAAACCACTGTCAATAATGCACGTCTATAATAATCATATCATTATGGCCAGGCAATCATAGCAATAAGACATAACACAAACAGCGAAACAGATCAATAATTCTGCAAGTTTAATTATAATATAAAAAAAAACCAAAAAAACCCGCCTCATATTTCGTTACCCTTCAAAACTAAATACGCGGACAAATAAATTAAGTAACAAATACATGAATTTATAAACAGAATGCATTCACACACACACACACACACACACACACACACACACACACACACACACACATACATACATACATACATACATACATACATACATACATACATACATACATACATACATACATACATACATACATACATACATACATACATACACCACATACAGACAGACAGACAGACAGACAGACAGACAGACAGAAGAATGGCGGTATGCCCCTGTGCCATGGAAATCCAATCCTAACTGGCCACTTGTAATTTTCTACTGTCTTTCTTATTTGTCGGAAAATGGCGAGCAGAACTACTGCCTAAAACACTATCAACACCGAATGTGGTTACATACATACAACTGTTTTCTTTTCGAAAACCCCAAACCTAACCTAGAGAGTCACAATCACGTTACACTTTACACAGCATACAGGAGACAACTCAGATTTTTAAAAAACTGGGGCGCTAAGAAAAACACACACACACACACACACACACACACACACAACACACACACACACACACACACACACCACTCACTCTCTCTCACTGTGTGTGTGTGTGTGTGTGTGTGTGTGTGTGTGTGTCGTGTGTGTGTGTGTGTGTGTGTGTGTGTGTGTGTGTGTGTGTGTGTGTGTTGTGTGTGCAGTTTCTGTTATGAATTACTCTAAATGCACAGCACTTGACAAAAATTCACAACAGCAACAACATCAACAACAAACCAACAACACACACACACACACACACACACACACACACACACACACACACACACACACACACACACACAAAATGAACTAAGCCCTGCCACAAAGTCTGAGAGTGTTTTGAAATTTAACCACTGACCGACACAAAAGTAATGATACATGTATACATAGATAGATTTTTAAAAAAAACCCTAGGTAAATGAATAATAAATAACATTGTGAAGAAACTTCAAAACCAATCGATAGTAAATGTAACTCTTTCGGTTTGTCAACCTGCCTCTGTCTGCCTATCTGTCTGTCTCATGTGCGAGTGCCGTACTCTCTCTCTCTCTCTCTCTTCTCTCTCTCTCTCTCTCTCTCTCTCTCTCTCTCTCTCTCTCTCTCTCTCACACACACACACACACACACACACACACACACACACACACACACACACACACACACAATCTGCCACAGTCAGATTTATAGCACCAGAAAATTATAATTTTCATTCTTCTTTGACCATTAACATGTCTTCATTATTGTAAAAAAAAAAAAAAAATTTAAAAAGAAGAAAGAAAACGAGAAAAAATATAAGAAAAAAACGTCAATTGTATATAAAAAAGCATATCAACAGTCTAAAAAATCCTTTAAAAATCCACACAGACATAGTCTAGATCTAATTATCTTTTGTCCCCCCCCAAAAAAAAAAAAAAACAACAAAAAAAAAAAACAAAAAAAACAACCCCCCCCCCCCCAATAAACCTAACGACAAAAAGTTCCCATTTTAACCAACAAGAAGGGGGGAAAACGAGAGAAAAGCGAGGATGGGAGGGTAAGAAAAAAAGAAGAAAGAAAAGAAAAAGACAGAGAGACAGAAAGAAAGAAAGACAGAAAGAAAGAAAGAAAGACAGAAAGAAAGAAAGAAAGAAGAAAAAAAACACCCAACAGATGACGGAACACATCCACACCAATGACATTATTTCGTAAACTCCTCCCCCTCTCTCTCTTTCTCTCACGTGCACAAAAACTAAATCATGCAGGCATAAACATGGCGCGTTAATGTGAGGTGAAAAAAAGACATTATCATTGACACCCTGCAAATAATCATCCGAATAAATACCACCACCCCCTCCCCTCCCGCCATCAATCTTTTCCTCTTTTGTCAATAAAAAAGAGAAGGGAAAAACACAAATAAAAAGCTGTCATAATCCCTATCGTATTCTATAATAACAGCAGCTGTATGTAACAGCAATAACAGTATTAGCTGATGTGATTTCTCAGAGCTCGTTCCATATTAATATCAGGAAGATGACTGAGAATGGTGTGAATATTTATTAAAAAGGCAATATCATGATTAAAAAATCACATCTAGATCTACTAATAATAGCTATATCAAATACAAATATGAATTTAAAAAAATAATAATGATAATGATGGTGATGATAATAAAAAAAGAAAGAAATAGACCTAGATATGGTAATAACAAATATTAAAAAGATCCATATTTTCTTCATGAAAATTGTCTACAAAAATTCTAAAATATGACAATATTTTTTTCATTTTCTGTTAAGAAGATAACCCCATAAATGAAGAAGAAATTAGATAAAACAAAATACAATTAAAAAACAAGAAAAAAAGAAGAGAAAGATGAGACTGAGAAGAAGGAAGACAGACAGAATGACCCCCCCCCAAAAAAAAAATAATAATAAAAGATCATCAATCAGCCAATCAACCAACCAATCTTTCAATCCAATAATCAATCCATCAATAAATCAATCAAACAAGCATTCATTTTTTTTTTAAAATGCAATATAAACCTTAACTTAAACTGTCAACATTAATTTCAGTAACAAAGCAACAAACAAAATTATCATTGTTCCACACAAAACGAACAATCAAAATTATTATTTCAATGACCGCAAACGCTCCTTGAATGAACTAAGAAGTATTTGAATAATGGATTGTTTTTAATTGAAATGTTCAATTTCTAATCACTTCCTTTCCCTTCACAAAAAAAGAGAAAGAAAATCAGATGAACTTGGCAAAAAATCGGCATCCCCCTTCTTTCTTACAATCTTTCTTTCTAAGAAACTTCGAAGAAAAAAAAGAAATTGGACAGAAACGAGGGAACGACCCCACCCCTCCTCTCCACACACACACACACAAAATCCCGACAGACTAACAATGATAACACTTTCGCCAGAGAGAGAGAGAGAGAGAGAGAGAGAGAGAGAGAGAGAGGAGAGAGAGAGAGAGAGAGAGAGAGAGAACATGTCCCTCAATTCAAGTTCTAGAATACAAACAACACACTGAACAAACCACCAAAGTTCAGCCTATGTTACTATAAACCTCCACACTGAAAAACTGTTGTCTTTTTGTCTTCGGCACTGAAGTCAAAACAACAGTCTCAAGTTCTAAAGTCCAATAGTTTTCTACATTGTATTCATGCACAGTAATTCAAGGTCCACACAATTCCACTATCACTGTCAGGGTTTTCTCTGTACAATGACACAAAGCATCGTTGTGCCCAACACAAAATTTCAACTTTTCAAAAGTCCACCAAGTGCATAATATTATATTTTTGAATTCATGTAGACTAAAGTTCAAGCCACATGAGCAGAACAACACACACACACATACACACACACACAGACACACACACACAGACACACACACACACACACACACACACACACACACACACACAAACACTCACACTCACACACACACACACACAGCACACACACACACACACACCCTTTCAGCCCAACACAGGACACAGTTCCAGCATCACCACCAGCATCAACAACACGCACTGACTACCTGCTGGAGTGCACCAGTTCTGCAGTGGCGGGCACCGGCACCGAGGAAGGGTGGTGGTGATGGTGGGGGTGGTGGGGAGGAGGGTGGGGAGGGAGGGGGTGGGGGTGGAAGGTCCTGACAGCCTGGAGCTGGGGGTACAGGTGGAAGTCAGTCAGGCCGCCCAGCGCTGAGGAGGAGGACAGGGAGGAGGAGGAGGAGGAGGAAGAGGAAGAAGAATTCACCGAGGACAGGGACGAGGGGGAGAGGAAGAGGGCGGAGGAGGAGGGGTGGGAGGGTGGGGGCACCATGGAAGTCCTGTCTCGGAGGCCCACCCCCCCTCCCCTCCCCACCGGCACACTGGAGGCCACAGCAGCAGCAGCAGCGGCAGCGGCAGTGATGGAGGACGAGGCGATGGGGGAGGATGAGGAGGGAGAGGTGGAGGAAGGAGAGGGGGTGGTGGTGACGGAGGGGGAGGGGTTGGAGGGAGGGGGTCGGGCCCCGGCTGCCGGGGACAGCGGAGGTCTGGGGAGGGCACCCGGGGGTGGTGCCCGCACTGTCCGAGGCCGCTCCGCTGCCGGTACCCCCACCCCCACCCCCAGTACCGCCCCCCAACAGCTTCTCCACGCTGAAGTTGAGTGCTCTGGGCGACAGCTTGGGGGCAGTGGCCGCCGCCAGGTGCTCGGCGTAGGCCGCGGCGTACTCGGGGTACATGGCGGCAGCGGCAGCGGCAGTCCTGGGCAGGAGGGCGGGGTAGCCCACAGGAGCTGCCTGAGGCCAGGACGCCAGACCCGCCGCCATGGCCGCCGCGCTGGAGAGAGGCCGCCGACAGCTTGGAGGCCGGGTAGAAGCCGGGGTGGGAGAGGTGGGGGTAGGGGTGGAAGCGGCTGAAGGGGTGGGGGTGGCCGTGGTACAGCCCCGCCCCCATCCCCCCGCCCAGAGCGGCGTAGCGGGAGTAGAGGGCCTGCATGGGGCTGCCCCCCATCCACAGGTGGGACCACTTGGTCCTCACCACAGACTTGGGCCGGCGCCCCAGCTTGTTGCCGCGGATGACCACGTCGTCACAGGCGGGGTCCAGCATCCAGTAGTTGCCCTTGCCGGGGTCATCGTAGTGGCGGGGCACTTTGATGAAGCACTTATTGAGCGAGAGGTTGTGGCGGATGGAGTTCTGCCAGCCCTGCTTGTTGCCCTTGTAGTAGGGGAAGTTCTTCATGATGAACTCGTAGATCTGGCTGAGGGCCATGCGCTGTTCGGGGCTGCTGCGGATGGCCATCATGATCAGCGCGTTGTAGCTGTAGGGAGGCTTCTCCGGACCCTTCTCCTCCTCCTTCCCCTCTTTCTCCCCCTTCTCTTTATCCTTCCCCTCTGTTTTACTCTCTCCCTCTCCCTCCCCCTCTTCCTTCCCTTCCTCCCCGCTCTCCTCCATCCCCTCTTTCCCCTCCTCAGTGTCGGAGAAATGTTCCGCTTTCACCATGTCCGAGGCTTCACTCTCGCTGCCTTCCATCTTGTCTGACAGAAAGTGCCGTGAGGGGGCAGCGTCTTGGGCACCGGCCTTGTCGGGGTGTTGGCGAGGCTGTAGGCGTTCTCTAGGAGGTCAGGGCGGGGGTGGAGAAAGTCTTCGCGCTCATCCTCCACCCCGGGGGAGGAGGGCAGGTCACTGTCGCTGCCGCTGTCTCCCTTGTAGCTGTCTCCCTTGAAGTCCTGCCCCTCTCTCCGCGGACTTCCTCCACTGGCCTGGTAAGGCACGGCCCCCAGGGGTTCTTTGAAGGGGTTCACCTCCACTCGGCCACTGAGGCCCCCCTCCCGGAACCCCTGAGTCACCAGCCGGGCACTGGAACCCAAGGAACCCAGGGGATGGGAACCTCCTCGCGCAATGTCCTGAAAGGCGGGAACCGTGCCGCACCCCGTGCTGAGTCGCTCCGCCTCGAACACCTTCTCCTCCCCGCCGCTCTGATGACGCACCTGTGTGACGTCATAGCGCTCCCCCATGACGTCACGGTGGTGGAGGGGGTAAGGGGGGTGGGGGTGAGGGTGGAAGCGGAGCGGGATGCCGGCGTCCATATCGTCGTCCTCATCGTCGTTGCCGATGATGTCCACCTCGCTCTCGTCCGCGTCCTCGTCGTCCTGCAGGTCGGGGTGCCCCAGCATGCTGCTGATGCTGAAGGGGTGGCGGGGCACCTTGCTCTCCGCGCCTGACGTCTGCAGGTGAACCATGGCGGGAGGGAGGGAGGGAGGATGGCGGGAGAGGGAGGGAGGATAGAGGGATGGGTTTCGTGGGGGATGAAGTCTGCAATCACAGCATCAGACTTATCAAAGCATCACACACACATTGACCAGGATATTTTTTCCGGTTTTGTTGTTTGTTTTGTTTCTATTTTTTTTAAAAATATCTTCCCCTCACATTTATATAATACCTCAATTAAGTGTCTTCAAAAGTTGTTTTCTAAGGTGTGAAAAACATCACTTGAAAAGTTTTTTTCCCCAATTTTTTTCGATACTATCCTGATGGGTGTGTAGGGCACTCACAACTTCCATACAAAACACACACACACAAAGGGAAGAATCGACTTCAACCAACCTCAAAACAAGTCCAGTAACAGCAGTAGTAGTGAAGCAAGCTCCAACAACGAACACCAGTCAGTCCTTTGCAACCCAAGTCAACATCTCATTTCTCCTCCTGTGTACCTGTACAAGACCAAAGGCGAGGAGAGAGCACACACAGCACACCAACACCACACCAACCACAACACAAGCATCTAAGGTTGCTGGCAGCTCTTGGCAGGTCGGCCACTACGACAACAAGCTGGCGATTCCCAGAAGCAACTGCGCCCTGCACCCAGCACACACGCTCTTCAATTCCCCCTCGCTTTCTTCACACCTTGTCTCTTTCGCCTCGCGACAAGCGCTGACTCCGGCAGGAGAGCAAATAACCGCGCCCCGCTTCAAAGAACCCGCAACCTTCTTCGCCGCCTCCTCGGCGAGCGACCTGTCACTCATACGCTCGTGCCGGCCCCTCGTCAGCTGATTGGTCGAGAGGGTTCGGTGACGTGAAGACTGTGGGCGGGGCTTAGTGAAAGTGTCAGCTGGTCAATTTCAGTCTGGAGCTCGTATTGCAAAGGCTTGTCAGTTGCTTCGGCGTAAAGGGTTAGGGCGTGATCATTTGGGGAGGAAGGCGCTGTTAGTTTTAAATTGACATGGTCATGAATGAGTTGGAGAGAGAGAAGGAGAGAGAGAAGAGAGAGTTGTACCCGGCATGCTTTGAAGAAGGCTACCAGCTTTGAGTGTGCGATACTTTTGGGTTTGGGAGCTGATCTGTAGAGAAAAAAAAATGGGTTCGGCATTTTTTGTTTTGGTTTACGTTTTTGTTTTTAGGAGTAAATTTGGATCTACCTCCAGTTTTTGGGGAGGTTCTGATGTTATTTTGAGAGGAAATGGAACACGCATTCTGATCTATCCCTAAGTTTGATAGACTGAAAAGTAATCTGTTTCAAGCGGGTGAGCTTTATCTACTGATCATTTATCTAGTGCTGTTTTGGCTTTCTTTGCTTCTGTGGTGTGTGTGTGTGTGGTGTGTGTGTGTGTGTGTGTGTGTGTGTGTGTGTGTGTGTGTGTGTGTGTGTGTGTGTGTGTGTGTGTGTGTGTGTGGTGTGTGCTGATTCTTTGTCTGTCTGTCTGTCTGTCTCTCTCACTCTCTCTCTCTCTCTCAAAGGCCGGGTGTAATAAAAAAAAAATATACAAAAAAGTATGTGAATGCTTGTTCTGTAACCCTTGGAAAATAAGGACCATTCATTCATTTATTCATTCATTCATTCTCTCTCTGAAAACAATCCGAGATGTTGATTAATTTAAGGGTTGTTGCATGAGAAAGCCAACGAAGATTTAATGACAATGTTGTAGCCAGTGCTGTTTATTTTTTAGCATCAGAATTGAGAAGGGTTTTGTGTCGGCTCCCTGAGACTCTCTAACTAATGTACTTCACAAGGCCTTTCACAAGGGCAAAATCGATAAAAGCATCGCTACTTCTGTCTGTCTGGCTGGCTGTCTCTGTCTGTCTGTCTGTCTGTCTGTCTCTCTCTCTCCCAAACCTCCACGTTCTGATTGGGTATAGATCTAATTATATACTTGTTCGGTTAATGAAATTTATTAATGATGGTTATTTTTCTTAGGACACATGATTTGAAACGTTTGTGTCTGTCAGGATGATATATAGTCTATCGCCTTCAATTTTGTCTGAAAATTGAAAACACAAATCTAGCACAGGTTTAAAAATCAATTATCAAACAAACAAAAAGAAAAAAACAAAGCCATGAAAACAAAAAGATAAATTTCCCTCCCCCCAAAATGAAAAAAAGAGCAAAACATAAACAAACAACAAAATAAGAACAACAACATCGAAAAGGCAATCAAACAAACAAACAAACCAACACACACACACACACACACACAGACACACACGCGTGCGTGCGCGCGCGAACGCCCACACACACATACACACACACGCGCGCGCGCGCGCATCAACTCTAACCAAGCAGAAAATAAGTAACAGGAAAACTAACCAAGGAAAATGTTAGTTAGATGTCTATACTGTTTGCAGTATGGTTTGTTTAGTGTTGCATAGGTGGTGTTGATGTTGATTGATATGTTTACCTCTTTTATTGTTAAAGCATTGCATTATGGTTTACCTGCCTGTTTTATGTTATAGCATTGCATTATGGTTTACCTGTTTTATCGTTATAGCATTGCATTATGGTTTACCTGTTTTATCGTTATAGCATTGCATTATGGTTTACCTGTTTTATCGTTATAGCATTGCATTATGGTTTATCCTGTTTTATCGTTATAGCATTGCATTATGTTTACCTGCCTGTTTATCGTTATAGCATTGCATTATGGTTTATCCTGTTTTATCGTTATAGCATTGCATTATGGTTTACCTGCCTGTTTTATCGTTATAGCATTGCATTATGGTTTACTCCTGTTTTATCGTTATAGCATTGCATTATGGTTTACCTGCCTGTTTTATCGTTATAGCATTGCATTATGGTTTACCTGCCTGTTTTATTGTTATAGCATTGCATTATGGTTTACCTGCTGTTTTATCGTTATAGCATTGCATTATGGTTTACCTCCTGTTTTATCGTTATAGCATTGCATTATGGTTTACCTGCCTGTTTTATCGTTATAGCATTGCATTATGGTTTACCTGTTTTATCGTTATAGCATTGCATTATGGTTTACCTGTTTTATCGTTATAGCATTGCATTATGGTTTACCTGCCTGTTTTATCGTTATAGCATTGCATTATGGTTTACCTGCCTGTTTTATCGTTATAGCATTGCATTATGGTTTACCTGCCTGTTTTATCGTTATAGCATTGCATTATGGTTTACCTGCTGTTTATCGTTATAGCATTGCATTATGGTTTACCTGCCTGTTTTATTGTTATAGCATTGCATTATGGTTTACCTGCCTGTTTTATTGTTATAGCATTGCATTATGGTTTACCTGTTTTATCGTTATAGCATTGCATTATGGTTTACCTGCCTGTTTTATCGTTATAGCATTGCATTATGGTTTACCTGTTTTTATCGTTATAGCATTGCATTATGGTTTACCTGTTTTATCGTTATAGCATTGCATTATGGTTTACCTCCTGTTTTATCGTTATAGCATTGCATTATGGTTTACCTGCCTGTTTTATCGTTATAGCATTGCATTATGGTTTACCTGTTTTATCGTTATAGCATTGCATTATGGTTTACCTGCCTGTTTTATCGTTATAGCATTGCATTATGGTTTACCTGTTTTATCGTTAAGCATTGCATTATGGTTTTCCTGTTTATCGTTATAGCATTGCATTATGGTTTACCTGTTTTATCGTTATAGCATTGCATTATGGTTTACCTGTTTTATCGTTATAGCATTGCATTATGGTTTACCTGTTTTATCGTTATAGCATTGCATTATGGTTTACCTGTTTTATCGTTATAGCATTGCATTATGGTTTACCTGCCTGTTTTATCGTTATAGCATTGCATTATGCTTTACCTGCCTGTTTTTCAGTCTGTGTTTGATGATTGAATTGACTTCTGCCATTCTGCCATGTGTGTGTGTGTGTGTGTGTGTGTGTGTGTGTGTGTGTGTGTGTGTGTGTGTGTGTGTGTTGTGTCTTTAGCTTACAAGCCCCCCCCACCCTACTAGATCTACCTCCCACCTCCCTACAGGGGAGCCAAGACAAATAAAAACTCGTTGTTTTAAACATTCTTAACTTAACCCCCGCCCACCCACCCTAAGTCCACCACTCCCTCCCCTCTCTCCATCATAAAACAATACTATAGATCTAGTATATTTTTCCAACATGTGTTTAAAAGATCTGTTAATTAAAATGAGTGACGATAATTTTCTTTTCCTTTTTTAATTTTTTTTTTTTTATTGGTACCCCAATAGCACTCTAATAAAGACAGCGTAAGTTAACTATGGAGTGCAACCTGGTTACAAGTAAGAAGAACAAGGAGCATATAAACAGAGTCTGTTTAGCAAACTCTAGAGTAAAGAGGTCGAAGATTAGGGCACAGTTGAATAACAATGATAGTCATACTAAAGGTAAAAAGGTAAAGGTGTCCTGTAACCTGTGTGGTTGTAGGGAGCGAGGCATCAGAGACCTCAGCTTCTCTAGGGGCCAGCATGTTGAGGGTGGCGCCCATCTCCTCTCCTTCACTGCTTTACCTTCCCTGACCCTAAAGAGGGCAGGTACCCATTTACAGCTGGGTGAACTAGGGGACTGTACTGTAGCCAAGTCGTACAAACGGTCACCCATCCAAATGGCAACCACGCTCGACGCTGCTTAACCTGGCTGGGGGAAAGCGAGTGCTCTGACCACTGAACTATCCCGTCCCCATAGTCATATTAATGATGACTATAGTAACAACAACAACAGCAACAACAATTCATAATAATAATAATAATAATAATAATAATAATAATAATAATAATAATAATAATAATATATAATAATAATAATAATAATAATAATAATAATAATAATAATAATAATAATAATAATAATAATAATAATAACATAACATAACAGTAACATTAACATTAACATAACAACGCCAACAATAATACAAGTTCTGTATTAACTTGATGATGATGATGATGATGATGATGATGATGATGATGGTGATGATGATGATGATGGTGATGATGATGATGATGATGATGGTGATGATGATGGTGATGATGATAATGATAATTCTTGTATCAGCCACTCAATGTGCTATGATTACAGTTTTTGCCTAAAAAATAAATGAATACTTACTAAATAGCCAGTAGTGCGTGTCTGCACACACACACACACACACACACACACACACACACACACACACACACACACACACACACACACACACACACACACACGCACGCACGCACGCACGCACGCACACACGCAGCACACACACACACGCACACGCACACACGCACGCACACACACACTTACACACACACACACACACACACCACACACACAGACACACACACACACACTACACACACACACACACACACACACACACACACACACACACACACACACACACACACACACACACACAC
>CM060320.1:1289450-1296950 GCA_030674155.1 Stramonita haemastoma
ATGATTGGATAGAAAAGTAGCTAACTATTAACATATCCAAAAAGTAGGGCGATCTAAGTTTCGGGAGGTCACTTTTTTAAAGATTTTATGACGTCATAAAATTTGGATTTTACCATATTTTTTAAACAGTTTGTAATATGGTCTTGTGGCATATCGTTGGAAAGCTTTTGACATACTGTTTATGAATTTGATAATAGAATCACCATTAAGCGCAAAATAAAGCAAAAATCAATGTAAATATACTGCTTATATGCTAAATTGAGCATTAGCAGCCCATAAGCATGCAAAATCATGTATGCTTTCCTGCATTTTACCAGGATTAAACCAAAGTTTACGACCACTGTACAGTCCCCACGGCTGAGTAAAGTGCTAGTCTCTCCTTGAAGGTCAGAACTTCACAATGAGTATAAAATAAACAGTGCGGGTACAGGCAAACAGTATCAGAGTTAGTTCAAAAAATCACTGTGGCTAGTCACTTCAGTCGGAATAATCAGAACATAGTTCCATAGTTCCCAACGAAGAATCAGTACACATCTGATAGTTATGGAAAGCTCAGTTCTTCTAGCGCACTCTTGCTGGGATGAAATGAAGCAGCAGAATAAATCAAAATCAGGCACACCTGGTGAATCAAATTCATCCACTTCCAGAAGGGTTAGTGCATTGAGACAGCTCCAGCCTTTGCATTGTCCGTATGCCACAGAACATAGGAGCCCATGTCTTTCTCTACGTGTACATCCCTTTGAACTGCAGTCCTCAGGACAGATGCATTGGATGGCCTTTAGTAGACTGTTTGTGGGGTCCATGTCTATAATGGAGAGAAATGTCAAGCTGCTCTAGCTCTGATCTGAATAGTTTCCACTGCACACAGCTTGTATGCCTGATGATCCTGAACATGAGGAACAGAGAGGCCAGGATGTGTGTGTGTGTGTGTGTGTGTGTGTTGTTGTGTGTGTGTGTGTGTGTGTGTGTGTGTGTGTGTGTGTGTGTGTGTGTGTGTGCATATTTTTGATTGTTTGAGACTGTTAATTTTCGTTGGTTGCATGACTGTGTAAGAATGGGTTGAGTGCAGCGCTGTGATTTGTCTTTGCAAGGTGCTATATAAATTCTACTTAGTAGTAGTAGTAGTAGTAGTAGTAGTATAGTAGTAGTAGTAGTAGTAGTAGTAGTAGTAGTAGTAGTAGTTACCACAGAAGATCCAGTGGCCTGGCTTTGTCAACAACACCAAAATCTTGTAATAGTTCGTGTGCTAATGACAAACGAGCTGCAGAATTTTCAAAGTAGGAAATGGGAACATTGTCTCTGGTGAAAATGTTAGATTCCATGTACAGCCTTACACTGTTTGGAGCCAGGGTTGGCTGCGCTGTCCATACCATGGAAGGTACCAGTTCTATCCAGTGTCCTGATCTGATGATCTACATTGTCAGCAACAAACTGGATCCAGATGTTGGCCTTTAATGCCTACCAAGTCTGTTCTCTGGTCAGCAGCAGCACACATTTCAAATAGGCTGACTATATAATTATGAAGAACTAAAACCAAGCTTGTGGACACGTTCAGCAAGGTCTTTGGAGCCAGTCTGCTGGTGCATGGCAACCCCAAAAGCAATCTGAAGGGGAAGGATGAGTACTGTTGGTTGTGCTGCCTGCATCAGTGCCTGACCAAGAGAAGCAATTGTCAAGTCAGGGTCTGTTTTCCTTCCCAGCAAAATTCAGAGAAACAGATCCAATGATTATGGGAAATAATTTCATTTGTGTGTAAAAAAAATATCAGGTGTTTGTGATACTTGAAAGTTCTGCAGCAGAAGTATACTCTGTTGTTGAGGTGTTGACGTTCTTCATGTCTGATGAGAGAAGTTTTGCAGTTGTCTGAATTATTCTGTTTTCTCCTTTCTCTGCATCTTTCACTCTGGATTTTGCCCTTTTCTCCAGGATCTTCTCTGCATTTGACCTTAATGTAGGGACATTTTCTTTTCTTCTGACGCAGGTAATAATCACTTCATCACCAAAGTGACTTTCTACTTTCTGTGACATGTATTTCTCTGTGTAGGGAGTGTCACCATAGAGATACTCTTTCATCTTTGTGCACAAGTCCATGATTGTGGTTTGTTCATATTATTCTCTTTGAAACAAGCCATGACATGCATGAAGGCTTCATCACGAGGTCTGCCTGCAGTTGCCGTGGTTTGTTGCTGTGATCCGTGAAGAATCGCAAAAAGCAAGGATAGATTTCATAGCTGTGAAGTGGACACTGCACTGCTTGTGATGCACAGCATCTGCAGCATGAAGGTCACTGACAGCTTGCATTCTTTCACACACACTTTCCGCCCATTTCTTCTCTGGTCCATACTTGAAATAGCTTTCTTCAATCTGCTGCTGGAAATTAAATGTTCGATTTTAATATACAATTGTGTTTCGTTTCTTTCGGAAATCAATAATTGGCTGGTCGCAAAAGAGACATTCAGATGAATTATGAAATCTAGCTTTCTTGGATCAAAGAGCTAGGTTGTTCACATCTGAATAATACAAATATTACTCTTCTCTCTGTCTCTTCAGATCTTTTTTGATGGCAAGATGCTGCAATACATCTGCCAACATGCTCCGTGTACACTTTGCCACGATTTTGTAAGAGTTCACTGTCACCCCTCAAAGCATGCATTTTGGAAACCTGCAACACCTTTATCAGTCTGCTTCACTACATCTTGGCTATCAGTCAGCAGTCTTTCTCCACATAACACACATAGACATAAAAAGTCAGTCCTTTCATCTGGACAAAAACCTAATCAGCCATTGGGAAAAATTCTGGGGTGAAAAGCCCAGCAAAATTGCAACGAAACAATGCTTTAGATCAGTGCTTTTGTAGAGCAGGTGACAAAGATAAACAAAACATTTTTAAAGTCACACATCACCCTAAGGTTAAAGTTAAACTGAAAAAAGTTGCATCCCGTTCATTCAGAACTAAAGATCCATTAGTGCCGTAAATAGGATCCACTAAATTCAGATCATATGCACACTGTCAGATAGAGACAAGAAACACATACAGAGAAAGAAAGAGAAGGACAGAAAGTGAAAGGGATGATGTGACACTGTCACACATACACTGATACACATGCTTTTCCATCAGAAAGGACTGTAGATACACTTGTTGATACTGTTATATATATATATATATATATATATATATATATATATATATATATATATATATATATGCTGTTATTTATACGATTGTGTTATATACACACTACACACACACACACACACACACACACACACACACACACACACACACACACACACACACACACATATATATATATATATATATATATATATATATATATATATATATATGACGCCCATGGCTTGAAACTCTAAACAATGACTATTTCTCTTCATGCCAGGACCTCTGGCCATGTTCATGAAAGTTAAACACTTTTAAAATAAAGCAAAACAAAGCACACAGAGAGCCGATTTTGACAAAAGTGGTTTACCATACATACTACATTCCTCCACTACTGTAGGAACTGGCCCAACGCATGTGGACAGTTGTTTCGATGCTGTCTGGTCAAATATGCACATTAGCACAGTACATGTCATGCATCTGGTAAAAACAATTAAGCAGTTACTTTAGGTGTGTGTTTAATTTCAAAAGATAAGTCATTAATGCTAAACGAAATAAGAATAAGTAGCGTCAAGGTGTTGGCGCCTAGTTCCTTTCTCTTGCCGCCATAGGCCTTTCTCGGTCAAAACTGGGTGGAGCCTTACCAAATAAGGGGGATGCCGCGGCGCCAGAGGCAAGCCAGCTACAGCAAACGATCAGTCTCAGAGTGTGAAATATCGTTTATTAGTGTGTTTGTTTATTGATTTTCGGTATCTGCCGATGCCTACTTTTTCCTACTTTTTTGATATGTTGTTTATGGTATTTTTATCTACCATTGCACCAAGTTTGAAAACTATTGCAATTAAGTCCTTGCGAAATGCAAGGATTGACTACACTAATAAGGAAGTGTGAGAGAGAGGCAGGTGGAGAGGGAGGGGGGGAGGGGAAGAGGGGGTAGAGTAAAGATAAATATTTAGCGTTTGGCACATGAAGCGGAAGAAGTGGAACTACATCTAAAAATGAACACTTCCGTCCACTGTGCTCTTTTGGCTTCCGCTTTCTTTTCTGTTCCTTAAGTCTTTGTGTCTGTCTGTCTGTCTGTCTGTCTGTCTGTCTGTCTGTCTGTCTGTCTCTCTAGTCTCTTTTTTCTCTGTCTCTCTTGTCTCTTTTCTCTCTGTCTCTCTAGTCTCTTTTTTCTCTGTCTCTCTTGTCTCTGCTTCGGTCTCTCCCTGTCTCTACACGCTTCTTTCATCTCTCAGTCTCTGCCGCTTACTCTGTGTATGCATTTTTTTCTCTCTGTGAATGTCAGTCTGTCTGTCTGTCTGTCTGTCTGACTGACTAAATTTTCCTGTCTCAGTCTCGGTCTGTCTGTCAGTCTGTCTGTCTGTCTGTCTGTCTCTGTTTGTCTGTCTCAAAATCTGTTTTGTATTTCTGTTTTTCTTACATTGTTAATTTGTTCGTTTACTTGCATCTCTCTCTCTCTCTCTCTCTCTCTCTCTCTCTCTCTCTCTCTCTCTCTCTCTCTCTCTCTCTCTCTCTCTCTCTCTCTCTCTCTCTCTCTTTCTCTCTCTCCCTCTCTCTCTCTCAATGTGTGTGTGTGTGTGTGTGTGTGTGTGTGTGTGTGTGTGTGTGTGTGTGTGTGTGTGTGTGTGTGTGTGTGTGTGTGTGTGTGTGTGAAAGTCAAAGGCGAAAGCACGTGTGTGTGTGTGTGTGTGTGTGTGTGTGTGTGTGTGTGTGTGTGTGTGTGTGTGTGTGTGTGTGTGCACTTTTTGTGTCATTGTGTTGCATAGGGCAGAGGTAGAGGGTGAGGGGAAGGTAGGGGTGGAGATCAACAGTTGAAACAAAGAGGACAATACAGGTATGAAGCAACAGGGAGGGAGGGGAGAGGGAGGAGGCTGGAGAGGAGGGAGGGAAGGAGGGAGGGAGAGATCTATACAATAGTGAGAAGAGGGGAGGGGGAAGAAGGGAAGGAGTATGAAGTTGCTAAATGGGTAACAGTGTGTTGTGTGTGTGTGTGTTTGTGTGTGTGTGTGGTGTGTGTGTGTGTGTGTGTGTGTGTGTGTGTGTGTGTGTGTGTGTGTGTGTGTGTGTGTGTGTGAGTGTGTGTGTGTGTGTGAGTGTGTATGATCTTTCCTTTTCCCCTGCCTGCAAGTATTTTTTCCACACATTTGTGTACGTACATAAACACAAATATTGTTTTTCATTGTGCTTCGCAACAAATACACAAGCCCGAATCCCCGGATAGAAATGTCAGATATAATTCACAACGGCGGTGGTATCAACATTAGCAGCAGGGTAACGAGCGGACATGATTCCTAAACGAGGTCCTTCCAAATCTGTAACGTAACATCTAACTCTTGTGGCGAAGGCATTGGCATCATAGCCACACTCCTGGCGAAACACGTAGATGTCCTATGTGGACTTTGTAAGCATGACATTAGTGCAATAATGGGGCGTTATGAAGACGCCATTAAAATCGGAAAACTGGGCCAGCAAACATCGTTTAGGCAACGCGATTAAGATGTGAACGATGTTGATGATGATGATGACATGCGTGTGATGAGAGTCATGATAATGATAATGACAGGGATAATGAGAAATGGGAGGGATTAATATGCACAGTTTTGGAGGAGAAAACGTAAGGTTTTGTGGCTAAGTCCTGTGGCATATTTGGCAATATTTTGTCCCCAAAACACACAGGCTCCCATATAGTAGTTACTTGAACACTGACGTATATACTTGAATTGGACTCTCTCTCTCTCTCTCTCTCTCTCTCTCTCTCTCTCTCTCTCTCTCTCTCTCTCTCTCTCCCTCTCTCTCTCTCTCTCTCTCGTTTCTTTGTGTGTTTATATACTCTGACATACTTGAAACAAAGGCATTGTAGAATGATAACAGAAGGAGATCCAGTTTGTCTTTCACAGGACAGACAGACCATGTGGGAAAGAGCGTGAGATCAGAGTGGTCAGTCAAAGCCTCCCCGAGATGATTGAGGTAGACATGGACACACTCCCTCCCCGAGATGATTGAGGTAGACATGGACACACTCCCTCCCCCGAGATGATTGAGGTAGACATGGACACACGCTGTCGCCGAGAGGTTCAGACTGTTGGACTTCAATCCCGTGGCTCCATGAAGTCGTGGGTTCCGATCTCGGAGGGGTCTAGTGAGTGATGGGCGGGGATTTTTACAATCTCCCATGCCAGTTTCAAGTGCAGACCGACCAGTGCCTTCATTCCCTTTGTGATCATTTAGCAGCAGATCCAGTGTGCAGGGTAAAGGTCCCGTGATTCAGGTCAGCGTGGCTGGGCCCCAGACACACTGCCATGCCCAGAATGAATTCCTGACATCAAATGCGTCTGCCTTCATGCTGGGCAAAAACGATCCCATGCGCAAAATCTCACCATTGATGAATCTCAGAGCTCTAACCAATTAACGACCCACCCACCCCACCCACCCAATTAAGCAGCTGTTACTTTATCTATACTTGCAGGTATAACTGATGCAGTTACAGATTTTTCTAAAAAAAGGAAGAAACCTATGCACACCAACAAAAGCACTACATTTTAATTAAATCTGAATAGTCTTTTGCTCCTGTTCCTGCTCATTTATTCTCCTTTTCTGTTTCTTTCTATTCCCCTCCTGTTCTTTTTCTTCTCTCCTTCCACTCTCTTCTCCTTCCTTCCTCCCCCTTTCTTTCTTTTAATCCCCCCCCCCCCCTGTTCTTACTCCTTCCCTTTCTTTCACAGGCTGAATGAACGAACATGTTACTATTCTCTTTCATTATATCAAACAACAGCTTTTTACCATCCTTCTCTTTCATTATATCAAACAACAGCTTTTTACCATCCTTCTCTTTCATTATATCAAACAACAGCTTTTTACCATCCTTCTCTTTCATTATATCAAACAACAGCTTTTTACCATCCTTCTCTTTCATTGTATCAAACAATAACTTTTTACCATCCTTCTCTTTCATTGTATCAAACAACAGCTTTTTACCATCCTTCTCTTTCATTGTATCAAACAACAGCTTTTTACCATCCTTCTCTTTCATTGTATCAAACAACAGCTTTTTACCATCCTTCTCTTTCATTGTATCAAACAACAGCTTTTTACCATCCTTCTCTTTCATTGTATCAAACAATAACTTTTTACCATCCTTCTCTTTCATTGTATCAAACAACAGCTTTTTACCATCCTTCTCTTTCATTGTATCAAACAACAGCTTTTTACCATCCTTCTCTTTCATTGTATCAAACAATAACTTTTACCATCCTTCTCTTTCATTGTATCAAACAACAGCTTTTTACCATCCTTCTCTTTCATTGCATCAAACTCCACCCTTCAGCTCCTTCCCATCACTTGTTTTGGGTGTGGGAGAGAGGGTACCATTCCCTTTGCGA
>CM060320.1:1304450-1344450 GCA_030674155.1 Stramonita haemastoma
GAGGAGAAGGAGGAGGAGGAGGAGGAGGAGCAGACAGTGTCTGCAGTGCAGCATTGCAGTGTCCCCTTGTGGTGTCCACACCGTCCTCACTGACCAGTCAGGGAGGGGACAGCTGTCAGCACACACCTGTGTGTGGTCAGGCAGACAGTCAGTGTGGTCAGGTAAACAGTCAGGTAGACAGTCAGTGTGGTCAGGTAGACAGTCAGTGTGGTCAGGTAAACAGGTAGACAGTCAGTGTGGTCAGGTAAACAGTCAGGTAGACAGTCAGTGTGGTCAGGTAAACAGTCAGGTAGACAGTCAGTGTGGTCAGGTAGACAGTCAGTGTGGTCAGGTAGACAGTCAGTGTGGTCAGGTAGACAGTCAGTGTGGTCAGGTAGACAGTCAGTGTCAGCACCCTTCATTCTGAGGACCAGCAGAGTTGTCCTTTGTTTCCACAATATGCTACAATACAATAAAACACAACATGATGCAATACAACACAATATGATATAATACATTACAACACTCTTGTATCTCCAGACAATTCTCTTGTCAGCATCCTTGTTCTTCTCCTATCTGAGGCAGTGGCTGAACACTGTAGCTGTGAGCCAAGACATTCTTTAGAGATACAGAGAGCAGCCGTGCTGATGCTAACTGCCTGCCTGACCACAGGGATGCTGACAATGACCACACTGTCTGCTGATAGCTGTCCCCTCCCTGACAACGCAATTTTAAAAAGATGCTCTTCAATCTTTACTGCTATGATTACTTTGCTAGGTTTAAGATGACTTGTACACTTCTATCACGTAAACATTCTGAAGATTTGCTTCTTCTTAATAAAATGAATTGGGTTCAAACACAGAACAGCATCTTTCAACCCAGTAAACACAGTGGAGTTGCAAGATTCACCCAACAAATTTCATGTACAGGCACAAGACCTTCACCCACTTTAAAATGCAAACAGCCTCAAATCATTCAGCTCTACTTCTTTTACTCCCCCCCCCTCTTTCCCACTTCTTTCAGCTTCTCTGTGTCCCTGGAGTTGTCAAACCCTGTCCCTGTATTGTAGGGGGCGCCACTGACTGTGTGCACGTGCTGCACGTGTATCCTTAGCCACGTGACCTGCCGACAAGAGGAAGGCTGCTCCCTGCTATGTTGGAAGATGTGGCCCAACTAGCTGCAGCTTTCCTTTTTCTGTTTCCTTTTGTCCTGATGAGATAATGATGGAAGGAGGAGGGATGTGGCTGGGTGCCCTCCAGTGATGGAGTGACAATGGACTGCTTGTTCAGCCCTGCTACAGAGGGACAGCCCCTGTTGTTTTATGGATTTCTGTCAGTGTGGAAATAGAGTTTGAACACCGCCTGCTATGCCCCTCTCTGATGTGATAGGAAAACCTCTCTCTGTAAGGTCTTATGCATAATTAGATAAAGCGATCTTCTATTTGCATCCATTTTTTATCCATTGTCAACTGAAGGTGGGTGTTTTAGGTAAAGGAGTAAGGTGGCACACTTCTGATCCTCTGTCCAGTTGTCTGGGTTTTTTGTCTCTGCCTTTTTGTCTACCTTTCTCTAAGGCAAATTATCTCCTGATAATTTATGACCATATCTACAATTATCACCAAATGTTATGTCTAGAAGCAAACAGAAATAACATAGACAAATCTGATGACAACAGTTCTCCAAGGTCAGGTTGAGGGCAGAAGGAAAAGAGGCAGACCACCAACATCCTACATTGCCAACATCACTGAGATCAGTGGTCTTGGAGAGCTACAGGAGATGGTACAACTGAGCAGAGACAGATCAAGATGATGAACCCTCCTGGCATTGGTGGAGCTTCTATGGATAACAGCCATGGTGAAGATACCTGACCTGTTATCTGCACACATCGAATCATTTATTTGACAGAACCAAGTTCCCAGTACCTGAACTAGGACAGAGGAAAACAGGTATCTGTTACAACAAAAAAGCTTGCTCACCAGCATCCCCACTGCCCTTTTCTGTCAGTCCACACCAGTCTCCTGCCTCCACACTCCAGAAATGAAGGACAGTTGAGTTTGTCTACAGACTGAAGGGTGCTGACATGACTATCTACCTGACCACACTGACTGTCTACTGACCACACTGACTGTCTACCTGACCATACTGACTGTCTACTGACCACACTGACTGTCTACCTGACCACACTGACTGTCTACCTGACCACACTGTCTACCTGACTGTCTACCTGACCACACTGATGTCTACCTGACCACACTGACTGTCTACCTGACCACACTGTCTACCTGACTGTCTACCTGACCACACTGACTGTCTACCTGACCACACTGACTGTCTACCTGACCACACTGACTGTCTACCTGACTGTTACCTGACACACTGACTGTCTGCCTGACCACACACAGGTGTGTGCTGACAGCTGTCCCTCCCTGACTGGTCAGTGAGGACGGTGTGGACACCACAAGGGGACACTGCAATGCTGTACTGCAGACACTGTCTGCTCCTCCTCTTCCTCCTCCTCCTCCTCCTCCTCTTCCTCCTCCTCCTCCTCCTTCTCCTCCTCCTCCTCCTCCTCCTCCTCCTCCTCCTCCTCCTCCTCCTCTTCCCTTCTCCTGCTTGGTGACCTCCCTGTCTGGCTCTGTCTGTTCAAGGCTGATTCATTTCTTATTAGTGCTGTCACTTCTCTGTGGGGGAGGCTGGTATCAGCAACTAATGAGGAGCTACAGAGAGTAGAATGGAAGTGGTGGGTGGCTGGGGGGGGGGGGAGCAGGGAGGTGTTAGGGGTACCCATAGTTGTTATGAAAAGATTCAGGAGATTGAAACAATTACTCTACTTGTCTCCAAGGGTGAGTGGCAATGTGCTATGTTTAGTCATGCAAGTGTTTATTTTTCTATTTTTGTTCTTTGTTTATAAAAGGGCAAGTCCTGAGGTCAGAATGCAGCTACCTTCATGATGGTCAAAAATGGTTGGATACACAACTTCGCACCATTGATGAACCTCAGAGTTTTAGCCAATGAATTAAGAAAAAAAAAGCAAGTCAAAGGATTGTGTTTTTTTTTTCACTTTGAATCATGTGCACATTCTTCATTCTCACTTTGCTCATACAGATTTCACTCATTTAATTTTGACCAGAGATCAATTGTCATAAGGAGAGAAAGTGATAAAATTGGTGGTGGAAAGCTGTCACATTCTGTTGACAAATATACAGTTTTCAAATCATTATCTGTTAATGTTACCTTGTAACCAACTCTGCTAATTAATTCCATAGTTTATGCACTTGCAAAACATTGAAAACTCCCAAGATTGGTCTTTTCTTGTGCTCTGTGGCCTGTTTGCATTAGAAATGGCATCTCTTTATCCTTAAAGCACAAAGAATTGAAAGGTTCACAAAGAATTGATCAAACTTCCAGCATTAAACCTGAACACAATGCAAAATATCAAAATCATCATAAAATTCATCTCTCCTGCAATTGATCATAGGACAAGCTGTACACACATCTTCACTTTTATTACCCCCACCCCTTCCCTTTTTCCTTCATTCCCTCTGTGTCCCTGGAGTTGTCAGACCTTGTTCCTGGACTATAGGAGGCGCCACTGACAGTGTGCACGTGCTGCACGTGTATCCCTAGCCACGTGACCTGCTGACATCCACAAAGCTGAAGCCACCCCAAGATTTGTGCTTGGCTGGCTGAATGAGGCTCTTTTTTAACATCCTTTCCTTTTGTCCTGATGAGATAATGATGGAAGGAGGAGGGATGTGGCTGGGTGCCCTCCAGTGATGGAGTGACAATGGACTGCTTGTTCAGCCCTGCTACAGAGGGACAGCCCCTGTTGTTTTATGGATTTCAATCAGCGGGGAAATGAACTTTAAACACTGCCTGGTACACTACCCCCCCCCCCCCCTTCCTGCTCTTCTAATATGATATGGATTGTCTTCCTCTGGTGCTTTCTTTAAGCACATTTTGTTATGCATTGCTTCACAATATCTATAACTTTTTTGTTTGTTTTTTTGTTCATGTATTATCCTTTTTTGTGAACACAAGACATGTTTCAGTGTATCAGCTGACAGAATAAAGTGCCAGGTCAATAATGAACTGGCTATCTATCTATCTATCTATCTATCTATCTATCTATCTATCTATCTATCTATCTATCTATCTATCTATCTATCTATCTATCTATCTATCTATCTATCTATCTGCCTGCCTGCCTGCCTGCCTGCCTGCCTGCCTGCCTGCCTGCCTGCCTGCCTGCCTATGGTTTTATAAGTCATATAGCTCAACCTACAGGCAGAAATCCATTATTGTTAACATCCATGCACATCAACTGTACATTTCAGAAAACTACATCTTGTGAGCCTACAAAGTTTTCAGTAAAAAAGAACAAAAAAGATCAGCTGGAAAAAGCTATGCTTTTAATGAACAGAGCTGTTACAGGAATCAAAATTGTTATCATAAATGGTATCACCACACGCATCATGCACGCGTGCAAGCACACACACACACACACACACACACACACACACACACACACACACACACACACACACACACACACACACACACTCCACACACACACACACACACTCCCTCTCTCTCTTTCTCTCTCTCTCTGTCTCTTTCTCTTTCTTTCCCTCTCTCTCTCATGCACACATATACAACACACACACACAACATACACACACACAAATACACACACACACACACACACACACACACACACACACACACACACACACACACACACACACACACACACACACACACACACACACACACACTAACCAGGAAGATCTCTATTCCAAAGATGACAATCAACTCATCACATGCAAATTAAAAGGCCTTTGTGGTTTTTGAACTCTGAATATCAATACGATCAGAACTAACTGATAATCAGATAACACATCATTAAGTTCAGCTTAAAACATGGATCTAGGGGTCTAATTATCTTTTAAAAAATATGAAACAGGTGTCTTTAAACCGTAAGTTTTATTCTTCTTCTTCGTGGGAAGCTGAAATAGCAACTACTGTTGTCTGTCACATGAGTGAAAATGCATGGCGCTGCCCTTAAGGTCCTGACAAGTCAGGCCCGGCACATCCAACTTTGTCCTGGGATAGAATGATTATCTTTTGAGTCTCTGCAAAGGGCAGGAGAATGGATGAAGCAGGCAGACAACAGCCAAGAAGGAGGTGACAGAAAGAAAAGGAGCAAGGCAGAAAACAGCCAAGAAGGAGGTGACAGGAAGAAAAGGAACAAGGCAGAAAACAGCCAAGAAGGAGGTGACAGGAAGAAAAGGAACAAGGCAGAAAACAGCCAAGAAGGAGGTGACAGGAAGAAAAGGAACAAGGCAGAAAACAGCCAAGAAGGAGGTGACAGGAAGAAAAGGAACAAGGCAGAAAACAGCCAAGAAGGAGGTGACAGGAAGAAAAGGAACAAGGCAGAAAACAGCCAAGAAGGAGGTGACAGGAAGAAAAGGAACAAGGCAGAAAACAGCCAAGAAGGAGGTGACAGGAAGAAAAGGAACAAGGCAGAAAACAGCCAAGAAGGAGGTGACAGGAAGAAAAGGAACAAGGCAGAAAACAGCCAAGAAGGAGGTGACAGGAAGAAAAGGAACAAGGCAGAAAACAGCCAAGAAGGAGGTGACAGGAAGAAAAGGAACAAGGCAGAAAACAGCCAAGAAGGAGGTGACAGGAAGAAAAGGAACAAGGCAGACAGCAAAGAGAGGGAGGTGACAGAAATAAAAGGAACAAGGCAGACAGCAAAGAGAGGGGGGTGACAGAAAGAAAAGGAGCAAGGCAGACAACAAAGAGAGGGATAGAATCAGGGATATCCCAGCACAGAGTTTCCTGAAGGTGGGGATGCTTTTTACACGGACAGCCTCCACCCTCCCACCCTCACCCCGCATCCCCACGAAACGAAATGTTACATCACTTTTAAACTGCCTTTATCTGATTTCCACAACTCCTCTAGGAGTCACAGTGGCACTGCACTGACTTCTCCCGGCAGTGTGTGTTGGGCAAGTTGAATGTGGCAGATAGACACCATCGCCGAGTGGTTAAGTCTATTTGAATTGAATCCCATGGGTCTGTGTAGACATGGGTTTGAATCTCAGGGGCATCTGATGAATTAAGAGTGGGAATTTTTACGATCTCCAAGGTCAACTTAAAGTGCAGACCTGCCAGTGCCTTAATTTCGAACGTACATAATTATACACATGCAGAGGAACAAATACGGATTCCGTGATTTTATGTTAGCGTTGGATGGATTTTGGAAAAAACGACAATAGCCAGCAATACCTCCCTGAAGTCAGAATGTGGCTACCTTCATGGTGGCCAAAAATGGTTGTATGCGCAAAAATCTCACCATTGATGACCTAGGATCTTTAGTCTTTAACAAGGAAATGAAAACAACAGTGAAATACAAACAAAAGTTTTTCTAAGGTTTGAGATTTAAATGACTTAACATAAAAGAATGTATCTCTGCGCAATAGAAACTGAATATGCTTGAAACAGTCCGATTATATAAGGGAGTTATCATAAATATATATAAATATCAAACACCTTTGAAAACAGAATATTAATGTAGCATCATACTCTGTTGATGCTTTGGGAGAACACTGAACTGCATGCAGAGAAACCTGTTTTGAAAAGGGCATAAACTCACTCACCACAAAAACGCTTCTTTCCTTCTTCCTTTTATTCCACAATCCTCAGCAGCTGTTGCGTCACATTTGCCAGGTTCAAACCTTTTTCAATTCTTCACCCAGCTCTCCACCTGCTCATAATGCCCAGCATGCAACGCTTCACGGACACAGTAGTGACCCATCTTTGCATCTTTCCTCAAACTTTCCTTCTTAACTGGATGATCTGTCATGTCCACAAAACAGTTTGAAGACTTAACAAGAAACTGTCTTGTGATTTCAAGTGTCACCAAGAATAGAAAAGTTCAGTTTCTAGAGCAGTCTTTAAAAGAGCCTGTGCTATAGAAACCAGCAGTAAGGAAATAAAAATGTTGGAATAAACTGTATAACACGTATTAGCAGAAATGGGTGCAAAAACCTTCTCTTCAAAGCGGCTCTTTTGGAAACTTGAAATGGATCCGGTTAAGGAGGGGGTGAGTGTTTATCTTCATTCTTTTCTTTCATATGAGAGACGGTTGAGAGAGTCAGAAAAAAAACATTTAGAAAATTCTACAGCTACTTGAGCGGGCCATGAGTATCCCTTTGATACAGCTGAGACCCCTCTTGGTTCATTGGAGGGAAATACCTGTCTGGAAGAAATTCAATACGTCTCATAAGATCTTCATCTTTGATTCAAATGTCTTTTCTTTCTTTTTGCAAGAGTGTAAAAAAACCGAAAGAAAGGAATTGAAGGAGAACAGAATGAAAAATGGAAGGAAGAGGAAAGGATGAATGGAAGAAAATAGGAAATAAAGAAAAGATAAGAAAAAAGAAGACAAATGAAAGACAGACAAAAGGAACAATTGAAAAGAAAATGAAAAGGAAAAGGGAAAGAAAGAAAAAAGAAAGAAAAAAGAAAGGAAAATGAAAGAAAAAAAACAGACAGAAAGGCAAAGAAAGAAAGAAAGAAAAACACAATGAAAGACAAAAAAAGGGATAAAGGATCAAACAATAACAATGGATAATAATAATAATAATTAAAAAAAGGACAATACAGAAGTAAGGAATCCAAAGAAAGAAAAGAAGAACTTATGAAATATAATCTATAAAAAAAGACGAGCACAGAAAAGAAGGGGTAGTGGACAGAAAGAAAAAAAAAAGAAGGTTTTGTTTTGTTTTATTAAAGCAAAACAAGTTGACAAAAAGAAATAAGCAAAGAAATTAAGAAAAATACAAAGAAAGAAGGAATGAAAGAAAGGAGGGGAGGGGGGGGGAGGAACAAAGTGATTGAGACAATTTCATAGATGTAAATCCTACTAGAAAGATCCCTACTTCTTTCTCTTCTATCTCAATCATCAGATTAACCTTGCTTATCTCCCATGGATATCAGAGCCTTTTGTCTCCCTTTATCCCTCACACAAAGTCGCCTGTCTGTCTGAGTGCTAGCTCTGATAAAGTCTGGAATAACTGATGCACAGACAGACGTTTAACATGACAATCTGCAAACATACTTTTTTTTGCCTCTCTCTGCTCCAACCAATTGTTTTCCATTTAATATCCAGCCAATGGTTGTTGCTTCAATCAAGTGTGATCATATTGCACATTTGTGATCCTAACTAAGGTTTTCCTTTGAAGCGTAGCCATTATGTCTATCAGAAGTATGAAATGTCAGATGAAAACTTTGCAGTTTGCTACAACAAAGTGAAATTCAGATTAGGGAGGTATACAGTCGAGGATGTTCTGTGTTGAAGACCTTTCATATGGCAGGTGGGGAGAGATCAGTTCTGAGTCAACCTTCATTGTACCATCTTTCATCAGTCTGTCCATAGTTGGTGTGTAAAAAAGAAAGAAGCAGAGAGAGAGAAGGACAAGGGAAAATAAGAAATGAAAGAAAGAACACAAGAAAAAGAAGAAAAGAAACAAACGAAAAGAGAACATTAAAATGGTTTTAGAAAAAAAGCAGGAAAAGAACTTATGTGAAGGGAAATAAGGAAGAAAGGACAAACAATATAAAAGAGAAAAAAGGTCAGGAAAAAAGAACAAAAGAAAGGAAGAAGTAAAGACCAAAAAAAAAGCAAGAAAGAAAGAAAAGAAAGAGAAAAAATAAGGAAAGAAGACCAACAAAGAAGGAATTACCACCAAAAAACCCCAATAAAACAATATGAAAGAAAAGACAGAAATAAGCAAACAAACAAAGAATTACAAAGCAGCAAAGATAGAATCTAAATACGATCACAACAAAAGATGTTCAGTGTACTTCTTACCGCCTCCATTCTCTCCTCTTTGACAAGGCTGTCTCCAGGCCTGCAGCTGTCCAGTGTGCCGGTGTAAACAGGGGCTGGCTGCCTTCCCTGTCCTCTTCCCTGTGAGCAGACAGCTTCAGGCCAACAGCAGGAAACGGATGTGTAAGGTTGGAAATGTGTCTTCAAGCAATGAGGAACATAACAACGATGGTGAAGACACCTGGTTGGTTGCCTTGGGGAACTCTTTGTGCATTTCTGTTGGAGAACTCTCTCTCTCTCTCTCTCTCTCTCTCTCTCTCTCTCTCTCTCTCTCTCTCTCTCTCTCTCTCTCTCTCTCTCTCTCTCATTAAAATATTCGAGTTTCATTCTCTTTCTCTCTCTCTCTCTCTCTCTCTCTCTCTCTCTCTCTCTCTCTCTCTCTCTCTCTCTCTCTCTCTCTCTTCTCTCTGTTTATTTTATTATTATATTTATTATTCTCTATATCGAGGATAACAGAATAAGCAGTCATGTGCTTTTTTCATCCGGTCCCCGTGTGTATGCAGTTTTGTAAATATTGTCATCTGTTCCCACCGGCACACGATGGCCTACTCTTACGAAAAGCGGAACAGGATTTAACGTGTGCGCAAGATGTTCTGCGTGCGTTCGCACACGGGGCCTCGGTTTAAAGTCTCATCCGAAGGACTTTTGGGGAGAGTGGAGTCAGCACTGATGTTTAACTCCAGGAAAAAAATTTCCTCGACCGGACTCGAACCCGGGTCGTCAAATTGCCAGCGCAATGTTCTGACCACTAGGCTATCCGTCCCCCCCCCCCTGTGTGTGTGTGTGTGTGTGTGTGTGGTGTGTGTGTGTGTGTGTGTGTGTGTGTGTGTGTGTGGTGTGTGTGTGGTAAAGGGTGCTGAAAATTCTTGAAATCATTACCTCTTTTTTTCATCAACCTTTTTCCATCATCTTTTCACCCTCTTCCCCTCCAAGAGCACACATTTTTACCTGTGACTTTTGCACCAAGCCTTCAGCTGCTGTCGATGCTTTATACACCTTCTATCTCTCTGCATCTGGTTCTGTCCATCTCTAGTCCCCTGTCTGTCTTTCTATTTTTCTTTCTGGTGAAGGTTATGGCAAGAAGAAGAAGTTGAAGAAGAAGTCGAAGAAGAAGAAGAAGAAGAGAAGAAGAAGAAGAAGAAGAAGAAGAAGAAGAAGAAGAAGAAAACAACAGCAACAACAACGACAATAACAACAATATAAAGAAAAAGAAATGAAAGGTTTACAGAGCTAAATTCATTTATAAGAACAAAAAAGGAAGCAGTTCCACACAAATCATTCACACACATAATACCTGATTACTTGCACATATGCGGGTACACACACACACACACACACACACACACACACACACACACACACACACACACACACACACACACACACGAGAAAGAGAGCCATAATGATGCAAAATAGCAGGTATTTTGGCCATTATCGTTACCTCCATCTCTCACATGAAGGTGGCAGAATTCACATTGTTTATCTCCCCTCTGTTATCAGAGCCATTTGTCTCCCTTTATTCTATGCACACAGTCGCCTGCCTGTCGGAGCACAAGGCTGGATAACAAGGTCTGGAACCGCTCCTCTGACAAACGTTCAAGCTGATCGTCTGCAAACAGATTGTGTGCAGGTCTGTGTGTCAGCCAATGATGTTTCTCTTTCCACAAGAACCAACCAATCATCACTGACTTCTGCCTAGCCTGAAGCCAGTCACTGTGCAGATTCGTGTTTCTTACGGTATCCTGTATATGATATGTTTGTGGTGTCAATAAATGGGTTCCTTGTTGCTAACTGGATTAAGACGTCCAACTGTGTGAACCCTGTTCATACTTAACTGTAAAATGGTTATAAACTTTTTAGCACATAATTAAACGGATAAGCATATTATTTTATATCCTCAGACATACAACACAACCGAAAGTAATGGCAATGAGAGGTTATTACACATAAAACTCAACCAAGACTGCAGATGTATAAAATCAGGCTCCCTAACTTTCTCAGAAAAATCTGTGGGTTTATTTAACATGCACACTCACAAAAACAGCAGGGATTGTCAGATTTGGAAAGCTTTCTCCTGCAACATGCAGTCTGCACATTCACAGCTCCCAGGAGAAGGTCAGCCTCCACAGGACGTTTCCAGACAGGGGCAGAGTTGTTTTCTCCTTTGGGCATGTCCACTTTGCAACAACTTCTTTACCACACAGTCAAAAGCATAAAAAGTGAGAGTGAAGTCTTTGTTTTTCCTGTAACAATGGAGAGATGGCAGGTTTCAGATTATATACAACTGAACTGCCTCTTTGTTACAGATCTTTGATATGACATCTGGTGAGATTTTCAGCTCTGATTCAACAGTCCTCTTTGGGAGAGTGTCCTGAGGCGTGGAACTGTAGAGTGGGCTGTTGTAAATAAAGGCAACCTCTGTTGTGCTGGGTGAAACATTCTGGAGAATCTGGAAAATTACCCTTCTTTTCTTTCCCTACTTTATTTCTTTATCCCCCCCCCCTTTACTTCCATACCACTTATCACACATGTAAAAATCTCACCATTGCTAAACCTCAGAAGTCGGAACAAGGAACCAAAAAAAAGAAAGAGAAACAAAAGATGGTTGCCTTATCCTTAGACCACAACTCTACCGACATTCTGGCCTAAACGTGATGTGTACTTTGAGGTAAAGATCAGGCATATAAAGAAGATGCCCTAACGCTTGTATATAAGTAGGAAAAAATCTTCCAGTTTTCAGCAATAAAGGAAATGCTAGACTTTGTATGTGAACAGCAGGGGAAATTATGTGTTGGAGTCCTCTGATATTGGATGCTATTTCCTTCAGCTCCCTCCCCCCATCTCTCCCCCTCCCCACATTTCCATCCCTACACACACTTTCTCTGTACTCTTGCTGTGGAAACTGTCAGGTGCCTCTGTGTGCTATGCAAGAATTGTCAACAAAATTGGTATCTCCCCCTGTTACATTTAGGTGGATCAGGGACCCAGCATGCTAAGTACAGCCGGAGAGGAATGGACTCTGTCAGACCAGTCCCCCCTGCCCAAGACATACCACCTGCAGGTTTCAGTGCAGAGTGTCAGGGGTTCCTGAAGGACATTTCGAGGAAAGCAGTTGATATCTGGTCTCCATGTCAAAGCAAGTAACAAACCCAGCATATGATTGCAAGCAAGCAAGCAAGCAAGCTAGCAAGCAAACAAGCACACACACACACACACACACACACACACACACACACACACACACACACACACACACACACACACACAGGCACAGGCACAGGCACACACTTTTCTTTTGGATGGACTATAAACTGAGTTTCTTATGTGCATGTGTTTTGTCTTCCAAAAGAGAAGGCCTTTGTGTGCAGCTGGGTATGAATGACAAAATTGACAAAACCACATGGACATGGGGACCAAATACAAAATAAAGAACATGAGTGCTTTTTTGCTATCCTCAAAATAACAAAATTTGAAGAAATGATTTTAAAAATCTTTTAAAAAAAAACCAACAACACACACATTGATTGCCTTCAGACTGAAAGGAAGTCAACAATGATTGGTTGGTTCTTATCACAAGTGGAACATCATTGGCTGGCGCACAGACTGACTCCAGACCTGTGTTTGCAGACCATCAGCTAGAGCTGTGTTTGGCTGAGGAGCGGTTCCAGACCTTATCAAGCCTCGTGCCCCGACAGGTAGGCGACTGTGTGCATAGAATAAAGGGAGACAAATGGCTCTGATAAGGGAGGGGGGATAAACAATGTGAATCCTGCCACCTTTGTTGAGAGACAGAGATGTGATGATGGAGTAAATACTTGTTATAATATCTGACATTTGATTTTTTCTATGCTTTAATTTTTCATTCTGTCTCTATTTTCTCTTTTCTTAGTTTTTTGTTTTGTTGTAATTTTACAGCTGACAGAAGCTGCTTACCAGCTAACCAAAGACACACTTGTATTTTGTTTGATCCTTTATGAAGCAATCTACTTAAAGAGCTACAACAATCCAGTTGCTTTGTGGACCAATCCAGCCAGAGCTGATCAAGGATTTGCCTCTGAGTGATGAAGTACGGGTTGTCCAGTTTCAAGGTCAATTGGCAAATTGATGTTGACTGCACCACATATTTGGTGACTTTTTCCTTTTGTTTACCCTGTCCGTATGCCTTCTGGGCTTCTAGGGCAATACATAATATTCTCTCTCTCTCTCTCTCTCTCTCTCTCTCTCTCTCTCTCTCTCTCTCTCTCTCTCTCTCTCTCTCTCTCTCTCTAGTCCTTCGGATGAGACTATGAACCGAGGCCCCGTGTGTGAACGCACGCAGAACATCTTGCGCACACGTTAAATCCTGTTCCACTTTTCGTAAGAGTAGGCCATCATGTGCCGGTGGGAACAGATGACATTTACACAACTGCATACACATGAGGACTGGATGTAAAAAAGCACAAGAATGCTTATCCCATTATCCTCAATATAAAAGAATAAAATAAAATAAAATAAATAAATAAATAAATGAATCTCTCTCTCTCTCTCTCTCTCTCTCTCTCTCTCTCTCTCTCTCTCTCTCTCTCTCTCTCTCTCTCCCCACACACACACACACACACAGTGTTCCCCAACAGAAATGCACAAAGAGTTACCGTAAGATGACCAACCATCCAGGTGTCTCCACAATTTTCTGTTTTTCCCATTGCCTGAAGACACATTTCCATGCAACATTACTTTCTTTCCTTTTACTAGTTTTTTTCTTCCTTTCGTGTCTTTCTCTCTATTATATACTTTGACTTTTATTCGTTTTTATTTATTTCTGTTCTTTTTCTCTTGGTACCCTTTTCTTTCTCACTTTTTGTTTCTTTTCCTCTGTCTTTTCCTACCTTGACGCTTTATTTCTTCTGGTTCTTCTTTCTTTCTATTTCAGACACCAAGTATTGAATCGAAGTGGAAGATCTCCCTCTCCTCAGCTGTCCTATTTAAGGTCTTCAACACAAAGCCCCCCTCAACTGTATACATCCCATATCTGACATTTCCATTGTTGTAGCAAACTGCAAGATTTCTTCTGACATTTCATACCTCTGATAGACATCTTGTCTACGCTTCAAAGTAAAGACTGATACCTTAGATACGATCGAAATGAGCAACGATTTGCTCACGCTTAGCGGAAGTCAACAGCCATTGGCTGGATGTCATGGCGATCTTAACTACAGGCCTAATCATCACGCGACTGGGGGCTCTGACTGGGGGCCTACTGGCCAAACACTGCTAAACACTAGCATAGTGCTAAAACATGCCATGTTGAATGTAAAGTTATGCTCAACTGTTTATATGGGTAGAGAAGCTATAGATTTATACATTGTTGTGTTATTTTATTTTAAAAAATAATTCATTTAATGTAATTTTATTACCATTTTCATGCACCTGATTGATTAAGTCAGTAAGTGGTTTAATGACTCAATAAAGTTCTGTTGAACCTTCAAAGCAAACAATATTGCTGTAAGATGTTGAAAAACACAATGTACTGTAACATCAAAATATGCACATTTTTACTACCCTTGAAATATGGAATTGTAGCTGATTTGATATGTAACCAGCATTAAGAAGAAAGTGACACAGGACACAGACAGAAGATGAGGGAGACAAGAACTTAGCACATCTACATTGTGGTCCATTCAATAGAATATAGTAAGTGCTCTAAATATTCAACCACTTTTGAAGCACAAAATTAGTATTTTTCATTCCTTAACTAATATTTGGAGGATTTTGAAACTAAGCTCAGTGTCAAAAAAGGTTTGGATATTCACTGAAAACAGTGAAATCATATCTTGGTTGGGTATATCGAGTGGCCTAATTATTTAGAGTATATACAGTAAGTACAGACAGCAAAATAACACACACACACACACACACACACACACACACACACACACACACACTCACTCACTCACTCACTCACTCACTCACTCATTCATTTGTACCACATATCTTCTTTAAGTTTTTCCTTGTTCAAATATGATTATTCTTTTTTTTTTTCTTTTTTTTTCTTAGATGGATGGCTTGATGAAAAAAAGCAATTGGACTGCTTACTCAATGTACCATCTGGAAATAAAAGTTTGACTTTGACTTTGACTCACTCACTCACTCACTCACTCACTCACTCACTCACTCACTCACTCACTCTCTCTCACACACACACACACACACACACACACACACACTCACTCACTCACTCACTCACTCACTCACTCACTCACTCACTCACTCTCTCACACACACACACACACACACACACACACACACACACACACACACACACACTGACACTGACACACGAACACACACACACACACACATTTTCTCTCTCTCTCATATCTGTGTCTGTGTCTCTCTCTCTTACACACACACTGACTCAGACACAAACACACTCTCACACACTCACACACACACACACACTACACACACACACACACACACACACACACACACACACACACACACACACACACACACACACACATACCCACCCACACGTTACACACTCAGACACACACACACAAGTTACACACACACACACACACACACACACACAAGTTACACACACACACACACACACACACACACACACACACACACACACACACACACGTTACATACATAACACACACACACACACACACACACACAGTACATAATATATAATACAGTGACACACACACACACATACACACACATTGTGAGACACACACATTTGCACTAACACTCACACTTTTTGGACTGAATATTCAAAACACCACTGTCCATGAACACACAGATCTCGATTGTTGGTTAACAATTTATCCTTCATCTCAGAAAAAGTAGTGTTGTCACTTTCCAAAAAAGCTGAAAGCTGATCCTCCGTTTTATTTCTCTCAGAGCACGAGGAACGCTTTGTTGTACGAGCAGGGGGTGCAGGAGTAGGAATTTGGCTGGCTGCTACGTTTGGCCAAACAGAGGGTGGATGTTTCGGTCTTTCTTTTCCTCTGACAGTGATGTTTTCAAAACCATGAGGCCAGTGGAGTTCACACACAACAGTGTCTTTGGTAACAACCAACTTATCATTAGGAATTGAAGAAATCCAAGCTTTCTTCCCAGCTTCGTCTTTAGGAAATCTAAACACAGAGACTTTTCTCTCCACACCACATCCTTTTTCAGAAGAATAGTTCGTTTTGCAACCGTACACACAGCATTTCCTCCCCATAATGGAAGAACAGAGAAATATAACACGGTAGTTTAGATCAAATCAGCACAAAAAACAGCAGAATGCAACCACGTTGTGAACAATGTAGATTACTCGCCACCATTACCGGAAGTTAAGCGATCAAGGTATGTACAAAAACAAAGATCACCTGAACTATGTAAATATCAATGTTTAGGGAAAAAATTCACATAAGCTGGGTTCATAACCATTGATTTAAACTTTTATTAACACTAGCAGAAAAAATAATCGTGTACATTGTGTTTTATGCTTTTTCTAAAAATCTAGCTTTCGTTTCGGTAAATTGCTGAAGAGGAGTTGCTTCCCTTGTCTCTCACTGAGTAGGCCCCAGTCACGGCCCCCAGTCGCACGCTGAGTAGGCCTGTAGTTAAGATCGCCATGCTGGATGTTAAATGGAAAACGATTGGTTGATGCAGAGATGGGCAAAAGATGTGTGTTTGCAGATTGTCAGGCAAAACGTCTGTCTGTGCATCAGTTATTCCAGACTTTATCAGAGCTAGCGCTCAGACAGACAGGCGACTTTGTGTGAGGGATAAAGGGAGACAAAAGGCTCTGATATCCATGGGAGATAAGCAAGGTGAATCCTGTGAAAAGGATAGAGGACAGCTGCGTAGAAAGCTGTCTAGCAATTTATGTTTAAGGTTTTGTGTATACATTTCCTTTCTTCGCTTCCGTTTTCGCTTTTCTTTTTTCTTTCTTTCTTTCTTTCTTTCTTTCTTTCTTTCTTTCTTCCTTTCTTTCTTTCTATCTATCTGTCTTTCTCTCTCTCTTTTTAACAAAGAAAAAATACTCAGTATTATCATCTTTCTCACAGGCATCCTAAAATCTGAAGAACTACACTAAATAGATAAAGTATGAAAGAAATAATATAAAAAAAATTAATCCAATCTCTCCCTTAAATCTCTTTGATTTGAATTGTCTCTTAACTCTTTTAGGGGTGAAGTCAACACAAGCCAAAGTCAAGACAAAGATACATTAATCATACAAGGAAGGGCAATTACAATGCTGAACAAAGGCATTGAACGATTAGGCAGTGCATCTGGGGCTATGTGAACCTGGTGAAGTCCACTCTATGTGGCTGCTGGTATTGCATGCTAGGCATGTTCTTGGCATCCCCACTACTGACCATGACTGGACTCCTGCTCTGGGAAAGGTGGATGGTGTTTAAGGTTTAGCAAGACATGATACAGAGTTCTGCACACAGACCTCCATTCTCTCTTAGCTGAAGGATTTGCCCCCGAACTAAACTAACTCCACAGGAAAATTTCCTTCAAACAGAGTCCTCAGAGGTGACTCAAAGCCACATCCTCAGAGAATCCTTGGTCAGGATTTGGGTGCTCTAACCACGGGGCTACTTGTGCACCCAGAAGTAAACCAAGGCATGGATGCCCCATTCCAGGATGTCTGGTTTTGTACAGCAATGGAAATGGCAGACTTGCTGTGTCACCTGTAGAGGGAGACTTCTGTCTTGAGGCCTTGCTGTGGTTGGAGATGCCTGCAGGGATCAGAGAAGTCAGATCAGTCTATGGGAGATCTTCAGGAGCCCGTCTCCCCCCCCTGCTCCCTTCTCTCCCCCTCCTCTCCCCTCCCCATCATCTGACTTTTCAGCATTCCTTACCTTCCTCCCATCCCAGAAACGCTGTCTTTGCTGTGCTCTGGCTATAGACACTGTACAAAGGAATGGCCTCCTTTCCCCTTTCATTTGACAAGCTGCGGTAAACAGAGGTGTTTGCTTCTTCCTCTGTCATACTCAGTTGGATCACACAGGCTAGGAGTCCACAACAGGCAGATGAACAGGCTTAAAAGCTGTCTGCAAGCAAAAATAATCAGAAAAAGAGGAGAAGAAACTGGGAAAGAAGAGGGGAAGATGGAGAGGGGGGGGGGGGGGAGGCGGGAGGGGGGGGGGGAGAAGAAAGACTTGGGAAGGGGGAGAAGGGGGGTGGTTACACTGCAGTTTTGTGTTTTCAAAAAGATCTCTAAAGCCTTTTTTGCGTCTTCTTTTTGCTCTTCCCCCATACTAGCTCCCATCTCTCTTATACAACAGTGTACGAGGCGGAAATTGTGAGTCATGGAATGCAGGAGTGTAATGTGAGGGGGTGGGGGTGGGTTGGGGTTGGGTGGAGGAGGGAGGATGGGGGGGAGGGCACTTGATTCCAAATGCTGATAGCTCTAAAAACTGGCTGTAAACTTTTCCAAGATTTTCTTTCTTTCTTTTTTTTTTTTTTTTTAAAGCAATAATAGAAAACACCGGCTTTGAAAGTGAATGGAGGATTTAATTGGTGAAAGCTGCTTGTGTTAACGGCTGCCCACAAAGCCAGTATGCAGTAAAGCGAAAGATCTTATCCGCATCGAGATAACGGTGAATTTGTTTTAAAATGTGTTTTGAAATAAAATTCTGGTGTAAAGGTAAAGGTGTCCCATAACCTATGTGGCCGTAGGGGAGCGAGGCGTCAGAGACCACATTTTCTTTAGGGACCAGCATGTTGAGGGCGGCTCCCATCTCCTCTCCCTCGCTGCTTTACCTTCCCTAACACTAAAGAGGGCAGGTACCCATTTACAGCTGGGTAAACTGGGGGTCTGCACTAAAACCAAGGCGTCCAAACGGTCACCCATCTAATTGGTAACCACGCTTGATGCTGCTTAACCTTAGCTTGGGGAAAGCGAGTGCCCTGGGCACTATTCTGGTAAGTGTCGATCAGTGAGACAGAGGCCTGATGTTGTTGGTTAAGCAGGAATCGGGCATGTCACCCTCTGTCTCCTTGACTGTACTTCCTCTCTGCCAGAAACACTTCGCCATCTCCATTCCAGTGATGGTCTCCAGGAATACAGGATGTGTACAAAGTATTCAACTCAGTATGTCTTTGTTTTAAAAAGTCATTTCTTCTGGGGCTCTGGGTTTTCGTGAAAATTCAACTGTAAGAACTTACGGCTTTGGTGGGGGTTTGGTTGAAAAATGTATTTTGGGGAGTTGTTTTGCTTATTCTATTTTTTATGTGTTTGCTTTGTTTTTATTTGTTTGTTGTTTTGTTGTTGTTGTTTATTTTCATTATTTCCCCCCGAAAACAACCTTCTTTTTTTCCTTTGCTGGTGAGCAGTGAACAGTTTTGGGTTAGGTTCATGTTTGCTTCAAACTAATCTTTTGTTAAAAGTCTGTTTCACAATAAGATCAAAGTTTTTAACTACACTAAAGTTCAATTAAACAAATCCAACCTAATTATCAAAGTCGACATTTTCGGAAACATCATGTCAAAGATTATCAGGCTACGACACAAAGCCGGGGTTTTATTCTGTCTGGCGTACACTGATGAATGAACACGTTGGCCGAAAAGGATGGAAACCACATTCATCCACCTTGTTTATCAGACGTAATCAGAATAAACTGCTAGTCCTGACACCACCCACCCCACGCTACACTAACTCCAGCAGTCAGTCAGTCAGTCAGTCAGCGTCGTGTGCCTTCCTTCCTTCCTTCACTGCTGTCTGAAACATGAGGCTGGCTGTGGAAGGGAGACAAGAGGCAAAACAAAGGGAGAAAATGTCATGAAAAAGATCCTCAGGTTTCGCACAGTTATGGAAATGTCAGATGTTATCCCTCCCTCTTCCTCAAAGAGTGTCTAGGCCACAGGTCTGGCGGGCCCGTCCCCTCCTCCTCCTCTCCTCCTTCCAGTTATTCCCCACTCCCCTTTCCCTCTCTTCCCTTTATTGAAAAGGACCCCCCCCCAAAAAAAAAAAAAACGAAAAAAAACAAACAAAACAAAACAACCCAAACCCAACACACACAAAAATAAACAAACCCAACAACAAAAATCAGAGACACCACCACGTGGTATTTATATTCGGTAAGATAAAACAGGTGATTGTTTTATTCACTGAAAAAAAGAACAGCCATTTTTCTTATTCACTGAAACAATAAAACAGCTGATTGTTTTATCCACTGAAACAAACTGAATCAGCCCAGACAGTTGTTTTGTAGTGAGCAAACTCTTGTCAGAAATAACTGGCTGATTCACTTATCACCTGGTTCTTCAATTGTTTGAAACTATTCAATCTGACTCAAGTCGTCTCCTCATGGAAAAACTAATAAGATACAGAAAGTGAAAGTAAAAATAAATCAGATAGAAAAACCGATGAGTAAAAAGACATGTCGGCATCCGTCGCTCTCGGAAGACTACGGGGTTGCGCTCTAAGCTCTAAAGCTCAAAGCCTGGGTAAGGAAGTGTGAAGGGCAAGCAGTTACCCTGCAGCAGACCCCCCCCACTGTCCACGTCGCTGGAATAGTCCATTGGAAAGGCAATCGCCTACACGAATGGTTCCAATGCCATCGCAGGAGCCGCCAGAATGCTGTCATGCAGGCCTACAGCCCGTAACCGCCTGGGACTCCAACTTCCCGATTTTTCCTCAGAGATGGTGTCTAAACACGACACGTGTGTATTCTGGCTTTTATTTTGTCATCATCCCGTCCTACCAGCACACAATGGTCTGCTCTTTGGAAAGGCATAACGGGTTTTCGATGTGTAGGCAAGATATTCTGCGTGGATTGCACACAGGGCGTCAGTTTATAGTCTCATCCGACTGACTTTGACGTTCAGTTCGATTTTCTCGTCAAACTGGGAAGAAAGGGGAGACTTGGAATTGAACCCAGGACCTCACAGTGTACTTGTTGACAAGCAAACGTCTTAACCATTCTGCCAACTTACTTCCAAAAATATAAAAAGACACAAACAAACCTATAAGTGGGGCTGACTGCTCAGAAAAAACATCACAGACATTGGTTGGGGGTAGGGGGGTGGGGTGAAGAGACATGAACAAAGTGATAGTACAACACCACAATCCACATCACTATCAGACATAAACAACACCACAATCCACATTACTATCAGACATAAACAACTCCACAGCACTACATCACTATCAGACATAAATAACTCCACAATCCACATCACTATCAGACATAAACAACACCACAGTCCACATCACTATCAGACATAAACAACACCACAATCCACATTACTATCAGACATAAACAACTCCACAGTACTACATCACTATCAGACATAAACACAGCTAAGGACAACACAATCCACATTACTATCAGACATAAACAACTCCACAGCACTACATCACTATCAGACATAAATAACTCCACAATCCACATCACTATCAGACATAAACAACACCACAGTCCACATCACTATCAGACATAAACAACACCACAGTCCACATCACTATCAGACATAAACAACACCACAATCCACATCACTATCAGACATAAACAACACCACAATCCACATCACTATCAGACATAAACACAGCTAAGGACAACACAATCCACATCACTATCAGACATAAACAACACCACAATCCACATCACTATCAGACATAAACACAGCTAAGGACAACACAATCCACATCACTATCAGACATAAACAACACCACAATCCACATCACTATCAGACATAAACACAGCTAAGGACAACACAATCCACATCACTATCAGACATAAACAACTCCACAGTCCACATCACTATCAGACATAAACACAGCTAAGGACAACACAATCCACATCACTATCAGACATAAACACAGCTAAGGACAACACAATCCACATCACTATCAGACATAAACACAGCTAAGGACAACACAATCCACATCACTATCAGACATAAACACAGCTAAGGACAACACAATCCACATCACTATCAGACATAAACACAGCTAAGGACAACACAATCCACATCACTATCAGACATAAACAACACCACAGTCCACATCACTATCAGACATAAACACAGCTAAGGACAACACAATCCACATCACTATCAGACATAAACACAGCTAAGGACAACACAATCCACATCACTATCAGACATAAACACAGCTAAGGACAACACAATCCACATCACTATCAGACATAAACACAGCTAAGGACAACACAATCCACATCACTATCAGACATAAACAACACCACAATCCACATCACTATCAGACATAAACAACACCACAATCCACATCACTATCAGACATAAACAACTCCACAGTCCACATCACTATCAGACATAAACAACACCACAGTCCACATCACTATCAGACATAAACAACACCACAGTCCACATCACTATCAGACATAAACACAGCTAAGGACAACACAATCCACATCACTATCAGACATAAACACAGCTAAGGACAACACAATCCACATCACTATCAGACATAAACACAGCTAAGGACAACACAATCCACATCACTATCAGACATAAACACAGCTAAGGACAACACAATCCACATCACTATCAGACATAAACAACACCACAATCCACATCACTATCAGACATAAACAACACCACAATCCACATCACTATCAGACATAAACAACACCACAATCCACATCACTATCAGACATAAACAACTCCACAATCCACATCACTATCAGACATAAACAACACCACAGTCCACATCACTATCAGACATAAACAACACCACAATCCACATCACTATCAGACATAAACACAGCTAAGGACAACACAATCCACATCACTATCAGACATAAACAACTCCACAGTCCACATCACTATCAGACATAAACACAGCTAAGGACAACACAATCCACATCACTATCAGACATAAACAACTCCACAGTCCGCATCACTATCAGACATAAACACAGCTAAGGACAACACAATCCACATCACTATCAGACATAAACAACACCACAATCCACATCACTATCAGACATAAACAACACCACAATCCACATCACTATCAGACATAAACAACACCACAATCCACATCACTATCAGACATAAACAACACCACAGTCCACATCACTATCAGACATAAACACAGTCAAGGACAATTCCCTAGGTCCACATCACTATCCTCTCTCCATCTTTTTGCTGAAAGGTGAAAGGAATCCTCTTTCCTCTTTCTTTCATCACAGCTATTCCTCTATTTTCATCCTTTAGTCGGCAAAGGTGGGATCTTGCTGTCGGAGCACAAGGCTTGCTTGATAAGGTCTGGAACCGCTCTTCAGACAAAACGTTGGGGTGGACTGTTTACAGCCACAGATCATGTTGCCCTTTCTTGTAGGCTACCACCCAGCCCTTGTTTTCACGGGGAGAATAACTCACCAATCATTTTCACTTCCGCAGAGCGGGAACCAATCATTGCACACCAGCAGGATACCAGCCAACCTATCATTGATGAGTTCCACCAAGCGTCAGCCAATCGTCATGCATTTCTTATCGTATCTGCATGACTATGAAACCTGGTTTGACATACAGAGAGACAGGATTTAACACAGAAGGGTAGATAGTGAGGACCACATCTTCCACTTTCTGATAACGATGGAAAGATCAGACTTCCAGCCTAAACATTGTGAGGCAAGCTGGCTGTGTGTGTGTGTGTGTGTGTGTGTGTGTTGTGTGTGTGTGTGTGTGTGTGTGTGTGTGTGTGTGTGTGTGTATGTGCCCTTTGAGTAGTAATGATTAGTGGTGTGGTTTTTTTCTTGGTGCTGGCTTCCTTGATGGTGGTCTTGCTTACTTGCTTGATAAGAAGATTGTCTGGTCTGACTGTTTGTTCTTCCTTTTACTTGCTTGTTTGCTTGGCCTTTCAATCGTTTTGCTCAACTTTTGCTGGAAAGTTTATTTCAATTGTGGGAATACAGTGAGCAATGTATTTTGGACTTGCGAACTACCTTTATATATTATTTTTCTTGAATTTTCTAGACTATATTTCTTTCATGCATCCCCTCATCCTTTCTTTTTTGATGTTTATCAATGACTTTACCTTGTTTTCAGCCTTTCCTGATAAGAAATAAACAAAGAAATCAAGTGAAGCAAATCAAAATCGAACCAAATAATTGTTTTCAAAATAAAATGAATTGAAATAAAATAGCACAGACAAACTAAACTTTGGCAAAACAGAATCAGCCCATACAATGAAAAGCTGCTGAGGAATCCCAAAGTTCTGGAGGGAGAGAATAGCACAGGGGGGAACAGGAAACAAAGGAGTGCTGAGTCCATTGTACTGGACACAACAGAAGAAAATAAATGAAATAGAAAAGAAATGACAGACTCTGAGCTGTCCATCTGCCCATGACAACAGACAGCAACAGAAGAGATGACGTGAGGAGGAAGAAGACGAAGGGTCAAAGGGATCAACGAAGTCCAGAAGAGAAGCTTACAACTCTGTCTGGCTGATTTTCTGAATTAACCAGAACTTTCTGGGAGTCACTGCTGGCTGATTCATTTGGCAAATAAACACACCTTGCCGGCTAGCCAACTGATTTGGAAATCTACAAGGTGGCTTAAAACATGGCTTACCATCTCTGGCTTTGTGCTTTCTTAGGTGGACTGCATTGGTCCCAGAAAAGACCAAAAGTTGGAAGGATGAAGAGACTATGAAGATGGAGTGAGGGAAATATGGAAGGCGAAGGAGAGAGAGAGAGGATGGCGGGGGGGGGGGGGGGGGGCAGGGAGAAAGGGAAGGAGGTAAGAGATGAGGTTGCTAAACTGCAATCTGTGGAAGAATCAGTCTGGTTAATGTTGGGTTAATTTTTTTAGTCTGTTGCTCTCAATAGGTTGTGTAGGGACAGGTGTGTGTGTGTATGTGTGTGAATAAGCACTCATGAGCTTTTTTTTTACACCCAGTACCCCTGTGTATGCAGCTTTGTAAATCTTGTCATCTGTTCCCACCAGCACAAAATGGCCTACTCTTACGAAAAGCGGAACAAGATTTAACGTGTGAGCAAGATGTTCTGCGTGTGTTCGCACACGAGGCCTCGGTTTATAGTCTCATCAGAAGGACTTTTGGGGAGAGTGGAGACAGCACTGATGTTGTTAACTCCAGGGGAAAAATCCCCTCGAACAGGAATCGAACCAGGTGTCAAACTGTGAGTGCAATGTTCTGACCACTACGCTATCCCGTCCCCCTGTGTGTGTGTGTGTGTGTGTGGTGTGAGTTGTGAGTGTGATGTGTGAGTGTGTGTGTGTGAAATTGTGTGTGAAATGGTGTGTGTGGTGAGATGGGTGGCCGGTGGGGGTGGGGGAGGGGGAGGTTCTAAGCTGCATTCTATGGAAGAATCAAACATGATTTACAGACCCTCAATTTCTTGAGTGTTGATCTCACTTTACTCTCAAGGGAAAGAGATCGGTTCGACAATCTGTCTGTGTCTGTCTGTCACTATCAGGACAGAAAAAAGAAAGATTTAGAAAAAAGAAAGAAAGAGAGAAAGACAGACAGACAGACACAGACAGACAGATAGACAGACAGAGAGAAAGACAGAAAGAAAGACGGAAGGAAAGAAAGACAGAGAGAAAGAAAGAAAGAAAGAACGAACGAAAGAAAGAAAGACAGAAAGAATGAAAGAAAGAAAGAAGGAAAGCTTAAAAAAAATGAAGAAAAGGGACAGAAAAAGTAAACAATTAAAAAAGAATAAAAGGAAGATTTAAGAAGGGAGACAGGAGAGAGAGAGAGAGAGAGAGAGAGAGAGAGAGGAGAGAGAGAGAGAGAGAGAGAGGAGAGAGAGAGAGAGAACAAACGTTTACAGCTCAAATTAGCCCCTCTCTGCTCCCACCAGAGCCAAAGAACCGCCCGTCAGTGTTGGGGGATCACAGGGAAATAAACACACCTTGCCTGCTAACTGGCCGCCACACTGTCAGCTGAGTTTGTCTGATTTTCCTCTCCTGTGGGCGGGTTTGACTCTACAGATGAATGAAGGAGCAAAGTGGTCCAGTTGTCAGAGCCTTCAACTGATGATCGCTTGAGGTGTAGGTTTGAGTCTCTGCTAATGTGACGTCCATCTGGAGATTTTCCCTGTTAGTTGCATGAATTTCCCCACCCCAACTGGACAAAAGTTCTCCAGATAAGATTGTGCTTGTGTATTTGTATGTTCACACACACACACACACACACACAACACACACACAAAACACACACACACAACACACACACACACAAAACACCACACACACACACACGCATATTCCAAAGAATGACAATAAATTAGTTAATCACAAACAAGTAAACAAGCAGACAAAAAGGATAAACAAACAAATGCAGCAAACAAACAAATGGAAACGAAACCCCCCCAAAAAAAAAACAAAAACAAAAAACAAAAACTTGTTTGCAAATTGTCCTTCTGTCCCCAGATTCTGTTTCTGGATGAAAAAAAGTTCGGGTTTTCATTTCACAACATGCACCATTGTACAGAAAAGTGAAACAGGCGTACTCTGGTCTATACAGCAGTCTTAACCCATATCATAGTCAAAATAAACGATAGACAGACAGACAGACAGACAGACAGACAGACAGACAGACAGACAGGCAGCAGGACAGGCAGGCAGACAGGGCAGGCAGACAGCAGGCCAGACAGTGGCTGTGACAGAGGCCAGAAGACAGGTAAAAACACACCTGATTTCTGATGGTTCCTAATTAGTTTGACGTGTCCAGTTCTCCCAAGTTTTTTTTTTTCTGTGAATGATGTTTTCTTTCTTGGGTCATGGATTCTTCAGTTGTGTTTGTTGTGTTGTATGTCTGTGGTGTGTGTGTGTGTGTGTGTGTGTGTGTGTGTGTGTGTGTGTGTGTGTGTGTGTGTGTGTGTGTGTGTGTGTGGTGTGTGTGTGTGTGTGTGTGTGTGTGTGGTGTGTGTGTGGTTAGAGAGAGAGAGAGAGAGAGAGAGGAGAGAGAGAGAGAGAGAGAGAGAGAGACAGACAGACAGACAGACAGACAGACAGACAGACAGACAGACAGACAGACAGACAGACAGAGACATGTGCAAATGGACAAACAGACCTAGAGAAAATAGATTGGAACTTTGCTTCTATGAAGCAGAAATAGACAAAAAAAGAGACAAACAAAAATAGAGAACAGAAGCAAACAGAAGCAGACAGACAGACAGACACAGACAGACAGACAGATAGACAAGCCAGAGACAGACAGAAACAGAGAGAGTGGAACTATACATGTCTGAATCAGCCTGGCTGTTAGGAAAGAAAACATAATGGACAGGCCGGTGAGGGGAGATCTCAGACAGAACACACACAGTGTTTACAACTCTGTACAGCACTCAGTTTGCCATGTCTGTACCAGGCAAAGCCTACTGACAGTCAGTGTTGGCTGATGGCTCAGCAAATAAACACACACACCTTGCCTGCTGGCCAGCCTGTTAGCTGATTTCCGAGGTTAAATTAAGCTAAAACAAGGCACTGTCCAAGAAGAAAAAGAAAAAGAGGCAGACCAAGGAAGAGATGGGAGGACAACATCAGCGAATGGACAGGCCTAGATCTCCACAAAGCCCTGAGAAAGGCAGAACAGAGAGAGGAATGGAGGAAACTGGTTGTCAAGTCTTTGGGGGTGCCCCCATGGTGGCCAGACTAAGGGATAGATAGATAGAGAGGCTAAAGCAAGGTTCGAACTTTCTTCTCATGTGGGCTGGACTTGACTTTGTACTGATGAGGGTTGGAACAGCCTAGTGGTTAAAGCGTCAACATGGCAGCACGCTAGTTATATGTGGGCACAGGTTCCAGTCTTTAGCGAGGTGTGTGCTTAAGGAATTGTTCTCCTCAATGTACCATTGGTCCTGACTTCCTTTCTGGATTGGTTATCTAAGTGAGGCTATACCATGAGGCTCTGTGCACACATGTGTGCTTGCACACACACAGCCGCTCATAACACACACATACATACACATGCACGAGCAAGCACACACACATACAGATTGTACATGCACTAAGGATCTACATTCCCTCGTGGGGATGGGAGGTGGGGGGGGGGAGCGGGCTGCCAGTGTAAATAGTATTCCCACCTTCTGGAAATGATGTGCAAGGAATTCCCTCTTTTTTTTCATCCCTCTCTCTGTTTTTGCCTTGTTCCTTTTCTTTCCCTCACCTCTTGCTTGTCTCTTTTCTGTATTATGAGTCCAGTCTCCTGGATTTTTTTTCCAGAAAGACTTAGTCAGGTGCTCCGGCCTGATTATCAAGGCGCTTAAGGGCAGCGCAACGTATGTTCGTTCATATGACAGACAACAGTAGTTCTTCTCTGAGCGTTTGAGGAAGAAGATGGACATATTATCCACCCATCCTTCTGGAAGAGTATGCCAGCTATGGCTTGTGCTGTTGATGACCTGAACATACCTAGCATGCATTCTAGGCCCTGGAGAGGGATGGGCTATGCCATGTTCAACACCCCTGAGACACACTGTCTAAAAACAACAATACTGGATTGCTTAAAACACTCCACAGGAAGCTAAAAGAAGTCTAGTTAGATAACATCCTGGTCAGAATGAAGCTACCTTCATGGTGGGCAAAAACGGTCACATATGCAGAATCCCGCCATTGGTGAACCTCGGAGCTCTAGCTGAGGAATGAAAAAGTAGCCAGATAAGGCTGGGCATTCTAGAGGGTGTCAGGGGCAGAGGGAAAGAATGAGAAGATTTTACTGGGGAGGGGGGGGGGGGGGGGGGGGGGCACAGGGGAAGGAGAAAGAAGCGGGTGAGAGACAGTAGACTTAGCGGGAAACTACAGGAATCCAGCCTGGTTTACAGGAGTTAATTTCTTGAGTGCACTACTCTCTGTTTCTTGTGTGGGGAAAAGAGCTCCATTTCCGTCTATGTCTGTTGATTTGTCTGTCTCTGAGTCATTAGCCTCTGTGTGTGTGTATATATATATATATATATGTGTGTGTGTGTGTGTGGTGTGTGTGTGTGTGTGTGTGTGTGTGTGTGTACGTGTGTGTATGTGTGTGTCTGTGTGCGCATACACGCATAGAAATGCATGCACTTTGTGCCTGAGCATCCATGCATTCATGCACACGCACACACTATGTAACACCTAAGTATTCTATGGCTTTTGGTTTCACATAAAGTGCATCCAAAAAGGTATAAGACATCATAGTTCAACTCCTGAGTAAAACAAAGGTCATAGACAGTTGATTTGTACACAAACAACAAGCCAACCAGCTAAAATCAGGAAAACACTCACAGGAAAGTTCCTGTTTATCTCTTTGCATGCTCGTCTGTTGCAACAAAAAGAAACGCAACAAGGAAAACAAACAGACAGTGATACACAGCAACACAAAAACTTAGAAAACAGATAATCCCTGTCTACAAAACAGGTTTTTGTTTCCAAATCCTTGTTAGAGAGAGAGAGAAACTCGAACTCGAAATGTTATTGAGAGTAAATGGTAGCAAAAGCTTCTTACACCATGCTCTCAAAAAATAAGAAAAATCGAAAAAAAGGAAAATGAAAGAAAAAATCACACACACAACACACACACACACACACACACACACACAACACAAACACACAACAACACACACACACACTCACACACACACACACACACACACAACACACACACACACACACACACACACACACACACACACACACACACACACACACAACATACACATGCACATGCACATGTACATAAACATGCACAAAACCCAAGTAAGCAGCATATGCAAACAATAATGATCAACACTTTCAAATACATTCAAATGATTAAACAAAATGAGCATCATAATGAAATACTACTAATAACAATTAGATGAAAATCAGAGAGACAAAATACAGAGAGAGTCAGAGGGGGGGAAACAGGCAGACAGACAGACAGACAGACAGAGAGACAGAAAGAGAGAGAGAGAGAGAGAGAGAGAGAGAGAGAGAAGAGAGAGAAGAGAGAGAGAGAGAGAGAGAGAGAGAGAGAGAGAGAGAGAAGGCAAGGAAGGCAAGGCAAGGCAGGGCAAGGCAAAGCAAGGAAATTTTCGAGGTAATGATAGCACCGTGCTTTTTTCATCAGTCCCCTTATCAGGATACTCAAGATAAAAAGATAGCTCACTAAACAACAATATAGTGATTCAAATACAAGAGCAAAAAACATACAAGTATAACAACAGGTAAGAAATAAGACAGAGATACAATATTAAGGTAATGTATAAAAGGCACTCATTCAGATACGAAAATAAGAAATAAGAATCATGATGATTGATTTGAAGAGAGAGAGGAGAGAGAGAGTAGAGAGAGAGAGAGAGAGAGAGAGGGAGAGGGGGGGGGGGGGGGGGGGAGGGAGGGAGAGAGTGAGCGAGCTTTGATTTGGAATTGTTCCCCAAAATGCAAAGAAAAAAAGCATAGGCTGGTTTGAAGTGTTAAAAGTTGACCTCTATCATTCCCCTAGAAATTCTGTTTTTTTTGGGGGAGGGGTAAAGGGTGGGGTACAAAGGGAGAGGCAGTATACACAGGGATGCAGGTTCCATTCTCCCTGTGGAGCTAAAAATCAAGGAAATCAGGCCTGGTTTCTGAGGGTTTAAAAAAAAAAGTTGTGACTGTCCATTTCTCCTTTACATTGGACTTTCTGCTGCTGAGATGAAAACATGTACTTTCTCTTCTTCTTCTTCTTCTTCTTCTTCTTCTTCTTCTTCTTCTTTTCTTCTTCTTCTTCTTCTTCTTCTTCTCAGATAGAAAATGGAAGGGTATTAGCCGGGAGGTCTCCAACAGAACAAAAGTTTATAGCCCCCCTTTACCCATGTCTGTACTGCCAGAGCCCTCGACAGTGGTGTTGGCTGCTGGCTCAGCAAATAAACACACCTTGCCTTGCTGGCCAGCAAATAAACACACCTTGACCTTGCTGGCTCAGCAAATAAACACACCTTGCCTTGCTGGCCAGCAAATAAACACACCTTGCCTTGCTGGCTCAGCAAATAAACACACCTTGCCTTGCTGGCTCAGCAAATAAACACACCTTGCCTTGCTGGCTCAGCAAATAAACACACCTTGCCTTGCTGGCTCAGCAAATAAACACACCTTGCCTTGCTGGCTCAGCAAATAAACACACCTTGCCTTGCTGGCTCAGCAAACACACCTTGCCTTTGGTCAGGCAATAAAACACCTTGCCTTGCTGGCTCGCAAATAAACACACTTACCTTGCTAGCCAGCACACTTAGTCATTTCGGAGGCTGAGTGAAAACAGGCTTGATCTTCTTTTCTTGTGGTGGATGTGTCTGTGTGTAGATCAGGGATAGACTAGCTTAGTGCAGTGCGGTGGATATGGAGTCAACATCAGGGTAAGCTGGCCATTTGTGGGCACACTTCAGCCTTGCCAGGCTGTCTTTTTTGGTGGACACTCACACAGCAATCACTTTGTCTGCCACATCAGTGACAATGCGTTATGCTGCTGTTAAGCGCCTGGCAAGATGTGCCCAGCCCATCTGCTTCAGCCAGGAGATAAGTATCTTTTAAATCTTTACCGAAAATAGGCTGGAGAACTGACCAGGAAATCAGAAAATAAACAAGAAGGTGTGGCAACAAAAAGAAAAGGAACAACCCAGAAACAAAGAGAGAGATAGAAAAGAGGGAATTTCAAACATAAGGGTTTTAGAAGGTGGGGATGATATTCATACTGACAGGCCCCTGGCACCCCCAGGAGAGGGAAGATGGCTGGGGTGTCTGCTTTGGAAGGAGGAGGGGGGTATAGAACAGTGTGTGTGTGTGTGTGTGTGTGTGTGTGTGTGTGTGTGTTGTGTGTGTGTGTGTGTGTGTGTGTGTGTGTGTTAAATAGGCATGTATGCAGACTTTCATATTAACTATGCTTGTGTGTATATGCGTGCATTCATACGTGTGTGTGCATGCGTGCGCACACGCACACGCAAAACACACACACACACACACATACACACACACATACACACACGACTATTAAAGTATTTTTTGTGGATTTTCTGAGTACAATGAGTGCACTGGTAACGATAACATAATAAAATACCAAACACATCTTACAAAAATGACAAAAGACTAAAAACTCCCGAAGTGTGATGGACAGTTCATTAGAACACCAACACACAACGAAATCAACAGACAAATGGAACAAACAAAAACAGACAGCTATTTTGAGGGACGCAAAATCCAAGAGTTGCGACCCTTTGATTGAATCCTTTGGGTCCAGAAATTCGCAGGTTCGAATCTGGGCCACGTCTGGTGAATAAAGGGTGGGGCTATGTACAGTCTGCCCGGTCAACGTCAAGTGCAGACATGCCTGTGCCTTTATATCATGCGTGTGTATGCACATGAAGAAGATCAAACATGCAGGTTAAATATCCTGTCATTCATTCAGGTCAGCGTTCTATGGGTTACAGAAACACGAACATGCCCAGCTTTCATCCCGAAGTGGGAATGCGGCGACCTTCATGATGGGCAAAGAGGGGGGCATGCGCAAAACATCACATTGGTGAACTTCACAGCTGTAGTCAAGGAAGGGAAAACAAAACCCAAACAAAACAAAACAAAGATTGTGTGCCTCCTTTGTCTGCCTGCTCTGTATGACTGGACCAGCCTTGACATGGCTGTGCTGTGTTGCTGCACAAGGCTCACGACAGACAGACAGACAGACAGACAGAGACAGACAGACAGTCAGACAGACAGACAGTCAGACAGACGACAGACAGACAGACAGACAGACAGACAGTCAGACAGTCAGACAGACAGTCAGCAGACAGACAGACAGACAGACAGACAGTCAGACAGACAGACAGACAGACAGACAGACAGTCAGACAACAGACAGATAGACAGACAGACAGACAGACAGACAGACAGTCAGACAGACAGACAGACAGACAGTCAGACAGGACAGACAGACAGACAGACAGACAGACAGACAGACAGACAGACATGCCTGGAGATCTCTGCTGACCACCACGTATATCCCTCGTGTCCTCACAGTGGTCATCTTGGTCAGAGAAATGCTGATGCTGATGCTGATTTATTCTTATTTTTATTTTATACCACTTTATGTCACAGCACATTTCTCTGCGTAAAATTCGGCGTGGCTTTTTTCTACCGAGTTTTGCCAGGGACAACACTCTTGATGCCGTGGGTTCTTTTAAGTGTGCTAAATAATGGTGTGTGACACACGGGACCTCGGTTTATCATCTATTCGAAAGACTAGCACCCAGACCACAACTCATGATTTAATGGATGGGGGGAAAGTTTTGGGCCCAAACGGGATTCAAACCAGTGCACACTCCCACCCGGACTTTTCGCTCTCTAGGCAGGCGCGATTACCTCTAGACCACCAATCCACCTGCTGCTGCTGCTGCTGCTTGTTTGTTGCAGCAAAGCAAGCATCACGCCCGGAGCAACAAAAACAAAACAATACGATAACAAAGACACGCCTAATCCCTGTCTAGGAAATGTTGTTTTGTTTCCAAATCCCATATCCAGAAACAAACAAGCAAGCAAACAAACAAACAAACAAAAATCCTCGCTCAGAGTCTGTTTTTGTCAACAACATTCAATATTTTAATTACAAAAAATAACACCAACACAAAAAGCGACACAGGCACATGCTGGTTTGACGTCTTACACTTGGCCCCTATTGCTAGGGTCAACAGTTACCACCCCCTGAACATTTTTTGTTTTGTTTTCCCCTTTTTGTTGGAGGAGGGGGGGGCCGGGGGAGGGGATGTAACAGGGGTGGAATAGGGAGGGGGTGGAGGGGTTAGAGTTCCAGTCCCCCTCCAGACACCACGAGGCAGGAAAACGGCCTGATTTCTGAGGGTTCTTAATTAGTTTGACGGGTCCCTTTCTTCTCCCGTTTTTGTTTGGTTTTCTTGTTGTTTTTCAGCGAGCTGAAATGCTAGACTTGTTTTTGTGCTTTGCCTTTTTGTTCTTGTCTACTTTCTTATTCTCTGTGCTTTGTCTGTGTTTGTGTATGTTCCTGTACTGCTGTCTGGTTTCTTTGATCATCGGATCTTGCTTGTTTATCTTGTGTGTGTGTCTGTCTGTCTGTCTTATGGCTGTTTCTCTTTTCTTTTTATCTGTCATAAGAGAGAGGGAGAGAGACAAAGACAGAGACAGACAGACAGACAGAAGACGGATGGACAGACGACGGACAGGGAGAGAGAGAGAGAGAGAGAGAGAGAGAGAGAGAGAGAGAGAGAGAGAGAGAGAGAGAGAGAGAGAGAGAGAGAGAGAGAGAGAGAGAGAGAGACAGACAGACAGACAGACAGACAGACAGACAGACAGACAGACAGACAGACAGACAGACAGACAGACAGACAGACGGATGGACAGACGACGGACAGGGGAGGGAGGGAGAGAGGAGAGAGGAGAGAGAAGAGAGAGAGAGAGAGAGAGAGAGAGAGAGAGAGAGAGAGAGGAGAGAGAGAGAGAGAGAGAGAGAGAAAGACAGACAGAAGAAGACAGAAGACAGACAGGACAGACCAGACAGAGACAAGACAGAAGACAGACGGCAGACGGACAGAGAGAGAGATAGAGACAGACAACAGACAGACAGACAGACAGACAGACAGTCAGACAGACAGACAGAAATACAGACTGACAGAGACACAGAGAGAGACAGTCAGACATAGACAGACAGAGACAGAGAGAGCGAGCGAGAGCCCATCCATAATAAACTAGACCTTGTGTTGTGGAAGAAATTGGAAGGGTTTCAGAAGGGAGGTCTCAAACAGCACATGCTTTACAGCTTGGTTTACCCGATATCTGAACCAGCCCGAGCCCCTGACATCAGTGTGGGGGATCCCTGGCCAATAAACACACCTTGTATTGCTGCTGGCCGGTCAGTTAGTTAGTGATTAAGGACCTTGATTTCAGAGGGGAATCAGTTCTTGATTTCAGAGGGGAATCAGTTCTTGATTTCAGAGGGGAATCAGTTCTTGATTTCAGAGGGGAATCACTTCTTCTCTTGCAGTCTCCGCCTTTCCTGATCAGATTGGGTGGGATGCATGATGCATTGATTCATGCTGGGAATGTTGGTATTTCCATAACCCACTATAAACAACGGGGCTATAAACAACATCATTGGATTAGACTGGATGGGGCAGACTAGAAACCCAGGTTCTGTGCAGACACTGCAAAGCAGTTTGCCACACATTAACATCCATCCATCTTTCATTCTTTGGTAGAACAGTAGGCCAGCTAGAGGATGGGTGACCGTTTGCGTGCTGTGGTTTCAGTAATGTCCCCTAGTTCACCCTCCTGTAAATGGATACTTGTCTTCTTTAGGGTCAAGGAAGGTAAAGCAGCGAGGGAGAGGAGATGGGCGCCACTCTCAATATGCTGGCCCCTGGAGAAGCTGAGGTCTCTGACGCCCTGCTCCCCAATGACCACATAAGTTATGGGACACCTTTCCCTATGTCAGCTATGGCTGGCGATGTTGATAACATGAACCTACCCAGCATGCATTCTGGGATCGGCAGAGGGATGAACTCCATCAAGTTCAACATGCCCAGGACACAGTGCCTGACAAAGCCACTGCAGTTCTGGAATGACTCCGCAAGACGTTAAGAGAGGAATGAAGTCAGGTTGTGGTGGGAGGGGGTAGACAAAGGTAGGATGGAAGAGAGATGCAATACAATGGGAGATTGGGGATGAACAGAGAATTCTCACCTAGGAGGACAGAAAGAACTCTGCATTTTTCTCTGTGTCCGCTCTCTGTGTTTTTGTGTCTGTCTGTCCGCTATCTGTTATTGTCACTGTCTGTCTGCTCTCTCTGGTTTTGTCTCTGTGTGTCCGCTCTCTGGTTTTGTCTCACAGACAGACAGATAGACTGACAGAGGGACAGAGTAGAGAAGAAGGAGAATAAAAGGGCTTAGAGATTGTAGACGTGGGGGGATCTACGGGAATCCAGCCTGGTTTACAGGAGATAATTTCTTGAGTGCACTGCTCTCTGTTTCTGGTGTGGGAGGAGAGAGCTCCATGTCTGTCTGTGCCTGTTGATATGTCTGTCTGTTGTTTGCTTGTCTTTTTGTCTATGTGTGCGTTTGGGGTCAGTGTGTGTGTGTGTGTGTGTGTGTGCTGCTGTGTGTGTGTGTGTGTGTGTGTGTGTGTGTGTGTGTGTGTGTGTGTGTGGTGTGTGTGTGTGTGTGTGTTGTGTTGTGTGTGTTGTGTGTGTGTGTGTGTGTGAGTGTGGGAATGAGTGTGTGCGTACAGACATGCACACACATACACATGAATGCACGTTGGGCGTAATCATACATGTATCCATGCAAACATACACCACATAGCATCCAGGGGGTTTCTGAACTTTCTGGTCAGAGAATCGTATCTCAAAATGTACAAGAATTCAACATTTCACTTTAAAGAAAAGAAAAGAAAGGAGCAATTTATTTGAATACACACAAAGAAGCAAACAAGCTAAAACCTAGGACTAACAAACAGGAAAACAATTGTTTATCCCTTTGTATGCTTATCAATTTTGTGGCAGCAAAAACGGCAACAACACAAAATAAAACAACCCCACCCTCCCAGAACAAATAAAAGATAAGATCTAAGACAAACCCAAAACGCAAAGATACAGATAATCCCTCTCAACAAAATGTTAAATTCTTCTCCTGAGAGAGACAGTAGAGAGAGACAGAGAGACAGAACACTCGAACTCGAACTCGAAATTTTTAATGAGGGTAATTGGGTAAGCCAGAGGCTTCTTTACACCAGGCCCTCATGGGGACAAAATGAAAGAAATATGAATAAATCAATGAATTAATAAACAAATAAATGTAACATATTAAGAAAATCAGTCAGTCATATTACAGTTCAATTATTGATAAATCAGAAAATCAATGAAGTACCACATAAGTGAACCAATCAAGTTACTAAACAACAATCAAACACGAAAAACTACCCTCTCTAACACCCCCTACCCTAAACAAACAGTTATTCCCAAAAGTCAAGATAAGACACACACACACACACACGAACACACGCAAACACAGCAACACACAGACACAGACACAGACACAAACACACCACACACACGCACACAGACGAGAGGAGAGAGAGAGAGAGAGGAGAGAGAGAGAGAGAGAGAGAGAGAGAGAGAGAGAGAGAGAGAGAGAGAGAGAGAGAGAGAGAGAGAGAGAGAGAGAGAGAGAGAAAAAGAGAACGCAGACTGATGACAGCTTTCTTTTAAAACAGAAGCAAAGATGCACACAGCAGAATAGAATAAACAAACGCAACAGACACACTGGCAACATGACAAAAACGCAAGACAAAAAGAAGAAGAAGAACGAACAAAAGAGAAGAAGAAGAAGAAGAACAACAACAACAACAACAACAACAACAGCAACAGCAACAACAAACAACAACGAAACAATTGCAAAAGACCAACCACACCCCCACACCCTCTTAACCCCCCCCCAAAAAAAAAAACAACAACAACAAACAACACGACCAAAAACGGAAACAAAGAACTAAAAACCCGTGTTTACAACATGTCATTTTGTTCTCCAAATTCTTCTCCCAAATAAAAACCCAAACAAACAAAAAATAGCATCAGCTTCCCTTTTTGTGCTCTTGTTCTTGTTGTGTTGATTTTTTAAAACCACGACACACAATGTTTTAAAAAACTAAACAAAAAACAACACAAAGCAAAACAACAAAAAATGAAGAGAAAAAGTGAAAGAGGCGTATGCTGGTTTGAAGTGTTAAAAGTTGACCCGTATCATAAGGGTCAATAGTTACCTCCCTCAGGCGGAAGGGAAAGGGAGGGGGAATACAGACGGCCGGTGGGGATAGAGGAGGTGGTGGGTAGTTGGAGAGGGGGGGGGGGTGTATGTGGAGGGCTAAGGTTCCATTCTCCTGCGGACCCCAAAGACAGGGAAAACACGCCTGATTTGGGATGGGTCTTAATTAGTTGCACGTAGTGTCCATTTCTCCGGGTGACTTTTTTCCGCTGTCTTCCTTTCTGTCTTTTCCGCTGAGATGAAATGGTATACCTTCCTCTTCTTTTTCTTCGCTGTGGGCTTGTTTGTCTTCTGTCTGTCTGTCTGTCTGTCTGTCTGTCTGTCTGTCTTCTGTCTGTCTGTTTCTCTCTCTCCTCTCGTCTCTCTCTCTCTCGTCTCTCTCCTCTCTCTCTCTCTCTCTCTCTCTCTCTCTCCCCTCTCTCTCTCTCTCTCTCTCTCTCTCTCTCTCTCTCTCTCTCTCTCTCTCTCTCTCTCTCTCTCTCTGTTTCAGTTGTGTGCGTATTGTTGTTATTGCTGCTACTTTTGTTTTACTTTCCTCTTGTCTTTTCTGTTTTTTCTGCCTTTTTTGTATCCAAAATGTGTCTCTCTCCCCCCCCCCTCCTCCCCTCCTCCTTCCTTCCCCTCCCTCCTTCCTCTCCTCCTCCTCTCTCTCCACCCTCTTCCCTTTTCCAAACATAACAACAACAATGTTCCACTTTTTATTCCTCACTTCCCTCATGTATGCAGTGCCGCCGCACGGCGCATGTGCGGCTCACAGTTTCCGTTTCCTGTGGGTATCATTACAAAGTTCACGTCCGTTTCCCGCATGCAAACGACAAGTCGTACGGCTGCAATAATTAGTGTGTGTGCGTAACACCACTCTCCCTCCCTCTCCCTCCCCTCTCCCTCCCCCTCTCCCTCCCCCCAATCCCCCTGCCCTATTCGCCCGCCACAGCAGTGATGATACGAGTAGTAGCAAAAGCTGCATGGGAGAGAGAACATTTCGAGCAAATGATAAAAATGTTCAAACTGCACACGCGGGTTAAGTGGAGAAGAAAGTGTGTGTGTGTGGTGTGTGTGTGTGTGTGTGTGTGTGTGTGTGAGGGGGGGGGGGGTGCTGGAGGTGAAGGTGGAGGGGTGTGTGTGTGTGTGTGAGCGTGTGTGTGTGTGTGTGTGGTGTGTGGTGTAGGGTGAGGGGAGAGAGTGGAGAATTAAATGTTTCTATTTTCGGAGAAAGGAAAAAACCGTACATGATGTGTTTTTGTTTGTGAATTTTAACAGTCACGAACAGCTCTAAAACAAAACAAAACAAAGCAAAAACACCCTCCAAAAGAGCAGAAATAAACAAGCAAACAAACAAGAGACAAAGAAAAGACAAAAGAAAAAAACCCGCTAAAGTCAGGTCTATTAATCTGGGAGAGTTTTAGTATAGTTGGTGTTTTGGTTTTTGTTTGTGTGTGGTGGGTGTTTTTTTTTGTTGTTGTTGTTTTTTCTTTTGTTTTTGTTCTTTAGGCTTTTTCTCTCTCGCTTTTGCTGTTTTGTCTTTTTTCCGTAATGTGTTTATTATTTTATTGGGGTCCACGTTAACTATAGCTTACCCCCCCCCCCCACCCCAATGAAAAGAGGGAGGGGGGTACCATTGTCCTACTTGTAGCTATGTATTTAGCCATCATCTCTCATCATCCTCCATCATCATCATCATCATCATCATCATCAATTTGTTGTCAGATAAACCTGAAGCTGAAGTGTTATATTATCAAATTCATGAGAGATGATGGTAAAAGAGATAACATAAACACTAAGCATATAGAAATGCTAAAAAGAACACCCCCAAAGTCGGGAGGGGGCTATTTTCATGTTCACACTTGTCACGGCAGATTCTATTTCATGCACCACTTTGTCACGGCAGATTTCCTATTTCATGTTCACACCACTTGTCGCGATTTCTCTGCATCCAATTCGGGCTGCTCTCTCTCCCCAGGGAGAGCGCCTCGCCACAAGAGCAGTGCCATCCATTTTTTTTTCTTTTCTTTTCCAGTTTGCAACTGTATTTTTTCCCTATGAGAGTGGCTTTTTTCTACAGAATTTTGCCAGGGACAACTATCTTGTTGCATTGTGTTCTTTTACTTGCGCTAAATAATGATGTGTATCACACATGACCTCGGTTTATCGTCTCATCTGAAAGACTAGCACTCAGTCCACCACTCATGGTCTAATGGATGGGTGAAAAGTTTTGGGCCCAAACAGGATTTGAACCATCGCACACTTTGACCCGGACTTTTCGCTTTCTAGACAGGCGATCTGTCTGATGATATTGGAGATATTGTGTGCACTTCATACACATCTGTGTTATGTTTGTGAAATTTATGGGGACATATTTTAAAAGATAGATATATGATACTGGGGTAAGGAAGCGGGAGGGGG